>JAOTQP010001652.1:35561625-35592691 GCA_026413545.1 Cichladusa arquata | reverse complement strand
AACTATGATGTAACATCAAATGTCCTATGGCCCGTTTGCACGTCAAAACCCTCACTCCAGAAGGGAAATTAGATTCTCATTAATAAGAACTCTGGCAGATTAATTGTAAAAACAAAACCAAACAGTCTAAAAAGGGAGTTTGAGGAACAACTAGTAGAAAAGATACGCAATAATAATAAACCTCTCTTAAAATGTATCAGGAGAAAGGCACATTCCCAGGATTCTGTAGCGCCAGTTTATGAGGATGGTACAAAACAAATGTCAGACAACCTAAGGTCATTCCAGAAAAACTAAGTTAATTCCCTACATTCATTATGGAAGAAACTGGGAACAATCCCTTGCTAGCCACTGTCTGACAGAGAATTATCAGAGGATCTGACATTACAAAGATTGTAGAATTTATTAGAGAACACAGTGACAAAAAATGAAAGGCAATAAACACCTCAGGTCAGATGGCATTCACTCCGATTTTCTAAGAGAACACAGAGATAAAATGTATGTACTATTAAAGTTAGCATAAAATCCTTCCTTAAATCTTCCTTGATTACAAAGAAAATGAAGGAAGGTAGGAGAAATCTGAGGAACTGCATATCTAGAAGTAATCCTGATGTCTGTGTCATATAAATGAACATTCTGATTAGTAGTCACATGAATAGATGTTTTCTACTTGGGAAGCACAACTTTGGCAAACCCTGAAGTCTTCTGAAGAATCATGGAGTATGTGTATGATCCACTTTAGGTACAGAGTGGTCTAGCTGAGATAACATTAATCTCCAAATGACTTCTAATACAAAGGGCAAGTTAAGGTTAGCAGCAGAAAGTGGTCCAAGTATTAGGAACAGATCACAATGAAACACAATGAACATCATTGTACTATTTTCATTGCACACGAAATAATTGTTCTACCATGCCTTGAATATCATGTGTCTCCCCATCTCAGAAATTTCAAAAAGGTTCAGAAGGGCGTTCAGTAGCTATCAAAAGAGTGGGAGCATGGTTTTGTGAAGAAGAACAGCACAGATTAAGGTCCATTTATCTGTTAAAAAATGTGGTTTTGGGTTTGTGGGTTTTGTGAAGTTTACATCGAAAGTCTTATTGACGTGGTGGATTAATCTCTTACAAGAAATAGGGACCAGGAATGAAACTAGAAGTTACACTTGAAAAAAAAGGAGAGGATACTTATACAAGGCACTAAGAAAGGCTATACATATACAATCTTCATGGGCTTGAGGGAAGACTGGAAAAGAGAGATAAAAGAAGGATCTACAAATAACAAGACACACATACACACACACACACACACACACATACATGATTACCTTTTTCTCAGTACAGTTCTAAGCTTAAAAGAGTTGGTAATTGGAAGAATATGAGGGAATGAATGATATGCCTTGCATAGCTCTCCTCCCTTGTGTATCCCTCCATGGCCACTCTTAGTGACAGACTCAGAGGTTAGATAGAACTGCTGCCTGACCTGCTGTGGCCATTAGAGTTAAAGCACTTCCAGAAATGTGCCATACCAGGAAGGAAACAACCTGTATTATCCCATGCAATTTACATGGTTACCAGTTTCTCTGTTTCCTGCAGCTAATTTTCAGGTTTGAGATATCAAATAACAATCTCTTCTTTAAGATGCAAGTAATTCCATTAGCAGAAATTGTTTTATTTTGTTAGTTACTGTATTGTGATGATTTAATTTGCTGAATTCTTTTAGGTCCTTACTCCCTTGGACAGATGTGTAAGTCTTCCAATTGCTTGCATAGCTGAACTATTACAATTGTACAAATATTATCTATTTGATTTTAGAGTAGTTTTTAAAAGTAATTGTCAAACAATGATTATGCTCTGATTAAATAAATACTGCTATTGCAGCACTAGTTAGGGCATAATTTATGCCATGAATAATTTGTTACCGTATCTGTCATCCCAAATCTGATTCCAACTCTGCATATGTTTGATGGAAATGCATCCTAGCCATCCTCTTTTTTTTTTTTTGAGTTTATTAGACATTGTTTCTAACATTATTTTATGACAATCACAATTACTCTAGCTTATTACTTTATTGCTGAAAATGGCAACATGTATTTATTCAGCTTTTTACTTTAAAATCAGCAGGCTATCGTTTGCTTTATTAATCAAATCCAACCTTGAGGATTAGCCACCAGTTTCAAGATTATTTAATTGCTGCTACTCAGAAAATGAGAACTTAGTAATTTAGTTACATTTACATTTTTGATGAGCTGCTTTTTTACAGAACTCATTATATTTGGAAAGAATAGACTTTTTTGGTCCTTTCGCACTGCATATAATACATCTCACAGTATTCTAAATCCTTTTGAAATGTTATTTGTTAAAAACATACTAAGTGTAAAAAAGAAATATCAGGTTTAGGAATTAAGGACAAAACATTCAAAGGCTAAATTGTTCAGGGAAGTTGCTAAAGCATCTCAGACATCAGAGTTACAACAATTTCTTCTCGGCAGGGAAGAATGTTTATTAATACAAAAGGATAGAAAAGAGCTAAGATTTATTTCCTAAGACTCTTCTTTCCCATACTGTTGGGTGCTGAGACACCCATCAAGGGCACTTCCAATTTCACCCAAATTTCCTGCAATTTATAAGACAGTTACCAAGTTACTGATGTGGGTAAAGAGACTTTCATAAAATGGAAGAAACTATGGCTATGTCTTCATATTACTGTGATTCCGTAAGAGTGGATTTGTAAAGTTCATCAGTGGATAATGAGACTCCATCACACATCACACATTATACAGGTTTCAAACTCTCTTATCTGTCTCTTTTTTCTTGACCCCACAAACTAAATATTTAGGAATTGGAGCAGATAATGCATATTGCCAGAATACCTCCAAATTTCATTTTAATCAAGAGATACATGGTTCATGTACTGTGAGATTGCTCTGTAACAGGAAGCAAAGCATTTTATGAGTGGCTGGAATGGGATCATTTAGGAGTCCCAAACAGAATCAGATGAAGACTTAGCTCATGCACATAATAAAAAAAAAAAAAAAAAAATTCACTAAAATTGATTCTTCAGTGCTAGCTATGTATTTTCCAAGAAAGCAGAATACACTGCAAAGATCTGTCATGCCCTCTGATCCTGAAGTTCTATAAAGAATAGTATGCTTAGTACTTGGACATATCGTGGTGATGTCTACTTTCAACTTTGATATCTGCTCATTAGCCTTAAGAGTAGCCGTCTAATGTAATAATGAGCTTTCTATGACTGACCAGTACCCAAATGAATGCTTCATGGCTGTTCTTCCCCTGCCAAGTTTTCCTATACGATGCTTATACCACTCTTCAACAATCATCCAGGCATTTTGCTAACTCATTAAAATAATTTTATGGAAGAAATTAATAGCTCTTTGCCAGCACTACTACCAGAAACAGGAGAGAAAAACAGGTTTTTCTTAGATATGCAAGTCCAGGCAGAAAGTCATTAAAAAAAAAAAGAAAGAAAACAATTTCTGGATTCTCCTCATCTCCTCTGATCAATGGTAAACAAAAAAAAAAAAATCTTTTAGCTAAGCTGCTCTTTCTTCACATTATGCATGGAAAATTTCTCCTACTGATCTATTAGTTTAGGAAATAGGAAGAGGGAGATGAGTAGAAACTGTTTTTACATTCACTAATAGCAGAAATCATGTGAGAATGCTGCAAGCTGCAAGTCTCAAATCTATGCTTGAATACGGAGTACCACAGATCTTAATTTTCCCAGATCTCAGCACTACAAAGAAAATGAAAAGTAAAGTGAAAAGCATTAGGCAGGATGTTATAACAGAAGGAATTGAGGCAGCAATACTATTCATTGCTAAGCTCTTGGTTATTTTTAAAGGAAAGGCTTATATCTTCTGAGACCTGAAAGCAGCCTGCAGCCTGCTGCAAAGAATGGAGGCAGATAACGAAGTCCAGACAGGATACTTTGATTGACAGCATGCAGACTGGTCCAGGAGTACCAAAATCATAATCAGTATTTCTCTCATACAAAGTCATATGGAAAAATACAAGACTTGCTAATACAAGTTTTAAGAGTTTGCATATGAGAACAAATTAAAAACAAATGTGATTTATAATAATTGTGGGTTTTGGTCTTCCTAATGGCATCCTGACTGGAGTTGAAGGACTTTTTTGTGAAATCCATTTGCTCATCCGTTAATAACAATGCTGGAATATTTTTGCTGGTTCACTTTGGAATTAACTGTGGTAAGTCCTAACTGCAATCTAAAAATATTTACAGCAACGAAAGATACTTTCATAAGTGGAAGAGATGTTCTATATTTTAGGACAATGAAGAAGAGAAAATGGTGCTGGACTTAAATTTAAGCTCTGTTATGACCTGTGTAGACTAGAGTCAATAAAATTCAAATAAGCTTAAGGCTAACAAACCACCTTAGTAAATCCAATGTAATGCAATTCTTCATAAGTAGCTCTATACCACAGCAGCTGGAGTGAATCCTCAGCCTACTGCTGTCTTTTTACTTCCACAAAATATCTCATATTAAAAGATCATTTAGGTTGGAAAAGACTTTTTAGATCATTTAGTCCAACAGCCATTAACCAAGCACTGCCAAGTCTGACACAATACCATAATCCTAAGCGCTACATCTACACATCTTTTAAATATTTCCAGGGTGGTGACTCAGCATCTTCCCTGGTCAGACTGTTCCAATGCTTGACTGCCCTTTTGGTGAAGAAATTTTTCTTGATATCCAAAATCTAAACATCCTTGGGGACAATTTGAGGCCATTTCATTTGATTCTGTGGCTTACTTGGGAGAAGAGACCAACCCCACCTCTCTACAGTGTCCTTTCAGGTGGTGTAGAGAACAATAGGGTCTCCCCGAACCTCCTTTTTTTCCAGGCTAAATAACCCCAACTCCCTCAGCTTTTTGTTATCCTTCTCTGGACATGCTCTGGACATGCTCTGGACATGCACATCAATGTCTTTCAGAAAGTGAGAATATAGTATTTAAGGAGCAGCTTCACCTGCCTATCACTGTCCTGGTCCTGCTGGCCATGCTATTTCTGACCCCAACCATGATGCCACTGTCCTTCTCGGCCACCTGGGCACACTGTGGCTCATGTTCAGGCAGCTGTTGACCAGCACCTCCAGTTTCTTTTACGCCACATGGCTTTCCAGTCACTCTGTTCCCAGCCTGTAGTGCTGCATGAGCTTATTGAGAGCCACATACAGGACCTGGCACTTGGCTTTCTTGGACCTCATACAATTGGCCTCAGCCTATCAATACAGCCTGTCTAGATCACTCTGTAGAGCATTTCTCCAACAGACCGACACTCAGATCTAACTTGGTGTCCTCTGAGGACTTACTGAGAGAGCACTCAATCCTCTTGTCTAGATCAAAAAACCAAGCCATGAATAGCCAGTTTCTCCAGGAGAACATTGTGGGAATTGATGACAAAGGCTTTACTCAAGTTCAGGTAGACAACATCCACAGCTTTTCTCTCATCCACTGCATGGATCACCTTGTTATAGAAGATCAGGCTGGTCAAGCAGGACCTGCCTTTCATAAAGTCATGTTAGCTGACCCTGATGACCTGTTTTTTCTCCATGTTCCACATGATGGAACTCATTTTATTCCTTCTGAATGATCTGATTCTTTTTGTCTAGTTTTAAACATCTATCCCTACCTCTGTTATTTTAAGTCCGTATAAGCTGGTGTAGTTCTACAGGAACAATTTTTGCTCCACTTTGTATTCAGGTTTCTGTCACAATTTTATATGAAGTAAAAAAGCCTTCTAGACACATTAGATGAAAAGTGGATAGAAAATAAGGAGAATGTAAATTCTGCCCGTCTAGTTAAATTTAATATTTAGAGAAATTTTGTGAGATTTAACCCCTATTGATCACAATGAAGTCTTTATCTTGTGCAGCTACAAAGATTTTCCTTGGATACTTGGTTACAACAGTGAATCTGCACTGCAAAACTGGAAAAACATACAAGTCAGCCAAAGCACAATTACATTGTACATTGGAAATGCCCTCTTTTTGTAAATCCTTTGAGAAGCTCAAGGGGGAAGAAGTTTTCCAATAGCATGTTACACACAAAAGCACAATCACTAAAGTGAACAAGGGTTACAAAATTATAGATCTTTCAGTAAAGAAATGGACTTCTTAGTTATCTCTGTAAGGAAGATACAGATTGGCATGGCTGCCAGTCTGCCAACTTACAAAGAGATGAAAAAAGTCTGCAGCATCATCATTATAGGTCAATGGAATATAAGCCAAGAGCAACACAGTATTTAGGAAATAGATGCTGATAATAAAAGAGCCACTCTAATTTCCTGTGGAGATCTTAAATTAGCTCTTCCCATATGCATACTGGTTCACACTGATAGTTCTGCAAGATAAGCACTTTTACATACCTCATTGGTAAGTAACTGATTTTTTTCTTAGAGAACAAAAATCGTTGTATTAATATTATAATTGTGAATTCATGTGGCAGGAAAGGCCCCCTATTTGTTTTCTGGTTAAAAATATGCCTATGAAGTCAGAGAAAACTTAGCCCTGTTTCTAGCTATAAAAAACCAGTAGTTTGCAGATCAGAGATCAGTTAAATATACAGAGCCACAATAGTATTCTTTCGAAAAAAAATCTCATTTCCTGCAACTGAAATCTATTCATTGCCTTCTACTGCCAGAGCTCGGGCTAGACAGAACATTAAAAAGAAATACATGGAGCAGCATAGACAAATATGTATTTGAAGCAATTATTTAAAAGCAAATAAAGTTTGCAAGGCAGATCAGACTGCAGCATTCATAGTGCTGTTAGTAACCTAACAGTTACCCGAATCACATACTTCACACAAAATTATTCAGAGAAAAAATTCCTACAATATCTTTAGGCAACAAAGGATACTTCTGGTCATCGTGTGAATTCTGTGTGCTCAAACTCTGATACAAACCAAGGACTTTCTTCTTTGTACTAAGTATGGGAAAGCCTGCTCCTTTGAGAATTAGAATAGCTTTCGAAGACTTCTGATTTAAATTTCAAACTCTTGATCATAGTCAGGGAGCAAATGTTTGTATCTGAAATTGAAAATTGGGTTCTTTAGCTCTATACCAAGTGAAAATATTAAGCATTTTGTTGCATCCACTGTGTGAGCCATGTTCCCCACTGTGCCTTCAAATCCACAGTGAATGAACCATATTTGGATCTGCTTATCAGAAGGAGACATTTAGAAAGACAATGAGCCTGTCCTGCTAGACGGAGACTCCTGATGCTTTTAGATAGGCCTGCGGTGAGCTGCAAAATGGGCCCTAAAATCAGGCTGACATGGTCGCTTAACAAGCTGTGGTATTAGCTGTTGGCTCAGAGAATTTCTAGTGTCACCCACAGGGCTGATGATGGCAGCCATCATAATTAGAATGCATGAATCAAAAACACCAGGTGAAGATTTTGCCTTGGAAGAAAGAAAAGAGAGAAGGAGGGAATTACCATGCCCTTTGACTACTAAGCTGCTGCATGCAGCTGGATCAGTGACCAACAGTGACTGGGCGGATTATGCTATGGAGATACTTGCTATAGCCTTATACTTCCCACACCCAGTGGCTGTCAAAGCAAATGCTGTGAACGACTTCAAAGGAAGTGATACAAGAGGCTACATGGGGAAGAAAGGTAACCCCACTAAAGACCGTGAGGGTGGGGGTAGAGGGATGCATCCAGGCTTTTCTTTGAGTTTAGCAAACAATTTCTTTTAGAATTGGTTTATTTTATTAATACTATCATTCCGAATTCATCCCTAAAAATGCAAAACTCTACTGTTTGCTGAAGTGGAAAATCTATGTAATCTTAACTGATATGACCTTGAAAGGGATTTGCTGAACTTGTGTATGATTGGATTTTTCCCAACCTTTGTAGACTCTTGATTTTAAAATCTCCCTAACAAAAGCTCTGCCAGCAAAGCTGTTATTACAAAGATGCTTCTCAATGGGGAGAAGTGGGCTAATTGCAAGCACTTCAGTGAAATAAAGGAAGGTTTTGCAAACAACTACAGAATTGACAAAATGCACCACAATGCTGTTAACAGAAACTATGGGGGAGAAACATCAGAAATGGCAAAGATGTCTAATATAAATAGATGCTATAAGACTAGCTAGAAAAGGCTATACAAGATTTCAGATAATTCATAAACAGTAATTGCTCGTCTGACCTTGATGTGACTACAGAAATTCCATTAACTCACAAATCTTGACATTTAATTACATACTAAAAAATATTCTACCATTTATTTTGACAGGGTCTACAATAATCCTGCATTTGACTTTTATCCATGTTTTCAGCTGCTTTTCCCACACTGCAATTTATTCCCAAAGTCACAAATAAAAGCTGTAATACAGACTACACTGTTACCTAGAAAGTACTTTCGTTCTTTCTAAAATTTTAACTTAGATACTATAAAAAAGTGGGCCTCACAATGACATAACACCCTTTACTTGTTTTATTCAGGTGAACTGCACTGCACTACTGATTATTCACATAAGATAGCAAAAATTCACTGAGGAAGACTGCAGCAAATTATTTTATAGAGCAATTTAAAACTAGACAAAGAATTGCAAGCATTATAATAATAGATGTTAAAAATAAAAAACAAGAAAAAAAGCTTACTAGATTTGGAAATGTTAAAGTTTTGTTTGAATAGTCATCTATAACAATAAAAAAAGAAAGTAAAATATAATCCGTATAATGCATCCAAGATGAAAACTGGTGTGATGAAAAACGTTCTTTTAAGTCCTAATGAGGAAGGTTTTGGGTTTTTTTGTTCATGTGGTCTAAAGGAAGTAGACTCTATGGAGCTAAAAAAAAATACTGTATATCAGCTGTATTATCATACTCTAGAATTACTAGATTATAGCAATATTTGAAGTGTTTTTTCCCACTTTCATGCAACTGCCAGCAAGAGTAGGGTTTTTTTTTCCCCTCTTTATATGTATAGTTCAATTTTAAGGCAAAGAATTTTGACTATTCTAAATTAGTTGCACTATTTATATCTACCTCCTATTTGACTTAGCCATTCCAAATCCTCATATAAAATCTTTTCATTTAAGTACACTAGATGTCTTTCCCTGCCTCAGAACAATAACCAACCTTTTTACTGAAAATTTCTTGACTTTAAGGAATTATTTGACATAATCAATTGATTTGGAAAAAAAAACAAAAAAGAATTTAAAAGGGAAAAAGAATAAAACAAATATTTTAACAAGTCATGTGAACCAGGAGATATATTGGTTTTCAAAAGCAGTTTGATTATACATCCACATAATTCTACATATCCTATCTCTAAACTATTATGGGGATAAAAGGTGAAACAAATGACTTTTTTTCTTTGGAGGGGGGAGGGGGGTTTGATTTGGGTTTTGGTTTTTTTGGTGCACTCAGCAGTCTGGCGAAAAAATTTCTGGTAGTTCCTTATTGCAAAAAAGACATAAAGACAGAATCCCATAGGATTCCCACAAATGTTACCACTCATCAGTCTGAAACTAGGTCATAAGCTATATTTAAAAATATATTGAAAACATAGTATTCTATTTAAAAGATCCATATTAGTGTATGTATATATACATACTGTGACAGAAAAAACTGCAAATGCACTATTTTATGAGTTACAAGATTTATTATGCTTCATTATTATTTCTCAAAGAAAACAAAGGATTTACACTTAACAGCATCTGCATGCATATATATATACATACAAACACTAGTACCTTTTTTTTATGTTAAAAATATGGCTGAATATATAGATATTAAAAAAAATACTTAAAAAACTGAAATTTTTCCTTTACTTGATTTTCCTTACTACATTACTCCTCTACCTTCTAGTTTTTGGTAGGAGCCACATCTGAATTTTCTCTTGTTCTTGTTTGAACATGTTATTTTGTAACAGAAACTACTTCCTGAATCACTGAGAAAGGAACCATTGATTTCTGCACTGGCTTCCTGTGATCTTCTCCCTCCAGTCCATCTGAAACCATTCTCAGCACAAACCTCTTCAATGTGTATTTGTATAGTGTCTTCTTTCCTCTCACTATAACAAGTTATATTTTCTCATTTGTGAAGGATGTCTCTCCAGCTATAGACGCCTGTAATGCTCTCCCCAGTCTCGTCTTGGTGCCCACTATTCCCTAATTCTGTGGCACAGCTGAATAAACAACCAAAAAAACCATGTCGTTTGCCCACTTATTAAAACTTTGCTATTAGCATTATCAGTAACATTTTATTTCTCCTTTGACCAGTTCAAATCGTTACATACTATGACAGCTCTATTAACTTAACACTTACTATTAATGCCAGACTAACTCCTTGTAAGTTTTTAACAGGAACCATTAGACTGAAAAAGAACACAAAGCAAATAAAATTGTCTTTACTCTCCCCATCACATCAGTTGCATTCTCAAAAGTAGCTTCCATTTACATTCATCTAACATCCTGTTTCTTTCATTCCAGGTTTGCCACTCTTCAGACTGTTCCCAACAAATACTAAACACACCTTCTATTCGAGATCAAATCCTTGCACATTTTGGGGGAAATATAGTAAGTTTTCTGATTTGTTGTTGTTTTTCTAAACACTTCAGCACTGCAGCATATAAAATACCCTTTTCTTTGCAGTATTTTTTGTATGTGATTATTTTTTTGCTTTTAAATACATAGTTTGAGAGACTTTTCTTCAGCATTTGATCCCTTACGTTTAACTGGCCCTTGAAACTCATTTCCCAGACGAAAAATGAGGGGGTAGACATTAATTACATGAGATTAGACACATAAACTATAAAAACAGGCATGTGATTCTTACTGTTTCATTGATTTGGCACATTGTAACAAAAGCGGGATGATTCACATTACACCTCTCATTTTCTCTCATATACCGTGGTCCTGGAACTTCTTGAGGAGAAAGGAATATTCAAGGCTTCTTCCATTATCTTTCAATGTGGTCATAGTTGCTGAGATTGTCTGCTCCATCTGCCTAGTCTGACTGTCCTCCAAAAATCCAGTCCCTTAATGACTTCATCAGTCAACACATCCTGAGGAAGGTACTGGTGACCATCCTACTTCCCTGCCAGAAATAAAAAACAGGATGGAAATATTGCCCTGCAGATCCTTTTCCCTCTGCCTCAGATGGTGAGGGAGAGAAACAGATGAACGCAGTTCAGCAAATTTCCTAGCTTTTCTCAGCAGGGAGGCTTGCACGTGGTCTAGCATAGCAAGAAACATGATTTCCACAGGGCCTCAGGCAGCAGCCAAATTTCACAGCAGGGGATGAATCCATGGCCACTTCTGAGTCTACAGAACTGCACATAACACAGGCCTTCATTACAAGGCTGGACAAACCTCTGGAGACTTTCTGCTGTTGCCATATTAACAAGAAATGAGTGGTTTGCGTATGTCACTGGAGCACTCTGTTAAATAATACTGCCTTGTATTATGCATAGTTGTATGTGTGCATTTCTCTTCTGATAAGGCCCGGAGGAATCAAAGGGAGAACAAGGATTTACTGTATGAGGCTTCCAGCCCCATGTGCAGGGCAGCACAGCTTGTGACAGCCACAGTGACATCACCGAGCTGGAAAATAAATGGCAGCTTGAGGTTCAGCTTATTTTTCAGTGTTATCTTACACATTTCAGAAGTTGCTCCTACCACTTTCATGTAATTCTCTAGTAGATTTCTCTCAAATAGAGTCACTTTTAATAGATTTGAATTTTTTTGATCTCCACAAAAGTCTACTCTACTCCTTTGAGAAAAATCTTATTACTTTGAAGATATTTCTCTGGCCGCCTGGACTTTGAAATTCTTTCTAAAACAATAAAAGCTCTAAATATAAATTAGTCTTCTAAAAATGACCACATAGGTAGGTTGATGATCATTCACCACGCAATATAAGTCATAAAGCACAGACTGCATGACTAAAGATTGGTAGACTCTTTAATTTTCAGGCACTAAATGTGAAGTCTGAAAGAGAATTATACATATCTTGGTTCCTTAAGAACAAACACTTAAGAAACACTAATGAAATCAAAACCAGTTACAAGAACAACACATTAGGCAGTTGAAATGAAACTGAAACTGTCCAAGATAATTAGGAAAAATTGACAGTTAGAAGAAACATGAATTACAAAAAAAGTAAGAGGAATATTACAAAGGAAAATATTATGACCAGCACAAATAAAAATCTCAGGGTTATCAAAAAATAGTGTCATTCTGTACTTAGGCAGAAAACTTCTAAACGTGATCACAGTAACGAAATCAGTTCCTTGTTGACAGTTACTAGAAATAATGTTTGCAACTGTTCTTAAACCCATCATTTTAAAATCAGAACGTCAGATAAAGTAGAAGAGTTTTGAAAGAATTAACTGATGAGATAACAGATTTTTTTTCAGCATGTGTGGTAATTAATTGTGCTAAAATTTTACAAGTCCACAGCCAAAGTGGTAACATGTCTGTGAAATAATTCATTGGGAAGTTCTTGTAAGTATGGTCCTGTGGTCTGTCAACAGTGCCAGGTAAAACACTGAAGATTTAAAGGTATTATAAAAAATAAAAAGGAATATAATGCAGCTGATGTTAGTCTAGATGGGTGTTTAAAGAATAGGTTTTATAAAAACAAAACTATAAATTTTTCATATCTTTACATATTTGATTGATAAGAATTTTACTGTGAACATAGGAGGTTTTGACTTCAGTGATATATATATACCTTGACAAAGCAGAGAATCTTGCTTACTCTATACTATCTTATTTACACATAATTAACAGAGAAAGCACTGGTTAAATAACATATCTTAGAATGAGAAAAAAGGGAGTAATTTTTACTTTTTCCCCTTATCATAATTTATTACTTTATGGCAGTGTACAATGGAAAAAGGAGATGGATTCAAACATCAGTTATGTAACTAATCTAATATTTCTTGACCAATTTTTATACAATAGCCATAAAAGACAT
The DNA here is from genome assembly GCA_026413545.1 of Cichladusa arquata. Classification (NCBI taxonomy): domain Eukaryota; kingdom Metazoa; phylum Chordata; class Aves; order Passeriformes; family Muscicapidae; genus Cichladusa; species Cichladusa arquata. The sequence goes on along the minus strand of JAOTQP010001652.1, from coordinate 35,579,719 downwards.
TAGATATGAGACTGCAATCATTTAGTCTTTGGCTCTCAAAGGATTTGTTGCACTACTTGTACTTCATGATATTTAAGAACTACTGCAAGTGTAGCAATCAAAAACTGTCTAATGATCAACCCATGACACTAACTTAATTCATTATATATCAGATGAAATCCTGCCAGGCAACTGAGAGCATACTTCAGTTCTCCAACATTTTTCTCATGCTTCTTATACCCAGAAACCTACGACTGTCTGTTTTCTATGTAGATTTCAACAAGGAGCTCGTTTCTTCATTTCTTGCCCTTTCAATACTTTTTTGAAGTTCAGTAAAATATAGCTGACTCAGCTCATAATGATATTTTAGGGAAGTAGTGGAAAAATGTTTTTATTTTATAGTTTAAAGATAGAGCTCAGGTCTATCCACCCTTTGTGATCCTTCTTATTGGCATTTGCATGTGATTAAAGAATATGTTTGTTAGAAATTTTAAATGTAAACATAAGGCATATTTTACTTATATTTTATTTTTTTTAAATATTGCTATAAGGCTGAGTTGTAGTATTTTTCCAAGGATGAAGATTAGAAGGAACTCTATTAATTCCTCCAGGAACAAAGGACAAATAAAATTTTAAAAAGAGAACATTATATTGTACATATTGTAGAAGTGATAAATTGAAAGTGCAAAAAATCAGAATTTACCAAGAAGTCTTCACCTTTGTAGAATGACATTTCTAATTCAAGAAAATAGGTAAGAGAAACATTGAGGGGGAAAAAATAGGAAAAATCAAAACAAAGAAAAGCAAGGAAGCTAGAAAGAAACCTCCTGAGCCTTTTCCTCATTTTACTCCTTTTTGTTCTGATGCTTAAATGCATAGATAATTGTGACAGGATCTTCTGCTATAATTTCCTTCCATCAAATAATAAAAATCATTTGATAACTGTCTTCTTTTCCAATAGCCATTACAACAACTAACCCATATTTCTAGGCATTTAAGGTCTACAACATACACAAATGAGAAGTGTGCACACTTCTAAAACAGCTCTGAACACTGTATTCAGCTTAGGGTGTTACAGTGCTTTGAAAATATTGTTGGGCAACTGCTCTAGAGGAGCACTTGGCTACTGGGTTGTTCTTAGTGCATTCTGAATTGCCACTCTGCCATCACAATCTGAAAAGTACGTCTGCAAAACACACAGAGAAAACTCTAGGGAAGTAGCCTCAACAGTTATTTGCTCTACCTTCCTGCTCTTAAAAAACATTTGTTACAAATAGAAAAAAGCATAGCATTTAAATGAACACTTTCACAAAACCCAACCTGAAAGAAATATGTTAAGTGTTAAAGATGAAACACCCAGTTGAGATTTTGATTACCACCCAGAATTTCATATTTCTTTTTACTTTTCTCCCTTCTAAGCAGGAGGAAGCTATAGGTGCCCTTGAGTAACCTTCCTTTTTCCTCTTCATACCATTTTCACAGAAGAGTTGACCAAATTGGGCTTTCACAGTCAAGGTAAAGATGTACATCAACTTATGTAACATTGTAATATTTTTCATAATATTCCCTACACAGCCCAAATATTATTCAGTTTTTTGACCTTTGATACATTTTAAGCAGATGTCTTCATTGAGCTGTCTAAAGTGATGCCTAGATCTTTGTCCTGAGAGGCTATATCTAATTCAGAGTCCCTCAGTACATAAAGGATACTGTAATTCACTCACTGCAGTGTGTGCTGTTTCCCTCTTAGGGAGGATGAATTTCATCAGCTACTGTTGAATTTATTTTCATTTGATGTGTCAGGTTCTTCTGATGTTCTTCATAATTCTCCTTAGTCTTCAATAACCCACAGAAACTTTCACCACTGGCTAATACTTGCTCCTTGGTAAACTGCTCCCCACCTCTAGGTTTTTAGCAGCACCAGGTGCAGCGCATTTTCTGGAGAAAACCAATTGTTAGCATCCGTCCAGACACTCCTTTCTTTTGTTATTTGCAGTAAGCTTCTGGTAGATAACATGAGGAAACAAAGAGACTTCCTTTGCATATTTATGTAATTACTCCAAAAAGATTTTTAAAATCCTTTGCAAAGTCTGAGGGGTCCATGCTTCACAGTCAAGACTACACATTAATAGGGATTTCATTATGTATTCTACCAAAAAAATGGCATATATTTTAGTTCTAATCTTTTTATCCCTTATTTTTTTTCAGTAAATCTCTTTGCATTGGGAACTCTACCCTGCTCCGGTGTTTGGAAAACACCCTAGAATTCTGAAGACAGTACTGGAATTTAAAAGCAAGTTTTAAATACTTTGTCAACTCTCATGCTGATGGAAAACTAATGGAAGAAAGTGCATCTGTATTAAAACCCTTAAATTCTTTATTTATTTCTTTAAATTGAATTTTCTGGGGTTCTAATAACCACGTATGGACCTAGGTTTTGTAATTTTCCTTACTTGTGAAGGAAACATTGATTGGACAACAGAAGAATAATTTGCAAATCTTGGAATATTGAGTATTTTCTGCTGACATCAATAGAATGCAGATATTTAGCTGTAAGATATCCTTTTGAAAACCAACTGACTTTAGCACCCTATTACAACTAAGTTAATGAAGATTGCTTATGCTCGATATATTATCAAAACAGACAATTAATTTAACCAGAACTATGGATGCTTTTCACAATGCTTTCTGATGTTCTACACAGAAAATTAACTGGTAACAAGAAATCTCTGGCAAACTTTTTAAAGCTTCCAAGATTTTGTTTCATTTGACCTCTCAGTCACATGGCAGCTTATCTGAAGTTTGCTTTGCTCTGTTAGCTCATACTTGATTTAGTAACTTCTTTAGAGACTAAGATGAGGAATCAAACTGACACTGGAGTCTCAGAGGAATTTCTGTTAATGTCATTTTGGTGACTGTATTAATTAAAGTCACATTCAGTTGTGAAGGTGTTTCCACATTGTTTTGCAAGCTTATGATGTGGCACCTATGGCAACTTTGCAAGAAAATTAGACTGTCCGGTAGTCACAAGTCAAATTCTATGTATTTTCTTTATGCATTTTTCTCCTAATGTTTATTGTTGATTTGAATGCCAAAGTTCCAGTAAAATCTATGAATGTGAGTCGTAGAGCAGCACTCAGAGAGCCCTCATGGTAGCAGAAAAAAAAATAAAAATAATACAGGCTATCTGTATGGGTGCTTCAAATGAGTTGTTTAGGAAAATGATCCTATGATTACTGATCCATTACCACAATGGGTCTGAATTAATGTCCCACTTTTCAGCCATTTTACAGTTTCCTTGTTACTGCTCGTGGTTTAGATAGCTAATGACCACATGGCCCAAGGAAAAGAAATACCTTTATAACTGAAAACTTGTTTTATATATCCAAATTGAAGTGTGAATAGCACAGTCATATGACTGGTATGGTACTATTCTCACAGATGAACATTTGTTGAGGCTGCCAAGAGGCAGTGTTAGTGCATGAAAGCTTTTCTATTAGATTAGGATACCAAATCCAAACTGTCAAAATGGCTGTATATTCCTATTTTTAAATTTATGTATTGTCACTTGAAATAGGAGACATTCACTGATCCCATGGTGTCCACTTCTGCAATGAATGAAACTAGAGAGGGGAAAAGAGAAGCTGAATACATACATCTCTGGCTTTTGCAGCAACAATGATTGGGCAAGAGTAGCGAAGAAGAGACACAGCACTCTTAATGAACGGACCTCAACCTTTCTACTTTTGAAGAAAGATCCTATTGATTGTTATTCTGCTAATGAATACAACTCTGAATATCACAAGCATCAGAAAGATTTCTGTTCAATAGTAGCATCATCATTGTAGTTTGTTTCAAGTTAGTTTAAAGCTGTTTATGTGAAATGGCAGTTTCTCTACAGGTTTGAGAAATAGCAAAGCTAATCAAATCGCTACAACTCAAGTAACTTTTTATGTTCATGTAAATCTTCATATCTAAATAGATTATAATTTCTAAAACCACATTAGGAAACTAAACCTGGAAAATTAGAATTCACTGTAACACTCCTGATGAAAGCTTAACTTAGGCAGCTCATATTGCAGGTCAAATTATTTCTATTCTGGAGGTTTTGAAATTGATAACAGAAGTTTCCAGGAAGTGTGAAGCCTTCTCTCTATGCTAAACTAGTAAGGCATCTTTTGCATATGTTTTACTGACATTTTTATTAGTATTTTATCAATCTTTGTGCATATATTCAAATGACAATAAGCAATAATTTAATTTTGAACATGTGTTTCTTAGATTTTCATCTTAAATATCAGAAGCAGTGCCAAATGCTTTATATTAAGGTTTTGAAAGATAATCCATTGTCCTTGTGTAAAAATGTTATTTTAAACTATCAATAACTTTCAATTATAATACACAGGAAATTTTTAATAAGGTGACTTTCTTAAATCATCTCAGTAAAATTCATAGTGAAATTGAAAAAAACCCAAATCAATATACAGCTGTGAACAACTATCATGAAAGCTTAAGTACTCTCCAGATTCAAAAGGAACTCATTAATGTTCGGATAGCACTACTGATGGATGGCAAGTAGCTTATTATAGCTAGATAATGGCTATAACCTAGATATTATCTGAAATAGTTAAACCACACTTTATGTCTTTAGGAAGGATACTTCAGTTCCATGAATGAGCCAACATTGTTTATTTAAATGGGAATATGTTCAGCAGCCAGGAAGCAATGCAAGAGGATGAAGTGTTCTCTATTGGATTAGAATACCTAGATGAGAATGTCCAAATTGCTTTCTTTTCTCGATGTATATGTCTGTTCTTGATTTTATATATTGCTATGCTATGTGATTCACTCAGTAATTTCCTGCTGTCCAACACCATAAAAATCTGCTCAATTAAAAAGGTTGGAATTAGAAGAATTTTTCTTTTGGGTTCAGTGTGGATTAAGCATTTGGTAAGAGAAGCTAATTACAACTCTGCCTTCCTGCCCACAGACAACACATGCCCTCTTCTTACCTGGATATATGAGCATTTTAATGCTTATATTGCCATGCTGTATTTTAATGTACTTTACCATATTAAACCCTCAAAATTTTTTTTAAAAAAATAGTTCTTTCAAACAACCAAGAATATTATCTGTCTTTACTGGTGTCATAGATGCACAGAGTATGAATTTATATTATCTATTAATCACTGTACAAAGATATATGATACCCTACATTACTTCATGGATTTTCTTGAAGGCTTTTCTAGGGTATAAGCACAATTGCAATCCTGGAAGAAAGACTGTTGCAAGGACAATACTCTGAAGCTACCCTGCTCCCTACTTGAAGGCTTTTAATTGTATTTAAAAATGAAAATAATACACCCCACTATATTGCAGGTAGAAAACTACAGTGAGAACAAATCTAGGTGTTTTTGCCAGTAGAGAGATAGGAAGTCTAAAAAATAAAAGAGGTAAAGGAGGCTTCAAAGGGAAATAAAAGAATTTTAAAAAGACAATAAGAAAAGATATAGTTGAAGAAGAGAAGGCAAATTTTTTATTGGAGATGCATTAAAAAATTAACTGCAGTTTTTAATGGATGAAATTAAGGTAAATTCCAAGCAAGAGTGCAGATTGTGTCTTTTCAATTAGAAACACATTTTCTACAAATTGGCAGCACCAATGCAGCCTTGGAATTTGCTCGTATTTTCTCCATTATCTTTGCTTGGAAAAAGAATTAAAAATTGAATATCACATGAAAACCGAGGAATTTTAAAAGACCTATATTGGTCAGAATATTGTATGAAATTCAGGAAAATAGTCCCTTTTTGGTCAGATACTCCACATAGCATTTTAAACTGAACAAAATTTTAAGTTAATCACTAAACGTCTCTATTCCATTACTAATAGTACCACAAGATTCTACTAAAGTAATACAAATGCCAAAAGATCCTTTGTGATGTTGTGGTGTTTAGACAGCTAAGTAAAGCACCAATGCAGTACTCATTTATGCACACAAATGCACATAAATAAAGAGAAAAAGGATTATAAAATAGCACTGTTGTATGGTTGTGTGTGCGTACACGTGCACCAGATGTGTATAAAGGGAGGAGGAGCATTAACAAACAGATAACATCTGGTTTCAAGAAGAAATGCTAGATTAACACTCAAACTCTGACAGAAAATTGCATTAAATAAATAAATAAATACTCAGCCATATTTGCAAGTTTGCATTTAGATAACAGCCAGGGTCTAGTCAAAATATAAGAACTGATTTACCTACTAACTCTGCTCTGCCAGGCACAATTAATCAGGTCCTTCTAACACTGAAAAACTGACTAGCTGCGGGTCAGAAGACATTTATAAAATTCATGCAGGTAAAGTCGTTCCATGCTGCCTTTAGATCTGTTGAAGAGCTCAGACAGAGAAAATAGAAATGTTCTTAGATTTCACAAATAATTAAAAGTGCTCCCTTTATTTCTCCTCCCTCACTTAATTCCAGTGAGAAGGCAATCTTTATATGAATATCAAAATGATTGATGCTAAAAAGCTATAATATATTAATTTTTATATGACCACAGATGTACAAATCTCAGTGAAATACAGGGAACTAAAAGCTATTGTGGTTATGTAATTTATTCTTCCTGTTTACTCAATGTATTGGACAATGGTGTCACGGCATGCTAAACAAACACAATACAATCTCACTCATTTTATTCCACACTGACTGTTGTCATGTTCTGAGGAACACTCAAAGACTGAGCTAGAGAGCAGTAGTTAAAAACGGCAACTGGCTGTCAGTGATGTAGTTTGTCATTGTTCCACAGACAAAAGGCAGACTGTCACAATAAACAGCATTTATTCATTTCAGATTTGTGGCTTAAGGCTGAGGAAGGGGAGGTGTCATTCGTAGTGATTGTAAAACATATAAATAATAATAGTAGTCTGCAAATCATTTATCAAAGGAAACAGTGGGAGTTGGCGGTGATGGAGGCAAGAAAATGGATGCTTCCAGCACAACCTAATTTACATTTCTTTTAAAAAAACAAATTTTTTCTTTCATAACAGCAAAATGCAGTGTTTTGTATTAACTGCTTATGTGGTGGGTAAGCAACACAAAACAACTAAATCATGACTTAAACGGCTTATTTTAAACAAAGCACTGAGTAGCTCTCTGAACATGGCTACTCTCAGCTGCTGTCAATTTCATTAATGTAACTTCACCAATTAAAAACATTTCATATTGATATTTGCATCACCTCCTCTAGCTTTTTTTGCTTTAAAATTGTATCTTTGTGAAGAAATTATCCTTCTCTGTGAAAATACTCTGGATTGGTATTTGAATAGAAGAGGCTTCTTAACTGAATACTTATGTTTGTTTTTTCAGGATAACTCTCAAATCCTAGTAATAAATTTTTGTTAATAATTTCATAGGCTAAAATTAGAAAGCAAACAAATTAATGTTGTTGAGGTTAGCATTAATATTCTTTTTTAAATTTGAGTGCAAATTTTCGGGCAGCCATTATCATCCTTCTTTCTTGTAAGCTCCTGTCCTGATTTACAAGGCTGAAATTCTAGCTCAGCAGCACCTTTTAACTGGATTATGACCCCCCCAGTCAACCCTCTGAGGATCTGCAAAAATCTGGGGAGAGAAGTGAAACATACAGACACCAGCAGCTGAAAAGGTGTTCTGAAAGGAAAATACTTGCTCACTACTGCATGGTGAAAGCCCCATTTCATCTCATAACCACTCCTGCTCCTGTCCAGGGCACCGATATTTCTTAGAGAGCAATCTCTTCTTGCGTACCCAGAAAAGACAGATGGGTATGAGTTTTTCTCTGGCGAACCACACAATGCTCACCAGATGGAAACAATGCTCCCTATATAGTTTCTCAGGCATTTTTGCCTACAAATCCTTCCCTCCCAGCACGTCTCAAATCCTATCAGGAACAAGGGCATAAAAAGGCTAAGGAAAGGACAGGTGTGTAGGAGAGACTGAACTTGTGTTTCAGAATGGATCTCTTCCATGAAAAATCCTGTACAGTTTGCCGGAGAAAGAACAGAGTGAAAGAGATGACCTGGAATGAAAAGGAGGAGCTTCATATCAGTATTTCAACCAGGAAATGTTATCACAGCTATTGCTGCTTTGGGTATAGCAGAGAAGTAGAGCTCAGGAGCTGCAGGACACGACATGCCTGGCAGTGCAAGGGTAGCTCACTGAAGATGGGTGAACATGACCAGATCGAAGACAAGCTTTGGCATTCTTGACTTAATAAGACAGGATTTTTCTTAACTGATTTTAGAATTGAAAAAGACACTAGGTTTGGCTGTCAGGACATGAATTTATGAGAAAACACATGTATAGTTTTGCTTAATATCTACAGCTGCACAAAGTAAAAAATCATAGTATGCTGAAAAACAAATGTTCAAAAACTGATTGATAACCATCTTCTAGAAATTTTTAGTAAAAATTAAAAAATAGTAAAAGATTGAAACATTTTTCTGAACAGAAATGGCAAAATTTTTGATTTTAAACGAATAAATACAAAAGGAGGGGGGTTTAGTCCTTTTAGAATGCACATTTTCAGTCCCACATCAACTACACTGTAACCTTCAAATAAAGTGAGGCAATTTCATATAATCGTATTGCTAAAAGCAACAAACAATAACTTGAAAATTTTAAACCAGAATTTATTCCAAATAACTGAAGTTTCTGTGAGAGGAGTTAGAAATCTAAACATAACATTTCTATATTCAGAAAAGAGGTATCTTGAAATAATGAAGATTCTTACCTATATTATCTTGCTAATAATTTTGTAGAGGTTCTCTTGAACTTTTCCCAACTCCTTTCTACCCTTCTTTAGGTAATTAAATACATATATTTATATATGTAGGCATACAGTACTACTCTTCTGGGTTTGCAATACAGTCTTAATTCAACTTAAAATGAGAAACAAAATATTCTCTCTTATGCAGCCCACTAAGATCTTTAGCATCCTTTCCTTGCAAAATTTCCCTCTCCTGTTTTGTTTCAAAAGCCTGGAAGGTTACACTTGAAGAGGATGAACTTTGGGGTGCATTTTCTTGGTTAACTTTTGCCATATAAGGAATCTTAAAAATTCGAAGTTATTCTTCTGCAGTCTTCTTGAGGTCAGTCCCTTTTACTCAGGAATGGAAGCTTATGTACTTGAACATATGATTTTATCCTGGGCTCAGTCAGGTGCATGGTGTTTGTCGCATCCCGTACACAGTTACTCAGAGTGACAAACACATGCAATCATTAAAGAGTGATGATAACCTCCATTCTAATTGCATTAGCACAGCAGCTCTCTCAAATGAAGGGAGACTTCCCATAACAGGAACAGCTAAACACAAATGTAAATGGATCAGCGGTGTCACTCATAAACGATGATCATGGCCAGCGTCCGACAGTGGACAATCACTCACGCAATTACACAATCACTCTGCAGTTAATGCATGTCACTACTGATTTGCAGGGAAATTTTTGAAACCAGAATTTGCATGGTCTATTTGAAACTTCCCTGAGCTGAATACCTAGTGTTTAGCTTTCTAGTGGGAGTTGTGACAGTAGCACTGCTCGCAGCAAACTGCCACTGTCGTTTGTTCTGCTTCAGTGCTGTTTGACTGTCACAGCCTGTCATGTAGGAAGAAAGCACCGCATCTAACCCCCTGTGACAAGGTTTAATCACCCCTATTACTCCTATTGGCTGTTCAAGCCACCTTGGGGTGTGCAGCACAGTTATAGATCTAAAAAATCCTTGCTTTGTAAATGGAAAGGCTAAAATCTGGTCTGAGTCGATCAATCTTCTAACACACAATTGAAAGGATTAGATAAATAATACTAATGCAATGCTTGAGATAATTTTTTCATTTTCACATTATTAGGAATACTAAATTATTTATTTTACTTCATGATTACTTTTTTAATGGTTTCCAGGTATTCAAATTCTGAATGCATTGTTATTTCTTTCTAGGAATCATTGCTAGCATGTGGACAAATATGCAAGAGTGTCACATTTGGGATTGATTTTTTCATGCCAAAATTAAGTGACAAAAGTAAATATTGTATCACAAGGTATAACTGCACAAATGTTAATGCTGAGTCAAAGGTCAAGGGGAGGAGTGCTTAGAATAAGCTTTGTACAAAGGAAAAGTTGAACTTAAGTTTTCCCCATGCAAATTAGCATTAATTAATTAAAACTTCATATATGCCCAATCTATCTAAGGAAAACATTTAATTGCTGTTCTATATGTAAAAGTAGATCTTCAAGCTAGTTTTAAGAATGTCATTTATGAGACTGCAGTCTGTATTATTTATACTTAAAGCCTGAAGGACACATGGGTCAGAAACTGAGACGAGCTCAGCTGGTTAGAGCACGGTGCTAATAACTCTCCTGGTCCTTTTGCTTACAGCTGGCTATCCAGAAGCCCAGGTAACATACACCAAGGACATTTTTGCACATCAACAAATCTGTTTGCTTGATCTGGTCCTATAATATCCAAGGTCTATTTAGTGGAACAAAGAAAATTATTGAAATAAGAAAACATATTAACCCATAGTGAGTTTGGCTTTAGTGAGGTAATCTAGCATTATGAACTTCTAATTACTCCATCAGGCTAATCTTAGGCCTGAAAAAGGGTGTTAGTGTGAATCTTTACAACGGGATTCTTATGCTTGAGATCATCATTAACACAGGTGTTATTTCAATTAACATGCATTTGTAATTATCACATTTGTTTTAAAGAGACTGAGCGGGAAACGAGTTATCTGACAGAGCAGATAACTTGGTGGATCAATAATCTTCCACCAGGATTTACACCCTTACATCCCTGCTTTAGCCCAGTTCTGAAAATATATGAGCAAGTGCACATCCTACAGAATCAGAATAAATATTCATGCTGCTTTCATCATAAACCTGCATAGTTTCCTACAAATCAGGAATGAAATTTTCTATAAGACAAATATAAAAAAAAACCCTCTCACTGTCAGGTAGAACTATCAGGACTCCTTTTTATTATGATTAAAATGAACTATTTTATTTTAATTTCTAACTAGTATTTCAGGTGAAATAAAACAGAATCTTGGGCCAGAGCATTTAAAATCTTGCAAAGAGCATGAGAACGCGTAAATGGGTGGAAAGCGCATTACATAAGGGTTTTAATTTTTCATGAAAACTCTTTCTAACAGGAAGGTGGATATTTTTTTTCAAATATAAAAGCACTTATCTCTGTTTCTTCTGGCCACCTTAGGGAGAAGAAAACCCTAAATCAAATTCCAGGTGCCAATGAAGTTTCATTGTTCCCTTGATTCTTTTCCTGAATGACTAAATGCAAAAGACCCTTATCTGTGTAAAATGAGTTTATAGTCCTGACAGCAGCTTGTGCCACTCACCCATACACACTTCTAAACTATGTTCTCACTTCCCCAGTCTGATACTGTCACTTAGAATAACATTACCATGAGCCTTACAGAATTTCTGTTATTAAAGACAAAAACTAATTTACGTTTTCTTACATCCGTCAAACACCTGTGAAGTATCACCCAGAAATAAGCAATTATAGCAACTATCCTGTTGTAAACAGATAGATGTGGGTTGCTCAGTAAGCCATCATCAGAAAACTGCATGTCCATACTTATTTATGGTTTGTTGCAATGCCAGTTCATCAGCTACAGGTTTACACTGCACATGTTCTCCTTTATGCCTTCTGTCCCTGAATTTGACTGATGCTCTCTTTCCCCAATTTGCTTATCAGTTCTGAATGACAACAAAGGACACATCAATACCACACTCTACTTTCCTTCTGTACAGTACTTTCACCCTGAAAGTATATTAATGAAATTTGAATCCTGAGCCACCTGAGAAATCTGGTTTCTTGAATTGCCCACTCACATAGAATAGTTTCAACAATTTTCATAATTTGAAAGGAATAAATGTTTTGGGTAGTTTTTCTGCCTCAAGGTGTGGCATTGACAATAAGATAGATAAATAAATAACCTAAACCTTTAGATCCAAGTTTTCTTTTTATAAATAAACCTAAAAATATTCTATGTAAAGATATTGATATGAATCTTTGGATATGAATCATAATAGCAGATTTTCACATCAGGTATTTGATTCTGTCTCTGAACTCTGAAGCCTCTGCAGTGTGAATGGCAGCAGGAAATGGCTTTCAAACTCTTCCTAACAGATGGAATAAAATCTGCCAGCTTATTAAATTACTACACAACTATTTTTAGTTTCCATTTCTAAATCCTTTTTCTTCTTTTGTTATATAATATGTCATTGCTAATCAAATCTCAGAAACATTACTATTTTGAAAATAGAAGCTTGAAATGGCAGTTTATTATTCTTTGCCCTGAACATTTTTGTTGTTGTTTGATTTTTCTTCTAAAATTATGCAGTATTTATACAGATTTGTGTAATAAAAATGGAGAAAGTAAGTGAAAACATCAGTTCATAGGACTTACAGGCTTCAAAATCATTTTAGTGCTGAATAATTGCTGTGAATCCTTATCTAGATTGCAGTCTATGATTAAAGCAAACTGTTTGCTGGAAGCTAATAAGTAGAAATGGCCTAATAACTATGAAAACAAAACAAAATGTGTTGAATGTCTAGGGTAAAGCACATCAGAAGTGAAACCTACTTTATTTTTTGATGAATTGTACTTAGGAAGAACAGGAAGATACTCAACTGTTGAGAAAATTAAACCAATTGTTTCCTCCTGTGAACTGTGTCATAGTGACAGACTTTCTTAGTGTACAAAGAATCCTTTGAAGGCAAATTTGCTTGTAATTCAAGTGTTATGGAAAAAAATTGTCTCTTTGTTCATGTACTAACAGAAACACCCACCCTTTTCTTACATAAGGTCTATTACTGCTACATCTACACTACAGTACAAAAGTGATGATAAAAAAAAGAAGCATTAAACATGGCTTGCAAGTCTTATCATAGCAAGTATTGCAACCCTGAAAGGAAGTATATTAGCTGTAATGTGATTAAGTCAACTGGGAAATTCTGATTTTACTTAAGGACAACAAACTTCAATCAGCTAAGGAGTCAATCTTGCAAGTTGCATATTGCTCCTGTATCTGGTTTTCAGTAGTGCATCAGGCAACAGTCAGCCTGAGATTGAATGGGAAAATGCAACTGAAGAAAAAAAAAAAAAAAAAAAGAAAAGCAAGACACACATAAAGATTTAGATTGGAGTGATACTGTACAGCAGACCTGTGACATCTGGAAGCTGTATTGATTTCCATTACTGCTGCAAAAGCAGTGCAAAAGAACGAGGAAAGCCCCTATATTTTGTTTCAGTTCTATTGAATCTAACAAGTGCGAAGAAATAGTTTTGGGACTTTTTTGGTACCGCTAACATGATTGATGCCACTCAGCTACAAACAAATGAAGGACCAATGGATGAGGCTTCTAACTTCTCCAAGTTAAGGTGTGGAACCTGCTGAACTTTTTCCGGTCAGGCATATAAACTATGAAATAACTTTACAACATGGCCCATAAGATATGATTTCTTAGCATATTTCTGTGGGAAATATTATGCATTGTAGATTTTAACTACATGGGGTTTTCTACCTATATCATATGACCAATGAAAAAGCAGAAAAGTATCAATGTTCATCACTTTATTGAACATTTCCAACTATTTACAGTATCTTTGATTTTGAGCTTTGTAGCAGAGGAATATAATGTGAGATCTTTCACAAACCTGTATTTTTGTCTTATTGACTTTGTTTTTGAAGATGGGGCAAAAAATATAATTAAATGCAACTTTTTAAAAAGCTTTAGTCCAAAGGATTAATTTAAAGGACTCTATAAATGATGTGCCTTCTGAAAAGGTGTCAATACGGAAGAATGGGAAGAAGAAAAAGCATGTTCTCCAAAAGTAAAGATGATAACAAAGCCTACACTAAATGCAAGCCTCCCAGCCAAGGGTAATTTAACAAAGCCCTTTCTTTTCATTGGACAGAATGAGACTACAATTCAAAGAAAGAATTTAGGGAGCATTTGTTCCTCAGAATGGTATGTTTTCTGTTTATTTTAAGAAGGAATGGTATCAAAATAGAATCTTTCAAATCTCTCAGAAACAACTGTATTCAAAGGTTATTTGCAATAGAAATCTAAGTATAATATATTAAACAGAAAATGCTTTTTTTCTGTGATAGCCTTTGCAACCAAGTAGTTTACTGGAGGAGCAATTATGTATAGAAAAATTATAATATGCATTTTTAAATTTAGAGTGCAGTATTTTACAGTTATGGCAATATGATAGTGAATTGTTTAAATTACAGCATAATAATTCATTCCTGCAGCATTCAGTGGCACTAGGCCTTTGGCCTCTTGCCTAACAATTCACTAGACAAGAATTACTACATTGTAATTCACACCCTGTCATGCCTTATTGCTTAATTAAAACATAACCCTTCATGACATGACAAGCAATTTGATTGTTACCATAATAGATTATATAGATTATTATCCCACCTAACTTATTTTAGTTTTACAAACCATTCTTTTTTTTTTTTTCTTTGTACATGCACAGAGAATTACCAGTCTTTACCTGTACAGTGTGAATAGGTTTAGGAAGAATAGCTAATAACACAAGGGGTTTTTTTTTATTTATTTATTTATTTATTTATTTATTTTTTTAATTAGAACTATTGCTTGAGTAAACTTGGGCACTTTTTTTTACCCATTTTTCTTTGGGAATTAAATCCTGCAACACTTGGTAAAGCTATTGAGATCCATGTCTTCTCAGATTAGGTGGCTGCCTATATTTTATTGCTGATTTAGCTACATAAATGATAAAGTTATATTATTTTGATGAACTCTAATGTGGTACTAAAACAGCAATGCGGCTGATGTTACAGTGTTCTTCAAATTCCAGACAAGGAAATTGCCAGTTTAAATTTGTTGCAATACAGCAGTTAGCTACTCTAACATATTTATGTAATATGTAAAACATATTTTTCAGAAATACCTCTTTGAATCACTTTCTTACTAAGGTCTCTCCCTCTTTGTGTTTCTCAGACTGAAATCTGATAATATAGAAAAAGTAATCTATTGTTATTAAAGGACATCTGATTATAACAAAAAATTGACCAGGTGAAATTCTTCTTTTGTAAAAAGTCAATTACAAAACACATTGATGGAAGAAAACATTATTCCATGAGACAGAAATGGAAAAAAATATCAACAGCTGTGAAAACACACTTTAATATTCCAGCTTGCATTCAAAATATTTTAATTAGTAATTAATATTTTATTAATGCCTTCACATGTGCAATACAACACAGCCATTTGGCTACGAATAATCCTTTGTCTTTGGTGACTACAAGTTCAAAATTAAAATGTGTAAACATGGAACTCTGAAGATTTGTGTGAACAAAACCCTGGATTTCTTGAGAAGACATATAGGCAATGCATAAAACATGCATACAAAACAATTTTAGCAAGGAAATTATATACCTCACCTAATAGATGTTCTACCAGTTTCATATAATATCAAGGTGCAATTTAATGAGGTTCGACTGAACTCTGTATGTCTTCAAGGTGACTGGGTTGTCCCTGGAACTCTCTCTGCTATAACTATAAAATGTCTATGATGTGACTGTGATATAACTGAAACAGCTGCAGTCTTTGATCATATGCTGGCAGTTTATGTACAGATGCAGAATGTGTAATAAGGGCACACTTTATTAACTTGACTGATGTTCTGTTATTTTACTGGTTCCAAAAGCCAAAGGAGACTAGGCTCCACCATGTTACCCTGAGAATAATTTATTGTTGCAGCTATTCAAAATGAAATACCTATCATTAATGTCTAATTGATTACCAAAAGCAAGAGCATACATTGGCCTCAGTTGATCTGACATTTGGTATGAACTTTAAAGCTGCTGTTATAGCTAGAACTATTATTTAGAATTAGCACAAAATACATTTTAACTACAGTTTAAAACCACTGCCAGCACTCTGAACGTATGCATATATTTCCTGTTAATAGCTATTTCTACATATACACAGTCTAGTGAAACTTACAGTGAGCTTTTACCATTTCTTAAGTATAAAAATACACAAATTCTGAAGGGTGATAATAAAGTTAGACCTTGACATGCTAGTAGCTGTATTATACTGTACAAAAGCATCTTTGTTCTCCTTAACAAGTTAAAACATCTTTTGGTTCTACCAAAATGTTTTAAACAATTCATCTTTATCAAAGTAGGCAAATTAGAGAGAAGATAATATGCACTCTAATTTGGCTGAGAAAGTTAAATTGCATGTCCACCAATTAAGAGAAAAATTTACTTAAAACCTACATATATTGCCTCATGCATGCAATATAGAAATTCACAGTAACATTATAAATTCTGGGTAAATATAAAAATTTGCAATGGATTACTTTGGACAAAGAGTTATTTCCCAAAGAAGATGAAATTAACATTCTCATAGAATATCTAGCAATAATTTTGCACTAACCCTAATAGTACAAATTTATTCTAGATCTGAAGAACATTTAAAATAAACACTTTTCTAATTATTTATTTTTAAATTCCTTCTTTTTTTCTCTAGCCTTCATTTGTATCGCTTTACTCTTAAATCTAAATTTAACTTTTACTTTGTCCTTATACTTTTATTAGAAGAAATGAAAAGGCCTCGACCCTTAAGTCATTCTGTACCCATACTCTCAGTTTGCTTTCTTCTGTAATCTTGTACAAAAAATACAAATTTTCAGAACCTTTTTAGGCACAAAGGGGATGTTGCAAAATTATTGTGCTGCTTTGATGGCATGGTTCTCCCCCTTGTGTAATCTTTGCTTTAGTTTTCTTTACAAATCCTTTCTCTATAACCTTTATACTGCAGTAGAGGGGTAAAGCATCTCAGAAGTTAAAGAGAGCCTGGCCCACACAATATGCATGTTTATATTTTTCCCATGGATCCCTTAGTCTAGATACAAACAGCTAGATCTGTTTCTATTCCAGTTTTAAGCATATGTCAGTAAGCATTTATACTTTAATCTTCTTCAGTACAGACATTCCCCAAGAAAGTCTAATTCCTCTAGCCCTCAAGATTAAACCCCCCGATTAAACTGCTGGCTCCTTTTTAGAATCAATCCTAAAAGATTCTGAAATACATCCATTTTCCCCCCCACACCTTGAATACTTCCCATTTCTAGAAAGAAGCAGATACCAGCTAAATCTAAAATATAAACATTGAAATGGAACAGATTTATTTCATGAAAATCTGATACCTATTTAATGAGCTTCATTTTCACTTACATTTTTTGTAAGGCACTAGAAATTAAAGCTGTAAATAAGGAATAAATAAGATAAAGTGTTTTAAGTTATCCAGCCAAAAAAACATTGACAGGAAAGTTTTCTGAGACTGAGTATCTTTTTATTGTACCCTGGATTACTTTTTAAAACATAGATAAATTTTTATGTAGGCATAGGTTTGGCCTCCTTTCCATTTTTCCCCCTCTTGGCTGCTTCTTGTACTTCCTAGATACTATTTGCAATGCAATTGTTCTGCCAAATATCTCTAATACCTTCCAGCATTCTTTATTCCTTTTCATCTACCCATGTTCTTCTCAGTACCTTTTTGTGGGCTTTAGCTCAGATGAGAATATTGGACTTTATGCAATGATTTTGTCTTAACCGACCCCAGAAAAATATGCAGTTAAATTACTCACACAGAAAAGTTTGTTATTTAAGCACAAAATCAAATCTAGAAAGGAATAATTGCTTTACAGATATTATAAAATCTCTGATCACTGTGGGTCAAAATTAAGAGAACACTTCCAGATAAGCCACTACTCACCCATTGAAATATCTTAGTTTAACACCACACTTCTGTTCAGAAAATATATATTGCTATGCAACAGTATTTGTGATAGTGACTGACTTATTACTTGATTTTTAAGACTTTATAAGACTTATTTTTTAATATTGAATACTGTGCCATTAGTCAACGGTTTATGAATTAACAAAAACTCCATAATTTTCATATTAAAACAAATCTTATATCTTTGGCTCTGGGGAAGCCTTGGCACACCTTGAGTGTCTCCTTCCCTTTTTCTTCACCGTGCATGTCTGCTCCTGGTTTT
>JAOTQP010001652.1:35484107-35554039 GCA_026413545.1 Cichladusa arquata | reverse complement strand
CAAACAAATCTATCCTCCTCTTGCTAGTAAGGTATACACTCAAGTTTTGCAGTTTGGGGTATATATGGAAATCCAGCTAATCATAGGATTACCTATGAGACAAAATTAATTACAACTAAAAAGAACAGGATCTGGATTCAGCTGTAGCCTTGACCTGTGTTCCTCCTTCTGCTATAGAACACAAAAGCTATGCTAAAGGACTTTTTTTCCCAGAAATCTGAATGATCATTATGCTTACTTTTCTACTGCTATCACTTTGATGTAGTGCATGCTTGGCATGCTCCCTAAACATCATAATAGGAAAATAAATGATAGGTATAATTTCTTTCCTGATAAGCAGACAGGTAGATTGAGAAATATTATGTATCATGCTGATAGTCTACAGTATGTGCACATGAAACCTGCACTGAAATTAATTCCAGTTCCTTCGTTTTCTCCCTTATGACTTCTCTTTTCACAGACTCAAAATCCCCTCATCTTCACATATATAGAATATGAGAGACCACAACACATTTGGTACTCTTAGAAAAATCTGCCTGTTATCTCTTCTCCACATTAAGTCCACTGCACTGTGAAAAGCTCCTGTATCAGCATTTCTGTTTAAAATCATAAGGTTGCTGCAGCCAACTAAAAACTTTTTTGAAAGTAGCTCTTTGTCTCCTTCTGTAGCTTTCTGTTCTTTCCCCAATAAATTTGGCACATTTCTCTGCAACACCATCTTTTTGTGGGCTGCAACATATGGGGCTTAATAACATAGCATCAGACTGCAATTTTTAGCCTAGCCTTTCCTGTTCAGCTTCACAAAATCGAGGTGACTGCTGCCTACCTTCAATGACCCTCACAGACAAAAAGAGCACCTTGTCAGAGAACATTTTCTAACAGATGAGCAAACCTTCAAAACAAATATGATGTCTTCAAACATAAACACATCTCACCCCCTTAGATTAAAACATGCAGTTTAACACAGCTTAACTTACCAAAGATATTAAACCTGAAAGGTTCCCTGGCTTTACAAGGAGGTAGATCAATCAGGGCTACCACAGCTTTCCTATGCTACTATTTAGCACCTCTGAATCAAGTCACCAGCTGTTGGAGCTTTGCCTAACAGTAAACCAGAGAAGAGTAGCAAATTAGCACTTCCCATCTTGGGCTGGCTGGCTGATACTTTAAGGGGAAGAAAGTAAAGGTCTCATCAAGGTATCTTTTCTTCACGAAGGAAAACAAGCCAGGGTAAAGTAATACCCTTAGAGTGTTTACAGATATCAAAAAGGAAAAACAAAACAAAACAAAAAACCCAACAAAAAAATACCAGACTTTGCAATAGGGCCATTTACTGCAATGTAGTGATCTCTGTCTGAATCACTGGAAAGTTGGGGAAGATGTGGGCACCTTTTTGTGATGCTCACCAGCTGATTTAGCTTGATAAAAAATGAACCTGCACCTAGGGGATTTCCTTCTAACTTGCAAGCTGCAATTCAGGGTTTCAGGTTTCTTAACATCTATGGGAGCATATGCCCATCTCCCCTTCTGGGCCACATCTGTATCTCATGCATTCACTTTCTGGAATCTCTGAAAATTCCACCCTTTTTTCTCTATTTTCATTTTTTGTTTGTGTGTTTTTTTGGGGTATTTCTTGTGATTTTCTTGGTTGTTGATGGTGGGGTTTGTTTGTTTAATTTTTTAAAATCCATTTTCACCTGAGTATTGAAATGGAGGAAAAATTATTAATTTTCATAAGATGTAGAGTTGTACATGCCACTTTTACTGACAACCTTTATAATCAGTCTAGGCAATTCTGATTAAATCCTCTTTGATTTTTGAAAAATACCTTAATTGAAATACTTTACTAGAATTAAGTTTAGATTGAGATTTTTTGCCCCCCCCCATCTGCTTGGACTGAGCACTGAAGGAGCTTGAAGAAATTGGCACACAGCCTTCCTGCAGTACTGTGTTCTCCTCTGGCTGCAGAAATGTCTTTTAGCAAAACATAACCTATACCTTGTGGTAAAAAGCTGAAACATTTGAGTAACGTTGTTGCTACTATCCTCTACTCATGCACATTAATGCCACAAAGTTTGGGAGTAGTAATTCATTGGCAAATTAGTAGCAAACTTAGTGCTTAAAAATTATTTAAAAAATTACTTCTTATAATAAATATGCTTTGTTTACTTCTTATTGTTGATAAACATGGTCACAGCCCAAAGCCAAACTGGTACTATGTTAACTTTATGTCTTTGAAGCATCAGCGCTTAGTGGGGAGTTTTCTGAAGCCTTGGGAAAGTAGAAAAAAATTGTCATCTATCTAACTTTACAAAGGTGTTCAAGTTGAAGCTGGCAGTCATTTTTATAGTGATAACCCAGCTGTTGACAGTCAAGTACCATGCTTCTGGTTCAGAGGCTACCTCAGCTTTATGAGTCATGATTAAGGACAGCATCACTACAATTTCTGTTGCAAAGCAAACGTGGATAAAAGATATTCACTAGAATGTCAGTGTTACTTTCCTGCATGCTCTTTATGTATAGACCACTGTGTCTAAAGTAAAAGAATCTGAACAATGACGGTGAAACTATACTTTTAGCCAAGTAATGATCTGCAAAAGTATCTCCTTCTCATTTTTAGAGACAAATTTGTAAACTGTCTTATAAGAAAATTGAAATAAAAATAACCTCAAAGGGTGTTCACTCTGACTACAGCAGCATCCTTGTGTACCACAGGAGTTATACGACATTCAGCTTTCTATTTGCATCAGCTAAAGGTGTAAAGAAATGGTAAAATAACAAAATTATATCTCTGATTGCCTATGCCCTGTAGCAAGTGTGATAATGTTTTTCTCTGTGCATGACACTGCTGCTTATTGTATGTAACTAAGGAAAGTGTTACCCATACTAAACTTTCTATTGATAATTCTAACAGGCTGGCTTGATTTCTACTTTAAAATATCTATGTACATATTTGTTTTCACACTTCTCTTATTCAATCATTATCTAAGTGAACAGAGCGATCTTCATCAAGACAGCTTGTATTTATCACACTTCATGTATTTAAATTGTATGTCACCCTGTTAAGTCAAGTCCAAGGAAATTCTTGATTGATTCTGAAGTTAACCATATGGTTATCTAGCAAGTCAGCAGAAACTAAATTCATTACCAAAATCACTTTTATATAATTATTATTATTAACTAGTATTGATTTAATGCTTATTTCCTGTAGTCTTTAGTTGGGTTAAAATGGCAATGGTAATTTAGTGGTCACCGTTTGTAATATAACCAAAGCCCACTAGTGTATGAAAAAGGGCACAAATCTCAAAACAGTTCATAGAGCTAGTTTTCTGACATCTAGACTGAAATAAAACATGATGATGATATTATGTAATCATGTATCTTTTAATGAAACTCTAAGAAGTGAAACCAAGCTTTTCCTTACATGCTGTCCCTTTCCACCAGAATAAGGATAAGGGTAGGAAAAAAAATAAACCTAATATTTTTCACAACAACACCTAACCACTTTCAGTCACCTTTTTATTCTTTAGGAACAGGAAAGGCTCAAACCAAAGTAAGAATAATTGCAAGGAGTATGACTGCAGCTGTAAAAGCAAACTCTGAGAAATGAGATTTTTCTTTCTTGGGTATCTGCATTTTGATACATTCCATATTTGCATGATCCTATACTGTTTTTCCCAAAACTCTTCTGCCTCACTGAGCAAGGATGTGCTCTGGGCACGAATAGGGAACACTTCATGAAGGACGCTGTTAGTCATTAGACCCCTCTTAGATTTCTGGCAGAAGTTGAAAAGTGTGAAATAAAGAAAGCAGATGCTATCAAAAGGACTCGTCCATGTATTAAACTTTTGCTATGTAGAAATGGATTCATATCATAGACTTCCTGGGTGCTGCACATCCCCTAAAATGTATTCTCAAAGTTGATACCAGGTGGTGTATTCCCTGTTTCTGAGTCTGTGGAGCTAGCTTGAAACTTAGTTGTCCATTTGAAGAATGATGAAGACTGACAACTTCAAACATTTCCATCGTTGTAATATCAAGCTGTGTCATGAACATAGGCCTATATGATTCTGATTTTCTGCATAAATAGGGCTCAGCATCCTAAACTGTGTACTCAGATCATTGAATTCTTTTACTTTAGTCCCTATGATTGCTTGACTCAGAATTGTAGCATAACTTTAAAACAGTGTAACTTCCTGGACTTCTGACTCTTGCTGAAGTTTTTAACTTCAAGCTAGGCACTCAAAATTCTCAAATATTTCTGTCTGTAACATAGTTAAAAGAGAAGCATTAACTTTTCCCTAGCTTGCATATGGATAGACAGACTCAAGACTGACCTGTAGCTCAAGATGGAGTGTATGTGCTGCCAGCAAAAGAGCACAAGAGCATGATGTAGGGCCAGTGTCCTGTGCAATGCCATCAGGATCACTGTAGAGGTGACAAGAGCACATTCATAAAACCATAGTGGACTTGGGGACTTCGAAGCATTGCACTTTCTGGAATAAGTCTGAATAATATATATGAGGATTCATTGTAAATAACTGATATTACTTCTGTGTCCCTGCCCCATCCATCTGCTCTGGCTCCTATGACAATTATAGATAATAATCTCCAGCTTCACAGGTGGGGCTTGAAATTAAATTGATAGTCATGAGTGGAACTAATGAAATAGTGATGAGTATCATGCAAAAGCTCAGAGGGCAACAACTACATAGTCCAAAATGTCTTGGACCACTCTTTGTGCCAGGGTGATTAAAAAAGCTCTTGGTCATCCCAGCTACTCCTGTGATCCTAATCAGGGATGATCTGGAAAAAAAGAAGGAATCATGTAGCTGAAGATGGTAGTATTTGATATATAAAAATCACCTAGTTGAAATTTACATGGGCAAATTTAATTCTAGTATTTGTAACTCCTGATTACTTTATTTTGGAACTTTGAAGTTGTGTTGTTTTAGCTGTTTTTCACTTTGCTGGCAACTCTGTACAAAGTTCTACATGATCCAACTTCCATTAAACCTATGCAACAAGAAAGAAAAAAGCAGAAATCCCCTACCTTTCCTATGTTTTGGGAAGCTGCACAAGAGGAAAAAAAAAAGAGATTTTGATATATTTCTTATATCTTTGAGAATATGGTGGTGCTTTATCAGTCAAACACCTACAGGTTTTTAATCACTAGTCAATGTAGTTCAAACTCATTATATGTTCAGTCCCACTTCAGCTGATACGCTCATTGAGTCACTGAGCATCTGGCTGGCATCACGGAATAAAACTGGATATCATGCAAATTTGAGAGTTATTTGATGGTCAAAATTCTGATATCTTATTTTTTAAATGGTCGTAACACTTCAGGTTTGGAACTAGCTTGTTAAACTGGCCAAAAATTAATAAGAAATCAGAGTTCTGTCAAGTTTCTCTTGCTCTGCATACCATGAGGATATCAAGGCATGATGAATATATTGCCTGAAGAGTTCAAAGAAGAGTTCAAAACACATTGGGCAGTGCTGCTTGTATTCAAAGCTCACCCTGCAGAGGGGTTTTCGTACTGCGTGTTCTGGCTGTATTGGCTGTCATGAAACAGGAGGTCACTTACTGACACCTCATTAAGGATTTTGACTCTAAAAATATTTAATCTGCAAATAAATGTATTTAATTTATCAAATATTGGATTTATTTACCAAAACACCTTTTTGGAAGCCAATATAAATTCTTTTCTTCAAGCACATTCAGTTACTTTTGAAAGAATGACTCCTTTAGTGTTGTCCAGCTAATTGCTAAATGATATCCACTGCAGGAGAATCTCTTGTACAATGGCAGCAGAGGTGACACTCCTCTTGCCTTTTGTAATTATTTGATGTTTTTTAGTTCGTGCTGAGAAAGACTACAAGTATATTCAGTGTAGAATGTTACAAGATTGAAAGGTACAGAATCAAAGACTCAAAGAGTTGCCTGCAGGCACCAATGCCCCCTGTTACAGCAGTTCATTTTACTTGCACAATTATGATGCTTGTTTGAGCCTGATAAGATTTCAGCATACATCACTGTGTTTCTATTTTATATTTATACTTTGTGACAGGGTATATCCATATGGAATGCACAGGGCTAACTGGTTCATGTCCTAATATGAAAAAGTTTGTGGATGTCTCTTGTGATAAAACTGTTGTGCATTAAATTTCCCCTTATATAGAGGAAATATATATATATAGTTAAAGTAGTGAGAGAGGACCTGTTGCTAGGATGTTGCTAGGCTCTCATGGCATAGAAAACCCTCTTTAAGTGCCCTTTAAAAAATCATTTTAAGGTGGAAAGGGAGGAGAGCGATAACACTGAACATTGAACAGAATCACATTAAGTTTAGACTTTCTCACCCTCGCAAAGCACTAAATCTGTATAAAATAAAACAAGACTTTGTTCTACATATAGTAGTATTCAGTTTTCTGAAAATACATGTTCTAGTAGCATGTTCAAAAAAAGAATATAACTGACACTAAGTTTCTGTTAAAAGAATTCTGTCAAGGTAAAGAAGAAAGGAAACTAAAGAAGCTGTACATCACTGGTATGTGGTGTAATTAGCTGTGGCAGGTCTTTAATTGTGGTAGACAAGATGACAGAAGCTACTTATATCAGTTTTGTGGACTATTTATATACCAAAGTCATTATGACCCCTGAGCTTCTTTAAAAAAAAAATAATTTTCACTAATGAATTCTCAATTTTTAGGCAGAAAGCATATCCTAAAGTAATTTTGACCAAAGTCTATGATGCGTAAGTGAACTAAAGCTACCTAAAAGAAAGCTGAGAAGTCCCTTTAGGAGAGGGAACACCACAGTAATGTAGAATAAATTATGATGGTACCTGTTTTTTGCTTCTTTGTGTGCAGGAGCTGTGATGGAAAAAGGGTGATTTCTACTTTTTCTTCTGTGAAAAAAAATTAAAAGTGGTTCAAAAAGTAGCTGGAAGTGGTTAAAAATGGAAAAGCAACTTGCTGTTATTACAGTCTGATAGTTGCCTAAAATTGTTGTTTCCAGGTAATTGCAAATGGGCTTGGAATCTTTGGAAATATGCAGTAAAAGCAATGTGTGAACATTAGAGGAGTGTCAGAAAGATTCCTGAAGCTGGCTGTAAAGAATTTTAATTCTGCTTAAGTAGCTCATGCGTACAACATGCAGCATGCATGTTTCTATTAAGAGACAGCCGGAATGCACAGAAGGGAAAAGGATAACACGAAAAAGATGAGCATATTTCTTTGAACCTCAGAGACTGGGATGAAGAAAAGAAAGCAGTGTTGGCAGGGAGAATGGGATGATGCCAGGGAAGGGAGGATCCAAATGCCACTATCCTTTTTGTGCTACACACAGCTTCAATGGGGAACAAACTCTTGATAAACAGATCTACTATGGAGGAAAAGAGAGGTGTGAACAAAAGTGAACTAAAAGAACTGTGAAAAACTATGGAGAAACCAGAAACCAAGAAGTTGTAACTCCTGCAGATTTCAGAGATAGGATTCTTTATTGAGATAAAATCTTCATTACCTAAGGGGAAAATCTGAAAGCAATGCCACACACAGGGTGAATGTTCCAGAGTCTTTTGATCTGTCTTTTAGACACTTTTACAAAGAAAACTTTGATAGGCTCTTGATGTCCTAGCCAAAGATGTTAACACAAACTCTGAAATAATGAAAACAATTTTATTATCTATAGTTTACAGAGATAAAAGCCATACCGTTTTTTACAGTAATATATTTGCACATATACTTACTTCTCAGATTATTCTTGTGTTTCTTATATGTGATCCAGCAAGATAACTACCAAAATAATTATAAGAATGCTAGTGCCTGCATAAATTCCTATTTACTTAGAAGTCAGCAGGCAACCTCCAAATTCAAATTTACGCATCCCTGAACACATGGTGTGTGTTGAGGGATCAGAATCAAATTAAAGCTCTAAGTCACAGTATCAGAAATGGCTATACAAGCCAAGGCTGTTTATCCACCAAAGTTAGGAAAGATGTATGTTAATAATCCAAAACGGAAAGAAACACTGAAAAAAACAGATTTTGTTTTATGGGGAAAAAAAGAAATATATCATGTTATATTATTTGCTGACAGAAACCTACTTATTCTATAATGCTGATTTACAGTTTATACAGTGGGTTTTTACTTCTACAGTTGTCTTTTGTATAGGCTTTAAATGAATAAAATAGTCTTTACTACTACAGCACAGTAAAAGCTTCTTAAATCAATATACCCCTCAGAGAAATCTGATAGAAAAAGTGGTTACGCACTTTCTGTTTTATTTACAGTATAATTAAAGTAATTATTGTAGTTGTTACAGTAGTACACCTTTTATAATTTCATTGCTGAAGTGAGATCTTGGATAAATAATAGTTATCTAGTGCACTGTCTGGAGACATTATTTACTTTTACAAGCTATTGATTACCTTAGAATTCACAAAAGAAGCAAAACCACAAACTCACTTGCAGAGGACATCAATAAAGACTCTAAATAAATATTATGGCCAGGTACAGGTTCAGTGGATATTTCTTACATTTAATACAATTAATAAATGTTTACAAATACATATGCAAACCACTTAATTTTTAAAGTACCATTTTTATGCCAATCCACGTCTGTTTTTCATTTTTAGATAGACTAGGTAACTTCTCCCTCAATGCACTTCTTTGTATGCATTTTTATCAACAAAAAGTAATTTCACATGTACTTTCATCAGAAAAATAATTTTTAACATCTTCACTTTGTTTTTTCTCTGCAGCTCACACAAACCTGACTGTTTTTCAATTGAGTGAACATGTCCTCAGCATGAAACAAAACTCTATATGACTGCAGTGAAATTACTCATATTTTTAGAGACAAACCAAGGCATGAAAGTTTTCACTATCTGGCAATAACTTACAGAGTACTTGCCATTGACAGCTCATGATTTTAAGAGTTACCAAACTAGAATAAAGAAAGCTGCAGTATTTCCCTAGTCCTGGGGATCTGATGCAACAAAATAATTGGTATAGCACTGGCAGGCCATTGTACTCTAAAAAGCTTAAAATTCCACCTGGTAAATAAAAAAAGTGAGATGTTTCACAGAGGATCTTTTATACTATTCAAGTGAATTTTCCTGAACATGAAAATGCCAGCTGTGGGTTGCATAGAGTGGGAAAAATAAAGGTACATAAAAGAAGAATCATGAATCTTTTTTCACTTTCCTTGTAGAAGTTATTTCATATACTAAAATGTAATGCTTCTCCAAATACTTATTAAAATCTTTGATTGTAGCATCTAGTGAGAATAGAAATAGAATTTCCCCATAATGTTCCCCTTTAAAAGAAATGCAGCTATTAAAATTTAATAGACAAAATGTTTATCTGTTTTTTAGAAATTCGAGATGATGAGCATAACTACTTTTATTTTGAACAGGTGATATCGAACAATTAAAAAAGGGATTTCTGCCACTGAATTTCTGAATCAAAAACATAAGAACATATGAATCTTGAAATATCTTTTTCCATCTGCCATTTCCATCAACACTGTGGTCATCATTTCCTTCTGTGGACCATACCCATAAAAAAATTACTTGGAGTAAAGCAAACTGATTTCCTACTCAGAACGCGTTCAAAACCAGAATTCTTGAGAGAAATTGCATAGACTTCTGCAGCTCTTTGTACTTAACCAGAAAAGGTTGTAGTCCAAGGATTTATTTTGCAGGTGCTTGACAATTCACAGCAATTTTAAAAACTTTTTCTTTTGAAAGAGTGTTAAGGAGTTCTATGTGTCTAAAAATGAGTTTTAGTTTATCTAGTTACTTATAAATCTTAATTTTTTACATAATTATAATTAATTAATTTTTTAATATTCCCCTACATTTACTAATTAGTAGAAGTATAGTAAACAAGATTATGTTTGTGTATTTTTAGCCTATCTTTCTTTTTCATGGCCATAATTCTGGTTAGGGTTGCAGGAGTAAATTCAAAGCTAGGATTTCAGTTGTGCATTACAGAAGTTTCTGAATGGCCTCTCTGACACTTGTATAGCACTAAGTACATCCAGCCCCTTTGTTTCAGCTTGAGCAAATGCCAAACTGTCTCAGTTGAAATTTTTCTTCCTCTTTTTCTATGGATTACTGAGAAAGATTTACCATGTCAGGACAGAGGGACAACAAAAATACAGCAAAATACTGAGCAAACATAGTTCCTACTGAAACACATAATTCTCCAAATATGACCAATTTTAGAGAACTATTTAATAAATTCTGAAGAAACAAACAAAATTTTCAATTATCCCAATCTTATATAAATATCCACCTGGATGTGGTATGATTGCCATTCTGAAAATGTAAATACCTTTCATGCATCCCAACCCTCTTATTAAGCACTAAAACCATGCCATGCATTTTCTGGCTAGGCACATATTTGACACTTGGCACCCTCCAGGTCTCCTTATATATAATCTATCCACATGTCCATTTTACACCTTCCCAAAATCTTAGCACTATTTCTGTTCTTAAAATATTTCTTTGTAACTCCTCTCAGATAAAAATTGCTCCTGTGGTCAGGGAACAATCCAGATAAAACTCTTCTCTAAAGCATCAGTTGAGTTCCACAGGCTTGGCAATGTTCTCACATACTACCCTCTCCTGCATTCTGACTTAAAATTTCATCTGTACCATTAGAAACTTTAAAAGTGAGTCTCCAAAGTTAACCTACTATATACCCTCAAATTTCGTCCTATAACAGAGATGTCAATATGCAAGATTACTTACTAACAAGTAGCATTCTCTGCTTGTTCAAGAAGGGGAAGCATGAAACGCAATTTTGACACCAACAGCTGTACCTACGAAGGAAAAAACTCAGCTCTGCAAAAATAAATTCACATCATTCATTAACACGTTATATCTCTTGTAAAAGTCTTCTAAGAAAGGCTGATCGTGAATCCTGCTTCCAAGAGTGGAAGAGCTGTAGGGTGAGAACATCGGAACACTATGCTATAAGATGCTGCCAGACTTCTGCAAGTTACAGAAGACTTTTTGAACCACAGAGAATTTGAGTATCTAAGGCAATCCATGGCAAGACATTCCACGTAATATAGACTCAATCTGCTATATTATACTAGTTAAAGGTACTACACTTCTGTAATTTGTGTTTTTATCTGGGAAAAATTTCAGTTCTGCGGAACTGTATGCATGTATACAGGTATATATAAACTGCAAATAACTCACTGGACCAGGCTGATGTAGGCAGTCATACAAATGCTTCAGTTTAGATTAAGATGCCTTAAATTAGCCTTAGGAAATCTATGCCAGAAGCTATTATAAAAGAAAACCCTTTCTAGTTCACCTCCCACTTTCATTCTTCCACATACTCTAAATCCAATTGCCTTGGTGCCTATTGGATTTTTTTTTCAACCTTGACAACTTCTGAAGAACTAGCAAGTGAGAAATGCCAGATTTTTCATATTGAAATATATAAAAGCAAAACAAAAAAGTCCAGACTCTCTGAACTCTTCTTGCCTCTCTCTTTTACACTATGTAAGGTTTTTGCTGATTTAATTCCTCCTAGAAACATGAGGTTCTATTGAATGTTGCTTATGCTGCTTGACCATAGGTTGAATGCTGAAAACATTTAATGCACAGCAGAGACAATGCTCTATGATGCAAAATATAAACCTTTAACACCCCACTCCTCCAAATAAAAGCAAAGAGTAGACCTTTTGAGCAAAACTGAATTTAGCAGTTGCTGCAGAAGCCAAGAGACATATATTGGAAAGTACTTCATTCTTGTTTTTTAGACAGTACTACCTTTCTTATTAAGTGGTGGAGAGAAATGTTGGCAGAGAATATTCTACTAGCAGATGGCACTTAAGTTGGAATTAAATACTGCAACAGTATTCCATTTGGACACTATTCAAGAATGAAGGATTCCATGCAAGAAATTACTTAGTAAACCAGGACTTCTCAGGCTGGAAAAGAGATGGTTGAGTAGGAATGTGATAGAATTTCATAGGGATGAATAGAAATTAATTGTCCAATGTCTTTTATATATAAAAAAAATTAGCTTGTAGGTGAGGGTTGCTAAATGCAAAACAGGAACATCTGCGTCTGAAAAGATATAAATTCTGCCATGGCCCAATATTAGAAAAAGGATAGATTTTTCAGAAAATGAGGTGCTTAGGGGAACACAAAGAAAATCTCCTCAAGTGAATATATTGTAAATAGTCTCAAAAATGCCATATTAAGAAAACTGTATTCTATGAAATTCCAGAAACTTATTTTATGTTTGAGTTACTAACAAACAGTATTTTTGTGTTATAGCTCTATTACTTTAGATAAGTTTAATTCTACTGCCAGTCAATTCTGATTGCTCAGATTAAATTAGGCTCAAATCAAAAGTGGTATGCACCTGATCTATATACAATTTGGTACCATCATTCACCATTTTCAAGGCAAAAGATCACCTTATAGATACAGACCCCATTACACTTAAATGAAGACTTTTCATAATAATGTATCATATTGGTTCTTCAGCAATGTTGCATATTTTTCCATTTTCACATTATACACTCTTTGAATTTAGTTTGTACATTTTTGCATTGTCAATAGTTTTGTTTTATCTGAAGTCTGCTGTACTATTACCCTGAATAATCATGAATTGACTAAACTCTACAGCAACTAAACATAAGAAACATATCTAAACATAAGAAACCTGCAAGTAGTAATCGTACTTTTTGGTATTTCAGAAGAAGTGCAGGCATTTCCAGTCACCTTTGAAAACCACATTTTGAAGAAATTGTACTACTGTAAATTCTTATTTGTTACATATTTGTCCTGATTTTTGTTTGATTTTGCATTCATTTATTTTCTGTAGGTTGCAAGTGAAACCCATTTGAAAAACTGGTAAATAAAATAGTAGTTCTGTGATGTAGGTGATGGATCTAAAACATTCACACTAAAACTATAGTTTACTTCATTTTTGTTCTTGTTCTCTGAGCTTGCAGGTCAGTAAGATCAAGATTTTGCACAAGTACAGGAATGCAATTGTATTTCCTTAGTAGCAATCAAACTCTGCCTTTTGTTAAGGAACACCACAGCAATTTCTAAAAACTCTATCAGCTTAACCTGTGTGACAGAACAGAATCTGTCCAGGTGTTGAACAAAATTGCATCTTTGGGCCATGAAACAAACATGTAAGAATCTCTTTCTCTGGAATTTCATTGGTGTGTTTCTAAAATTGCTCAGTTTTCACTGAAGTTTATAAGGTGCAGATGGAAATGAAGATAAATTTATCCTAGAAATTTCAGAGCAGAGAGAAGACACATGACATAGCTGAGATATGGAAAAAGTAAGAGTTAAAAAATACTATTAACTAACAACTTATAAAATAACAATTAACTAAAAGTATAAAACTGTTAACTTAATAAAATATTTATTCAACATAGTCATAAGCAAACTTACATGGTAACACATTTCCTACCCATTTGTAAATGTTTAATTTAGTGTACTTTGTTGTGACCTATGGCAGTGCTGAAGCAACTTACCATTACCAAAACTGATTTATTTCAGGATCAGACAAATCATATAGAATCTAACCTTGCTATTCAGGAAAAAGTACTAGCCCTTGGATATCACTTAGCTTGACCGCAGGGCTTTCTGGAAACAGCAAATGTTTTATAAGTGTCAGCTCATGGCTAAATCAATGTTTATGCATTGATACCTTTGAATAGCAAACACTTGCTGCCTGCAAGCTAAACAATGTTTTTATCTGTTTGCCTATTTCTGGTCCTTCAACCACAGCACAGGGTGTTGCAAATCGCATTTAGTAACAATTATCTGTTGGAATTTCGGGAAGAGGAAAGTAGCATGATTAATGAAAAGTGACACGCAGAGATTACTTTGCTATGCCAGTCGCCTTGGTGAATGGGCGACTCTGCTGAACTGAAGCCTGACCTTTGTTACTTTTAACGAGGTCATCGTGAATGCTAAATGCTTGAAAGATTAGCCACTACAAATGTTCCAGTACTACTTAATGATGCCTCCACTAATGAACTGCAGGTAGCCAGTTAAATATAATGATACAGTTTTCACCTTTGAAACAAAGGTTGAAGAAACCCCTCCCCTCCCTTCCTCCCAAAACAGTTTTTGGTTGTTTAAAAAACAACCTTGGAACTCATATCAGAGCATTTTCTTCACACATCGGTAACTAAGAGTCTAAATTTGAATAAGCAAAAGACTCCAGCTTTTAAGGCACTTCTGACTGACCAACTGACCACTGGATAATTGCTTAGTAGCTGTAATGTTTACATCTCATTTTCATCCCTGAAGAGCAGAGGGGCTCAATATCCTGTATTTTGCTGTAAACATGAATTATAAGCTCTAAAGTTTTCAACTGAACTAACTGAATGAGCATCAGACCACTTGTAGTAAAGTTGTGTAAATGTGAGATAAGCCTTGCGGTAAATAGCTATAAAATAAAACCACTATTGGGATTAAACATTTCTGTTTATTGTATTGACTCATATTAGCTACCCCTTAGTGTAGGTAAATGTGACAAAGTGAAATTGAGAGTATCTTGAAGTAACATTTGACTGAAAACACATCAACACTGATATGAGGAAAATAAAATTTAAAAAAGTTTCAAGATAATGAATAATTGCTCTCACACCCATAAATGCATCTTAGCTCTCTGTGGGAAATATATTTGATCATTTAATCAGGCAGAGACACCATCACCTTTCTTATACTGACAAAGTAAGTCTCCTGCCATGAATTTTAATTAAATATAAAATTGTGAAGACATATCACCAGAAATGGAAGAATGCAAAGTATGTTAACAGACCTTCTCTCAACAGAACACTGTTTGCTGTAAAGGTGCATAAAAACATATGGTTTGTTCAACCAGTATCCATATAAATATATGCAGTAGGGTACAGATCCAGTGAAGTTCATCATATGGTGCATAAAAAAGCAGGACAAAATTGAGTCCTAACAGTATGTCCAATAAAACTCTCTGCAATATACCACATACTTTATTTGTACTAGTCTATCATGATTCCTCTGTACTTGGCAAGCAGAAACAACCCTGCCATTATCTGCAATGTCTCCATAAATTATCAGGATGGCAGTAAGGGTGGCACAGACTTCAAGTCAATAATATTTACAGTAGCATTAGTTAGTGAGCATATGCAAGTCACAGACCTGAGGCTATATCACTGGTCCCATACCAGACAGAACTAAGGAATTTATTTCTGTTAACCTCCACAACTGCCTTAAAGAAGGATATGGCTAGGCAGGGTTTCTTTTCTCCAGGAAACTAGAGATACGATGAGGAATAAGCCAAAAGGTGCCAGGGGCTGTTCAGGCTGAATATTAGGAAAAATTTATTCACTGAAAGAGTGGTAAAGCATTGAAATAGGATACTGAGGGATGTAGTGGAGCCACCATCCCTGGAAATGTTCAGAAAACCAGTGGATGTGGCACTTCATAGTATGGTTAAGCGGGCATAGTGGTATAAGGTCAAAGGTTGATTAATATTCTATGATTTTATTAGTCAAGGATAAGAGATGGAACCATTTAGAAGAAAACATTTTTGCCATAAGGTTTAGCTTCTCTCTGTTTTCAGTAGCAGAGAAAAGAAGTGAAAGCAGATATTATGGTTTGTAAGTAGGAAGATCATCTTGTAATTATCTTTCACACCAAAGAACAATGTAAGACTTTGAACATGCTACATCCAGAGATTTCTCTCCATCCACGCAGTATTTAGTATTTTGTGACAGATGTACGAAGACAATATTACACCATAGTAAAAAAAAAGAGAGCAAATGTAGAATTAGAAACCTTATATATGGCAAAATAATACTTTTTCCATACGGCCTCAAAACTAGGATATTAAATAACAAGATTTTACTTTTACTTTTGTATGTAAATCTTTGCATCTTTTCAAAAGCATGAAGTTTACTATAAAATCTTTTTAAATTAACCTACAAAAAATGGTTATATTTGACTTCTATTCAACAAAAGGATTAAAATATAAAATAGTAGGCTTCTTACAAATGGTTGTAAAACGTCTGGAGAAATTAATTAGCAAAGGCTGCACACCAAGATTCTGAGGATTTTACTATTTTTCTAGGTTAGAAGTAGATCTACCCCATAAAATTTCATCTGGCTTGCAGGAAAGAAAGGAGGCTGTAAATTCAGAATGATTTGCCCAAACCTTGATGTTGGTGCAGGTCTTAGAGAAGGAAGAAAGCATGAAGCTCTTGCACTTCCCACTTTAGAGCAGAGTGGACCCCAGGTCTTAGAAGACTAGGCAGAGCCTGATTTTAAGTTTTCCTGCACCAGTGCAGGAGAGCCACTACACAGTGTTCTCATAATTTGCCTTTCTGGAGGCCTGCAGCAATTCATTAAAGTTTCAGGGAAAGCTTTGGTCTTGGCATTGTGATTCAAATGAAGACAAACTGTTCTTAGGGCTCTTATCTCTTGAAGTCCTTTATGTTCAGAATGCGCCTAAAATTAATTAATTACAAAGCTGTAGAGTTCAAGGTCTGTGGCTTTGAACTTTAGATTCTGAATGTACATCTAGGTTATTTCTCTCTTTTCTAATAACTCAAATCTTATTTAACTGGAAAGAAAAACATAATGCACCCGTGGTTTACTTCATACTTGCATGTCTTACCACACTGGTAAAATTATTGAATCTCTAATCTTGTCATTTAAAAACTACTAAAACCCCCCAAAACCCCACAATAATAGAAATATGGATGACCAGAGACCAAGGGAGCACATTATTGCAGTTTGCTGTTACCTTTAGTTAATAACCATTATAAAATCTAAAAAAAAAAAAAATAGAAGATAAATATATTTAATCCTAAATATGTGTCTTCTAATATATATTCATATTTTAAAACATTATAATGCTAACAGCTTTGGAAGTTTAACATTACTGACTGGTGCTGGAAGTCTATTTCGATACCTTTCTGCCTACTGAAATGTTGGAGTAGGAAAGCTTGATCTAAAATAAAAACTAACTGTGGATAACAAACACTTATTCAACAATTACTCTTTTTGGGCGGTTGCCTGAATACTTTTGTTTGAGAAAATTTTACATTGTTGATTATAACTGTGATATCTTACTGCTTAATACATTTTACAATTTGTGCATAACAGTTCCAAAGGAACTTGCAAATGACAGTAAATCATAAAATTCATTTTGCTTTGCATCAGTTCATTCATCCATGTTCCAACTAATCACCTCATTTCAAAATTCAATAAGCCTAAATACCTGGATTTATGATGCTTTGTCAGAATTAACAAGGGAATATCAACAATGTAGAATTAGAAGTCTATTTCAACTTAAAGACAAGCACCTAGTTGAAAACAATTAAAAAGACTCTGCAGCAATAATTATATCCACAGTGTATGCAAATAAAATAAATTAAAACTGATTTTATTTCTGTTTTGGGAGATTGCAGGAAACACTAAAAAGCTTTAATTTAGACACTTAAAACAATGAAGTTGTTTTGAAGTAAAACTTTCAAGAGAATGAATTGAGTGTGTAGTACTAAATATGTTAAATTGCACATAAAATGTGCATGTAGATGTATTTTTAAAAGTAGACTATTTCTATTTATTATTCCAGAACTACATTAGATCAGAAGGGTTTTTTTCTGATAGACAACATTTTGCTTACAAGTTATGTCCTGTAAAAATATATCTAAGGAACACAATCATTCCATCATATCAAAATGGAAAAATAAAAAAGTGCAACGAACATTTAAAAAATATATTAACAGCAGCGTTTAGGAAACACATTGTCTTTCTAAAGACTCAATTATCTAGAGCCCATTTTTTATACATGAATTGCCTGCCACAAAAGTGTGAGCTTTTTTTTTTTTTCACATCACTCTAGGCACTCTACAACTTACTAGAAGTTCTGCAAGTTCTGGAGACTTGTATTCATGTTCAGTATTAAAAAGGAGCTTTAGTTTTATTTTTGGTTATAATTGTGACAAACCCAAGTATTTTCTTCAAAAATTTGGCATCTGTTTTTCAGATTGTGTGTTGCAATTATTACATTTAGGATGCTCATTCAGTAGACAAAACTGCAAATTAAAGAAATCAAAGGAAAGAAGTGTGCTTATAGTAGTGGATAGTTTTTAGGGAATAGGCAGAATTAAAAAGAATGAGCAGGTGATATAATTGATTTTGAAAGGATTTAACACCTGCAAATTTTGTTACAGTTAGAAGGTCTGCAGTCCTCTGTTGCTTTTTTGATTAAGTTCAGATGCAAAACAGCTAATGGTAAGAAGACACTATGTCATGCTGCATAGTTTATCTCCTATTGTAACTCTCAACCCACAAAAGGCTGGATTTTATACAACACATGAATCACAAGATCTAGTAACTATTTTGGTGATTCTTGGTAAATTATTTCATTTCTGTTTATAGGTATTTTGTCTTTCTTTCTTTATCTGATTAATTTCTCTGATTCTGAATGAGCAATATTCTTTAAATGAGTATGTATATAGCCAAATATAACCACACATGTTATGAAAATACAATTAGTAGTTCAAAACCATGCAGACATTTAATAATCATATCTTTCTGTTTCCCTCACTGAATGTGGGTTTTTCTAATCACGTATACACAATGCCATTTTTCCTTAATTTCTTCTTCCATCTCCATCTAAGCAACTGTATCCTAGCCTGGTTTTTTTACTTCTGAATATGAAGAATGGAGACATCAAAGTGCTCTAATGAGATCTATCAAACACTTCAATAATGCTTAGGAGAATATCTGTGAAAATGTCTCAGTGCATAGGGTATTAGTGTTAATCATCACATTTTAGATTCTGATAAGAGATGGCATTTATATCAGGTTTCCTATCGGGTTCGAGCCTTGCTGTCCCAATAAAGGTATTTGGGAAAACACCAGATATTGTACTTATGATGCATATTCAAATAACAAAGGTTTTCCCTGTGTGCATATTCAAATCCTCTTTCATCTATAATACTGATCATGGAGAAAAGGTCACTCAAAATAATATAAAATGAGTTTCTAGTGCAAGAAAAGATATGAAAATATTCAGGTTGTTATCTATACATAAGCAGACATATGCCAAAAAAACATGGAAACACCTTTTGGTACTTTTAAAATCAAACCATATGTGCTATATTTTGAAGGAAAAAAACATATATTTTTTGATCTTCATGATCGTTCCTCATCATAAAAATGTAATCGCTATTATTTGATGAAGTAAAAAACCCCCTGATATTTAAGCAATGGATATAGTTAAATGACTGTTAAATAATCATTCTTTGCATGCTTTAATTAAAATCAGAGACAAATGTAGTTACTCATGGACATTTCAGAACCACTGTACCCTTCAGGAAAGTATACAAGTATGATTATAAAGATTTAGCATAAAAAAAATGGAAGTCCTAAATTTCAAGTAGGTATACCAGAAGTTCTGTCTCCTACAATAACAGAATTATGCACTTGGTCCTTATACTGAAGGACTGAGGAGGCTGCAATCTGGTCGAGGTCTTTTTTCTGGTTGTGAAGTAATGCCATAAAAAACACAACTTGACATGTAAATGTCCACTGGAGCAAAAATGTGTTTTTCCTTTAAAAAAGGATTTTTTTTTTGTTTTGTTTTAAAAAAATGGAAACTGTTATACAATCATCAAGAGATTGTAAATTGGAAATACTTTTATTCTACATTAACCTCTCAGTGCATTTGCAATTTCTGAGCATAATATTAAGAGGTTTTATACTAGAAAATTCATGTAATTAAGAAAAGGCCAACAACATAACCAATGTGTGTGCAGGAATGGCAGCGTTTTCTTACTTTATTGTTCCAAGGCAGTTGCTGTAGCACACAGCTGGACTTGCTCTAGTATGGGGCACATCGTTGAGCCACTGATGGAGAGAAGCCAAGAAGGATTCAGGGCTGTGAAAAGGAGAAGTGGCTTGGAAACAGAAATGATAATCCTTGTGTTTTTCAAAAACTATCCAGCAACTTCGTTCTCCTGTGATCTCCCGCTCAGTGGCTGATGACATGCTTTTAAATCCCGAGTGCTGCAGTTTCTCCTGACTGCACACATGCACACATTGTCACAGGTCCCTCCTTCAGAAAAAGAAGTGTTATCCCATTGTCCATTTTACAACAGGAAATGTTGAAGTCAAGATGCTCAGTGGACCAGGGTGACATTTATGGGTCAAGATGCACATTCAAATGCAAGCTGATTTTCACAGCAGGGATGTGAGACACAATGACACCTATAAGCAAACCCCTAAGCACTGTTCTGAACAAGCATTTTTCCCCTTGTTTTTTTTTCAAGTTTGCTACTGGATACAGCATATCAGTTGGTTTCTGAGGAGAAAATAACTTTCAGGGATTTCAGTAACATGAAAAGAGAAAAGAAGGTTTTGGATTTCTATCCTTCACTTGAAAAAAAGGGCTGAAATTATGCCTGCATTATTTGCACTGTTAGGACAAACTGCATGGAAGAGTCGGACACTTGGAGATCCAGCTTGTGAGTTCTCTGCCACTTGCTTGTTAAGTCTGTGCCTTGCTGCTTGGTCCTTTCCACAGGAAGAATTTCTCTGATTGCTTCAGGTTCGTATAACAGACAGACTACTGGTAACACTGTTGGTAAAAGCCTTGATCCTTACCTAACACAGTTTTTTGAAATCAAGGGATCAAAAAACAGGGACAAATAGCTGCCTGGAGGAACTTTTTTATAATTCAAAAGATTTCTATGGGAATTTTAGAAAAAGAATATAAATGATCAAAAGTCTAAAAAGTTGGTAGTGAAGGATATCACTTTTGATATATCACTTTTGATATATTGTTTTGACTGGGTGTTTATTAAAAAAGTGGTGAAGAAAAATTAATTTATAATCATATCAAATAAATTATTTGCAGGTGGACCTAATTAACTTTATGATAAGTAAAAACTGACTAGGGAAATTCTTCTACCTTTATCCTATCATGAAAATAAATTGTGTTTAGCTCGTCTCACATTAGGACTAGTCTCCTTCAAACCAATTTTGGGATCAAAGGATTTTGTGAGCCTGAGGAATCTACATATAATTTTTAAAAAGTCCTGTAGGAAATGAATAACTTAATTTTCTCACTGGCTTTCTATAGACCTCGGACACTTTCAACAAGTGTTAGATGCTTAAAGCTTTCCTAAAAAATATAATCTTTAACCTATAGTTATACTAATAAATAAAAATGCTTTATGAATTTTACTTCTATATTAAATTCCTACCTTCCTTTTGACTTACTATATGTTATTTTTTGATTTCTTCTTCTTATTTTTTATTATTCTTTTTTTGCTGAAATAGAAGCAGAATTATGAGTGGCTAGTCTATGGCTTTTAATAATGTTTTCAATTTAGTATTTGATTTTCTGAAGTCACAATTTTTCTTTTAAAATATCAAAACTCATGCAAGTAATCAGTCTCTGAGCATTTCACATTTTTTCATCAGTACTAAAATAATTTCTGGCTTTAAGTCCACTAATCAAGGAGTATTCAGGGAAATAAATCTCATTTTTATGAGTAACTGGACGGTGAACATAGAAGCATATTTCCAAAAGACTTGAATGTAATCCATATCGTGTTCACGAAAATCCATGCACAAAAGAAAAAAAGGACAGACCTAATCCAATTTAAAAACTCAAAACTCACAGAAAATATGATTTATAACTTTGTTGCAAGGATATTACTCAATACTAGTTCCACTTGCTCTATTATTTTTCCTCACAAAATAGAGATGTTAATTAATAAGAAGCTCAAAAGGGGACTTAATTTTGACTGCATGATATAATTATTTTCCCTTCAGAAAGCCTACAGAATGTGTCAACTCTCTTTTAAAAATTATTGCACCAGGAAATAAAAGATAATTATGTTGGCAGCATGCTTCTTTTTTCTTTTAGGTTGAGCAAGATGTCATGTGCCAGGAATTGCCAAACAAATTCCATGATGAATTAGATGACGCAGTATGTAGGACCACTAAAGAATCTTCCACATTGTAAGAAATCCATCGCTGCTTCAATTGCATGTAAGTGGGAAAGAGGGGAAAAATAATTCCTTGTATACACTCTTACTTCAGTAAAAATGCATCCAGTGTGGCTCTGGCAAGTTCAGCGGCTTCATGGGAACACTTTTAGCAGAACAATGCTGGTCATTTGGAGCCGGCCTGCCAACATTTCTGCATAAGCTTAGTGGTATTTAAGTCATTTCACCACTTGGCATCAACTAAATTCAAAAGACTGTTCTAACAGTAGACTTTATTGTACTGAGACTGCACAGAACAGTAAAACTAGTTTGTCCTCACACAGCAAAGGGCAGAGTGACTCAGAATATGCAAAGTGATTCTACTTGGCTGATTTTCATTTGTCTCCAAAACAAAAACTCTTAATCACTGAAATGTCATGACAAGTCAGACAAATGGTAACAATTCCCTTGAAACTATATTTTAAGTTAAAACTCATCTGAGAAAAGCCACTAACAGATGGGGAAATGTTTTACAGGATTTGGATTGTGCTTTACCTACTAAAAAAAAGGGGGGAAAAAAACCCCCAAAACATTCTGTAGAGAAAAACCGAATCTATGAAATAATAGTGGGTTTATATTAGTGCAGGTGGTATCCTCACAAAATGCTGAAAACCATATCCTCATAGATACATATTTTCTCTCTTCCTGTACACAGATATTGCATGATCAACTTTCATAATTTTGTGAACACCAATATTTGTTTAATTCACTTTTCAGTTGCTTGTATTATTTTTTTTTTAATATTGGATGTGTTTAATTATGTAGTGTTAATCTTTTTAATAGAGTTTAAAAGTGAGCAAGTTTTTTTGGTATAGTTTTTGACACAGTAACTGATTTTCTAAACATGGGGTTTTTGTTTGCTTTGTTTGTGCTTTTTTGTTCTGTTTTTGATGTTGTAGTGTTTGTATCTGGTCTAGTGGAATGCTTTTTATTGGAATCATGTCTATGAGTAATAAGAATTTGAACAAGTTTTGGTTTTAGTAAATGCATTTATATGCTATCTTTTCCAGTAGTCTGAAAGCTCTCAGAAGTAGGTCTTTGGTAGCATCTTTACTTGTAGAGAGTGACA
Source organism: Cichladusa arquata (assembly GCA_026413545.1). NCBI lineage: Eukaryota > Metazoa > Chordata > Aves > Passeriformes > Muscicapidae > Cichladusa > Cichladusa arquata. The sequence goes on along the minus strand of JAOTQP010001652.1, from coordinate 35,530,908 downwards.
GATTGGAGTGATTCAGGGAAAATCAAGCATGAGAGGTAACACTGTTACAGGATAGACTGCACTGCACTAGGTCATCTACCTGTTTTTGCTTTCTTCAAGAGAAAATTGTTCAAATAGGACCTGGAATAAATATCTAGATTCATAAGAGGACACAGGGACACAGCTCCTATTACTCATCTTCCAAGTCAGATTAAAAAAGCTGAGTACTAAGGGTGCACTAGAAAATTCAGCAGCCACCCTCTTGTGCAAAGCAAGGAGGAGATAAGGAGAAACCTGAGAGCCACCTTGGTGTGCTGGAAATCAAGATGGGCTTTAATACCTGGGGCCTGAGGGGCACGTTCATCATACAGATCAAGATTCAATTTTTCAGCATGAGCTCTGACAGAGAGTGCAACCAGAGGGAGAGTGTGGGGGAGGCAGCAGGAGCAGGGCTGCAGTCCCATGGCAAGTCACAGCACAGTCACAGCCAGAGCCAGGTGGCCAGGACACTCAGGTGTTGGCTGCAGTGCCAGAGAGCATTGGCCAGGGCAGAGCATCAAGCCATGTCCATAACTGGTGTGGAAAATGAGAGTGCCTGGTGACAGGATGAGGGGCAGGCAGGTCTATGGCAGCAGGGGTGGGAAAAAGGGCCCTGGCTGGGACAGAATGGCATCCTGTGCCTGTGAGTGGGTCGTGTTGGCAGCGTAAGAACAGTGAAGCTGGTTAGTGCCCCCAGGGCTCTGACAGAATGCTCATTTTAAAAGCACGAAAGAGGTTAGAGTGCATTTGATATAACTTCCTCATTATAGCAGTGACCCAAGAGACAGCATATCTTAATTCAGCACTTTCCTAAGATTAGCAGAAGAACAAAAGCAAAGTAAGGGCTATGGGTGTGCTTGTAAGGCACCAAAAAGGAGGAATCAGCAACTTTCCAGTCCTATATGGTCCCCCCGCAAAGGTTTTTGGTGTTTGATGGTTTTAGGGTTTTGTTTGGTTGTTTGGATTTTTGTTTGGTTTTTGGTGTTTTCTTTGTTTTCTTTCTTTCTTTGTTTTTTGTTTGCTTATTTTAGTTGGTTTTGGTTGGTTTTTTGTGGGGATTTTTTTTGTTGTTTTTTTAATAGTCAGTTTTGAAACCAGGCTGAAGTGCCTAAAAATTTCTGGTGTTACCATATATATCTGCCAAAGATGAAAGTAGAAACTTGCTAAGTTTAGGATAAGCAGTAGGGCTGAGACAGAAGCAAACTGAATGAAGCCCCAAAGCTACCAGCAGAGAAGGATGGAACTGAGAGAAAATGACACTAGCATTAGCACAAGAAGAATTTCAGAAGCAAGAAGTGTAGGAAAAAGCTGGAGTGACGGCGGGTTCCTACTCCACATATTCCCCATGACAAGTACCCCCCCTTCAAGTCCTATTAGAGCAGTAATGCTCTGAAACAAAGCAAATGGGCATGTAGATGGCAAACTTCATGCCATCTCACACTGTTTTTTTACATTGCTATGTGAACTGAAAATGCCTTTAAGTATAATATATGTATAAGCTTCTGATCTGGATAGCAAGCATAGTACCTGAGGAATGAAATGGTTCACATAACAGTACACCAGGCAAAGGCAGTGGGTTGCTTCAGAAGGATATAAGTATGTATCTACTTATGCAGATAAGTTACCTACAGTGAAAATATGCATAGCTACAGCAGTTATAAACAATATTTTGTTTATAACCTATTCTGATCATCCTTTTAGTGTCTGACATACACTATTAGTATGAAAAAAAATTTACATGTTTTATTTTCCTACCAATTTTGCACAAACCTTTCCCTGTTACACTAGAAATTTGTAATACCAGTCAGGGCCCCATACAAACTATTAACTTTTCTTACTGCACACCTTGGACGAAAAAGTGTGTCTATTTCCCAGCACAGTTTCTTGGCATCTTTCCTGTCAGATAAGAAAAGACAAGACAACAGCTCTGGGATATATTTCTTTCTGAAAGATCTACCTTCCAAGAAGTACTAAGAAAGGGCACAGGAGAGCTCACAAAGTTTTATCTACACACAAAAAGTATTTGAACTCTCACAGAACTGTGGCTCCTTAATCTAAGGCTTATAGGGAATTTACAAAGGGCACATTCCCTTCAGGACATGCCTGTAATTCCCATTATCATCAATGAGGGTTGTAAGCAAGTCGTAACAAAGAATAAACCCTTGTGTGTTAGCACTGCCCCTGTTTAACAGTGTCTAAATCAATAGCAATGATTTGACAGTTATACTTTCAATATATTCTGACTCATTTGAAATTCACTTTGCACTTAACTAATGAAAGAGTACATTTTAATCCTCCCAATGAAAGCATATAAAACAACCATTGGAGCCCGAGCCAAAACTGACAAAGTCAACGGGAAACTTTAACTCAAGAAAACTTTGGATCAGTTCCTTAATAAATAACACACAGTTCATGCTCACTAAAAAGACTGCAATGCTATTCTGTTGCTTAACTTGGCAAAACAGAGCTGTTGCTTTAAAAAGAAAGCTTCTGTACACCTTTATCCAGACTTGAGCCAACATAGGTAAAAATATGCAGCATTCAGGAGTTTAAAAACGCAGTGTAACTGTGGGAGAGAGAATATATACTAAAGGAACTTTAAAATGTTACTGTTTCTATCTGATGCCTTGTGCACAGCACACATCGCCCAATACAACCTTTAGTATGTTTCTAAAAACAGAAAACAGTAAAATAAATATCAGTCTGAAATAGAAAAAAGCCACAGACCTTGGAATAGACAACCATCTATAAAAACACACGCATAGGGAACAGGGAATTTTATTACGGATGTAAGTAATTTTCCATACTGTCCTGGAAAAGATGAGACACAGAAGAATGTATTCACACATGAAATTAGAAAGTTAGAACAGATTTACAATACAAAGGCTCTTCTGCTGTCTCAGGAGGAAATCACTGTCTTTCTGGATGTCAATAAATACTGCTATTACAGGCTGCACAGTGGCTAAGATATTCTTAATAAGGTTCTTCCCCAAGGAAACATGAACACATAATTCTCAAACAATTTCCTATCGGAGTTTAGTCACAGATGCAAAGATGATCTTACAACTTCAGTGTAATTTGGGTCAGGTTTCCATTCAACTTGCATAAAAATGTTCACTAATCCTACAAATGTATTTCTAACTAGAGATCTGAACATCATCTGAAATACAAGCAGGATTTCTGAAGTTTCAGCAGTAATCAGACTTCTGTTCCAGCACTTATATACTCTGTTGTTATCTAATGCTTCATGCCATTTTTTTTATAGAAAAGTACTATAACACTAAAATTCAAAGGCTGGAAAAGGGGAGTTAATACTCTTCCTTAAAAAAGCAGTTATCAATCTGTGCTTTCAAAATGATTCAATTCAGTTTAAATAAATGCTTCACTTCTTTTTATTTTATTCTGAACTTCTTGTTTTGAAGAGAACATTATCTACGCATGTTAGAAGACCACTGTCTATAAATTATGTACAACATAAATAGTAGTCTATAATAGCTCTACTTAAATAAACATATATTATTCATAGTGTCACAGGTGAAGTACTAAAAGAAATTATACAGTCTGCCATGAATCTTGCAAAAGTAACTTGTTCAAGTCAAATGTATGTAATATTGGTTCTTTTTTTCTTTTTTTTTCCTGGGCTATTTTGATACTTTTTTTAAAAAATTGCAATAAAATAGACACAACAATAATAAACTGTAATTAAATAATCACATTACTACTTTTTATTTACTCTAGGGCAGCTGTGGTTCCTTCATGTAAGCTCTATGATCTTCTTACATGATATACAATGGATCAAGTCCTGATCTCATTTATGTTACCTTTTAAAATACTGGAACTTTATGAACATTGTAGAAACTACTCTTGATCTACACCACATGAGAAACAGACCAATGAGGTGTAGCTTTTCTGTACTGGTCTCTCTGCTGTTTCTAATTCTAAATCTGTGCTGAAAGCTGAAGTAGCATATTCAGTATTTAATGGTCTAAAATGAATTCCAATCAATATATTTACCCTGTATTTCTGCTGAAAACTGTGCTAGCACTTTACCAAAGCAAGGCAGTTTCTCTAACATTTCTGGTATTTCACAGAGAGAAAAATGTATCCTGATTAATTTATCTCTAATTTCACAAATTTTTTATACTTTCAACACTTGTCATTGTTTGTGAAATGAAAACCAGGATCAGTCAATTCAAAATGGGACTAGAGTACATGCTCTTTAAATTACATTATAGATCTCTTTCCTGTACAGAGGGATTAATGTATCAGTATCACTCTGTAGTTTGGGGCACTAATAAGCTTGAACTATCAGGAAGAAAACATGGCAACAAATTGGTTGTTTCTTCCAGCTGCTGCCATCATGTAGAAACTGAAAGATAAAACTTAGGAGCATGCCCCCCCGAGTACTTATGCATGCTAACTAAAGATTCTTGCTCATTAGTTAGAGGAGTACAATGCTTCATTCATGAAGAGTTTAAATCTGTGAATTCCAGTTAATTTACTGGAAATTAGAACACAGATATCAGTTCTTATAAGAAAGCTCTTGGTTATCTACATATTTTATGGCTAAAAACCCACATAGATTTCTTACTATTAGTATTAACATGCTACATCTCTTGTTTCTAATACCCTTAACCATTAAAGTGCTCAGGGTTTGTTATAGCAATCTGCAGGCACCTCTCCAAGTTTTTGGCAAGTGCAAGTGAGCAAAACGATGGAAATCATGCTATGCAGAACTTGATGTGCACATCTGGAGTTTTCCAGATCTGCCACCTTCAGTGTTCACTCAATCACTTACCTGGTATCTAAATTTAAAAATGTGCTATTGGTTCAAAGTGCCTTATTCTGGATGCCAACTGCACAATAAGGTATTTGGTAGTTTTCCAGATCAATTTTCAATAATGGAGAACAGCATTTTGGGAAGCACATTTATAATTATACTGTATAATTATACATCATAACAAATAATCTCAAAGCAAGTAATGCATTTGTTAGTTTTTAAAAGCTGGTAAAATTAAGTTCTTTTGCAGTGTCCTCTGAGAAGTGTAGAAAAGACAACATTTTGCCTCATTCATGTCAGTGAAATGATGTTTTTACTATACTCTTACTTCCTGGCTATTGAACACAACTCAACATTTTAATATTACTTCAATTGAACTCTGTTATGACAATCTAGGAAGCACATTAATCCAGTAACATGAATAACCATGTGACACCTGCTATAACAACAGTTTCAAAAATTTATAAAGTAAGTATACATTTCTTTTATCCTGGAATAATCTCTATTTTTGTAAGAGAGAATAAAGAGTGAAATGATTATGTATGTAATACTGAAGTTACTGTTGCTGAAAAGTAATCCTTCTCATCTGAATTTTCATATAGATAGTATGAAAAAACCATCACATTTGAAACTTTAAACAGCATTAGACATGTGGAAGAATTTTATCTGCTTTCACAGAAAATGTTCCATGGGATTAAAATAATTCAAAGATTGGTCCAGATCCATATGGCATTCATCTGAATACAATCAGCCCAGCAATCTTTATGATAGGAGAACATGAGTTTTAAATTTCTGTTGGGCGAAGAAAAGAATCTAATCCCCCCATCTTGGAGAACACTGATTATGCTTCAGGGTTTTTTCATTTCTAGTACAGCTTTCATATAAGCTGGTGAAGCAAGAAAACCAAATCACATTGCAGATAACACAATCAAATCAATTAGCTACACCCTCTTTAAGAGACTTTTCTAAACCAAAGCTTTCTGCACTTGTTTTAGCATACAGTTAAACAAGCCAGCAGTGTGTGCTGAATATAAGAGAAGATCTTTGCTTGGATCTGTCTTCTAGGCTGTCTCATAACCATGTTTTCCTGGTTTAAGCCATAACACAGTTAATTTTCTTCCTGGTAGCTGGTATAGTGCTGTGTTTTGGTTTAGGATGAGAATAATGTTGCTAACACACTGCTGTTTCAGTGGTTGCTGAGCAGTGTTTACACTAAGCCATGGAATTTTCAGCTTCTCACCATACCCCACCAGTGAGCAGGCTGGGGACAAGAAGCCAAGAGGGGACACAGCTGGGACAGCTGACCCAAACTGGCCAAAGGGATATTCCATACCTTGTGGCATCATGCTTAGTATGTAAACTAAGAGAAAACTGCCTCAGGGCCTCTGCTCAGGAACTGGTTGGGTACCAGTCAGTGGGAGGTAAGCAACGGCATTGTGCACCGCTTGTTTTGTATATTTGAATTATTTGAACATTATCATCATCATCATCTTCCATATTAAACTGTCTTTATCTCAAGCCATGAATTTTACTTTTTTTGTTTGTTTTTAAATTCCATCTCCATCCTAGTGTGGGAGGGAGTGAATTGAGCAGCTGTTTATCCACCTGTCAGGTTAACCCAGAACACATGTTTAGCTAGCCCAAAAAAGACATTTGTCTATCCATCTCAAGGGAGCCTGTACTATCCACCTTCTAGTGAGGTCCAAAGGTTTTATTCACTAAGCCCATTACAGCCAATGCAAGGCCCCTTGTCTGACAGATGCTTGTCTTCTTATGATCTCCTCTCTGTAAAACCAGGGGCTATATTTGTGCCTCACTCTCTTGATGTCTTTAGTTCTGTGAACTCAATATCCATTCCTCCTTAACCAAGGGTTCCCCTTAGCCAGGAAGAAGAGCTCTGTTGTTTCCCCTCCAACATTCCAGCCCTGTCCCATACTCATCCATCTTTTGATTAGAAACTATCCCACTACCAACATATATTTTTTCTTTCAGCCCAAAAAATTCTGTTTGTCTGCTGTGCTGAAAAGCCTTGAAAGAATATGACTGAGGGCTTTAACTCACAACAACCCAAATATCAAGGATATAGCTCTGCTGTATAAGTAGCAGAGAACCACATCTGTGATCTATTTCCCCTCTCTTTCTAGTTGTATTTCTTAAATAAACCAGTAAGGTTGTGTTCCCTGACACCTAGAACATTTCCTGAAACCTGGAGCAGATTTGATTCAGAAATACCCTTATATACAGAGGTATATAATTAATCTAAACATAAATTTAGCCAAATATTGGAGCTGAAGAAAGACATACTCAAGAATCATCACACTGCTAGCCTCACACAAAGTGAAGCTGAACAGGGAAACAAACACTTTGTTTCATATTTCCTACAGTTGAATCTACAGCTTACATAAGATAATATCTCTAAATTTGCTTTCTTGTTCACATGTGATTTACAAGCCTGTAAACATATAGGAAATTTTATTGAACCTGATGTGAATATTAAAGATGATATTTGGACATTTGCTACCCCTTTTAAAAGAAAGGACTCAAAGTGTAGCAGTATTAGCTACACCACATTGTGCTTGCATCCTCTTCTGAGAGGAACCCAATTTCTCTGCCTTCATGACTATTACTGTCTTCCAATAGTTATTTTTAAAAGCAGCAGGAACCCTGTTAGCACAAGAGTGTGAATGTGTTTCTGAAGAATCTTCTGTTAGACTGAGAAATTACCTCTTCCCTTTATTTGCTAATCTAATATTGCAGTAAAGTCTCAGACAGTACAAATTTTCCCCAAAAGTACACAGAATAAATCCCATATGAATCTGCCAGACCAGGTTCAGTAATGGTAACACATTGCTATGACCAATCCAAAATCTTTTTATGGCATGAGTACAGCATTTTAACAAGAGTAAATAGTTTAGAACTCAGGCTGTTTTCCAGGTCATTAGTTGTTACAAATGTACAGCTAGTTTGGTGAATCTTACCAATTTCCTTAAATCCTTAAAGGTCAGAATTCATGTGACAGTTTCAGTGTTTAGATCCTTTTCTCCTACACCCTTTCTCCTCAGAAAACTGTAGATGAAAATCCCAAAAGATAATTTTTTTTTTTTTCTGGCACAATATAACAGTAAAGACTCAAAAGCTGGAAGATTCAACAAATCTCAATATACACTGTGGTACAAAAACCTCAGGATGTTAATAAGCAATCTTGTTATTTCTTCTCCAGACCAGTGAAGCCTATCAACAGTAATTACTCTCTTTACCTGTACAGTCCTCTCTGCTACAAAATGTGGTCAGACAGGGAACAACAAGTATATTGGTTGTGTTAGTTGTCTTTCTTTTACTATATGTGATCAACACATACTAAATACTACGCTTCATTCAGTTTGGTAAGAAGAGGGAAAAGAAGTCTCTTCAAAAAAATAGAATTTGAAATAGCCTGGCCTGATTGGAATTACTGTGTATAATCTGTGCTGAAATAAAGCTGTCAATTGTTCTATAGGCTAATTCCTCAACACTAGAAGGCTAACTGTTGAAAAAACTTATTCATGCTAAGAATAAATATATACACACTTTAAATGTTCTAAATGAAATATTATTAAGAGATTTCTCAGCTATGAATAAAAATCACAGTGGCAATAGGAGAGACCTAGATGAGTTTAGTCTGCATAATAGTTTTTGAAAATTTATTAGACAATTTGTGGTTCTTTATACTTACTGTAAAAGCTCCTCTAAAACTAATCAGAAGTGATAATGTGAATGAAAATTTTAAGAATTGAGTTATTAAATGCCCTCTGAACAATCTATTATCAGTTTGATAGGCATACGGGATACTGAAGCAGTTAATAGGGAGTTGAGCATGTTTAAAAACAAAAGATTTTTCTGCCTGATAAAGCACAGCTGCAGAACCTTATTGCACTTCTGAATGTGGATCAACATGAAAAGAGATTTCCTCCCTAGTTTTTAATATTTTATTAATTAAAAAACCCCAATCTTTCTTTGCTTTCATTAAGTGTGGAAAAGTTTCATTAATACAGAAACCACTGTAAGCTTCTGGCCCTTACAACAGTTCTCCCATGACAGCAATAGTGACATATCAACAATCAGTAATCTGCATCCTAATGGTAGTTTTCAAGCAAGCCTCATAGTTCAGATGGGGGCAGTAAAAGCTTATGCTATCCCTTTAAAGCTTTCTTGATGTCTTTTGGCATTCTCTTATAATTACAGCTTTTACTGTAAGCACTGTACTGAAGGCATTGTGCTGCAATTGAGTCCTTTGAAATTATTTGAGATCAGTGTAAATGCCACTTTTTAAACAACTAAACTGGAGAACATTTACTTTCCTTTAAGAATACAATCACAACTAGAACAAATATGCAATTAACTATCAAAATAAAATGCTGGTCTGGGAGATTTGGACAATTTTCACACAATTGCGTTAACAATAAGTCTGTCCCTCTCAGTTTCTAAATTCCCTCTAAATTCTCCAAGCTAAAACAGATTACACTAACACATTTGTTACAGCTGCAAAAAGTATACATAATGGTAGAAAAGTACTAAAATTGTGAGCTTTAAGATCTGAAGATATTGGGTTTGTCAGAGAGAAATATCTAAAATACTGGTGCTGTATGAATGAATGGAATGTCTCAACATGTATGAAACATACTGAAAGCGGATTTTCCAGGAAGATGGAGAGGACTGAGCAGATGTGCTTTTTACCAAATGATTTTCATATTTCAATGTGACAAAATAGATGAGCCACATAAAGCTTAATTTCAGTTGCAAATTGCAAGCTGGAATAAGTTCCAGAATAGTAAACAATTAGCTGCTTTATTTTCTTTTTAATAAGACTAAATTACCAGATAATATCTACTGGCATCAACTTGGCTAATAAAAATCTGTTTAATAGGATTTGCCATTTTTCCAGTTGCTATCATGATCAGCTTTGCATTTTGATTATCTTTAAACTTTGCCTCAATTTTCTCATAGAAAAGCTCTCAGTAGTAATTGCTTTAACATTTATTCCAGGTCAAGTGGTTAAGTATGAATAATGACGTGTCAAAAATGTACAGTAGTGCTGTCAATAGAGCAATTACCATTTAGCTAGAGATTATTATGGCACAAGAGCACATTAACTGGGCACAGTAAACAGAACAACAAAGAAAGAAGGGGCAAAAGGAACAAACTGATTTCAAAACCTGCCAGTGTTATACAGTGTGTGTTAGTGCCAGATATTAGTTGTTACATAAGAGCAATTAAGTCTGCAATCAGCTTCACTCGGCAGCATTGGATTAGAATGTTTCCAATTAGAAGGAGAAGTTAGAAGCATGTTTCTAGAACATTAGCTTAATTTTAAAAGATAATCTCACAATTTCTCTGTTTCCCCTTGCATATTTTGCATTGCTGTTTGTAAAGTGATCGCCAACTGGCATTGTGTTTAAAGCATCCCCAAGTCACTAGGCAGCACACTAATGAAAATACAGCAGACAGAGTGTGAGTCTCACTCTGGTCACTGGTAGTGGTGTAAAAGCTAACATTTTTTCCCACATGATTTTAGAACTTGCAATGTAATGCATTAATGACTTAACTGAAAAAAGTTTAGCAGAGAGACACATATCAAGATGTGTTTTTTTACAGCCTCTCATAGCTAGCAATCATTTTGGTATTATTCCTTTAATTATAGAAAAACTAAGAAGTTCTGCCTGCAAAAGCTATTTTTTAGATATATTTTTGAAAATATCTCTAACACTATTAAACACATGAAAATTACAATCTGGCAGAGCACAAGAGTGCATCCCCTCAAGAACTGTCTCCTCCAAGAGCAAAAGCCATTTGAATTAATCAGTCTGCAAACATTGCTTAATTCTTGAGCCAATCTCTAAAAAGTCCCATATTAAAAATCTGGGTGCCATAAAACCTCCAACTTAAAATATTCAAAATTCATCTTATAAAAACATATATATATATATATATACACATATATAATCTTGTTTTCTGCATGTCTTATTATTCTAACTCCTTCCTCTGCTCAGTATGGGACAATTATAAGCTGATCCAAATTAATGAGTGTGGCTTCAATTGCCTCTGAGTGGTAATTGGAAAACTTCATGACATTCCACTATGGTCAGGTCTAGAGAGAAGTAGGAGGCACTCTTTACCCTGAGAAATTTGCATGTATTTCACAACTAGATGACATTAAATTTAACATGAAAGTGGTGGTACAATTCTATTAGCTCATCACTGTACATCCTTTATGTCCATAGCTGAACAGAAATTATGAGCTATGTTGTGTTCTTATAAAAAGAGCTGACTTCGGATGCCACTTCCAGATGAAGGCTTTATTGAATATTCAACACCTGTGAAATACAGTCTTTGAGCTCCATGTTTTGGAAGTATGAATGTTCACCCTATATCCAATTGACAATTATTTTAGTCAACACACACTGCCAAAAAAAACCCCAGACTCTGAACAACTCAAATTGGAAAGGATAAACAGATACCTTTGTCAAGAAAGAACATTGCATAGGAAATGCTTTCTTTTTGAGATAAAAAAGGATTAAAACTTTATTTCTATTGATGCTTGTTACGTTTTCCAAGACATCAGTATAAAGTATTTATAAATGAGAAAAGTCAATACTACTGAAAAAGAAATTTTTGGCCTTGAATTATAATTATCAATATTTTAATCTTTTATCATTATTTTTATCCTTAGGCAAAACTTAAAATCTCAGGCTATGTAGGTGTCGTTCAGTCGCTTCTTCAAGAAAAGCTAATATCACTTTGAACACAAACTTTAATTGCAAATGAACTGAAATATCAAGTTTTTCCTGCTTCTATGGCTTTACAGTCTCCCCTGACACATTCTCTGAATGTGTCTCATAGAATCTGCAACTTTTCTTTGGCCCTCATGAATTTCCAATGCAATTTCTGTTGTCTTCTTTAGATAGTGCCTGTAATAAGCACTTTGATCTAATGACAAGCATCTTCAAAAATCATGCAGCCACACACAGCGTTTCTGAATTCTGATGACTGAAACCTACTGTTTTCACTGCTGAACTTGAACAGATTGCTAACACAACTTACACAATGAAAATTGGGAAAATCAAGATTTACATAGATAGATATAAAATCTATGAAAAGTTAAAATTTATTTTTATGTGCCTATATAGAGTAAATCAGACAGTGTCAATAAGCAATGCTTTGTATAGGATTGTTTCCTATTGCATGACTTGTATTACACTATACTTTAATACAGTGTCTACTACACTGTAGTAGAAAGTAGAGTTCTATTTCAGTTTTCTCTGATTACAACTTTTCCTCTACTAAGAAAGACACCAAGCAGTCTATTTTAAGCTTCATGATTTTTAAAGGATGGAATACATTTGTCTACCATCCTCATAAATAATTTGAAAGTAGCTTCTATTTGCTGGAATATTAGAGAATGTGATTCTCCAAATCAGACTCGGGACTGAGGTACTCAAACCCATGCAAAACAGAGGCAAGCACGAACTGCCATTTAAAGAGCTAAACCCCATAACTGTATCCCATTCATCCCATAGCTCATTTCAGTCATGCAAATATGTTATATGAGTGATGAAATAAAATTTGGAGCTCATTGGATTTGACATAAGATTTCATGTTGTGGCCTTCCTTACCAAAGGAAGCTAGACAGATTTCATTTTATTGATTAAAAATGAATTAAAAATTATTTTGATTGAGTTTAATTATTATGATTTGAATGATTTCAAGACAAGAACAAAATTTGTTTTCCACCTCGCACAATCTATTACAAGAAACAAAATAGACCAGTACTAGCAGAATTAGAGGCAGCTTTGAGGAGACTTAAAGAGTTCTGAAGGAATATACCACAGAATCACAGAATAAGATGAGTTGGAAGGGATCCTTAAATATCAAGTCCACCTTAGGCCCCAAACAGAACCATTCCAAGGGTCACACCACGTCCCAGGCTCAAAATGTTGCCATAAGAGGCTGTATTTATGCTAATCAAAATAAGGGAGAGACAAGTATAAATTAAAAGAATGGCTATAGAAATTACAACTAGAAAAATGTACTAAACTACATTAAAAATTCCAATAACAATTTATAATTAAGAATAATTTGCTAGATTATAGCATATTTTTTCTGAACAGACAAAGGTCATGGTAGTAAATACTATGGTAGTATTTTAGTATAACATGTTACATCAGAAATTTTATGTCTGAAGGCTAAACTTTTATCCTCAACAAAACTGGACGTGAAATTATTCAATAAATGAAAAATTAAAGGCAGACATATGCCACTATGAAAACAGTTCAAAATGGAAGGAATATAACACTTCCAGATGTTGTTTTCCTATGTTGCCTATTTGCATTTATCTGTGTGTATATTTGCAAATATAAAAAAAAATTCAGGCCTTTTTCCATCCAGAAATATAAAAAAAATATTAATGACATATGAAATTGGAAGCTGAAAGAACATACAGGTGTTTAGTGGATGTTCACACAGATGTGGTAATGGGGAAAGCTTGGGAAGTTGTAAAAAGTCTTCTCATTCTTTTCTTCTTCTCAATACAACTGAAGGATATAATACAATGTACAGTAGAAAAAGGTATTAAAAGCGCTCAGAACCATATAAATGAAAGATGATGAACTCCAGTTGTAATAATAATTTCGACTTTTATGGATCTCTAACTCCCATTGCAATCTTGGATAGCCAGTTACAGAATTAGGAAATTGAGGTAATTTGTGATCTTCTTGTAGTCCACTAGAGACCAAGAAATGTGTGAAATACTGACTTTGAGATATTTTATTGGGACTTCTGCTTCTGATTTCCCTCTAGTATTTATTAAATAGATTTAAAAACAACAAAAAAAATCAAATTAAAAAAAAAAAATCAAAAAGCAACCAAACCCACAAAAACCATAATTACCCAAAATATCCATAAATAGGCCGTAATAAAAACCTTACCAGAAAAATCTGCCATTATCCTGAAACTTAGGGATTAAAAGTCACTGTAATATAACCCATTTTATCCTATTAATGTATTTGCAGGTGCCANNNNTCCAGAAAGCCCTAATCCTTAAAAAGGAGAAGAAAAAAAAAAAGTGCATATTAAACCATCTCTGTAAATTTGCTTTTTACACTTCAATTTAAGTCAATTTCAGAACTTTTAAATGTAGATTTTGATTGTTTATGTGCACCAAATCTAACAATTTCTCATCATATCTTAGGTCAGTCATAACATTGAATGACACAACAAAGATGGATTCTATTTAAATAAATGTATAGATTATATCATACAAAGCAGAATAGGACCATTTTGAGCATTTGTGTCATGCTCAAAAGTTAAAAATTCAGTACTCAAACCTTTTTTTTTTTTTTCCTTTCTCCTGGACTAGATAGTAAAACTGGATTTGCTGTGGCTTTATTAAAAAGAATTTCACCTTTCAGATTCCTACAATTATGAAACAGTAATATCTACTCATAAAAATATCACTAAATGTCCAGGTCATTAAACAACTCCTTGCCTTTATCCTCTCCCCCCACTTTCATACATCACTTGGGTCTCAGAATCATTCAGGTGGGAAAGTACCTCAGCAGGTACCCAGCTCAGTCTCCTGCTCCAAGCAGAGCCTACATCAATTTCAGACCACATTTTTCAGAGATTTGTCCAGTTGGGCCACCGCTGTCACCGGCCTACTAGGTCCAGTAGTTGATTCTTCTTTTAGAGAAACTTTATTTTATCTAGTCACAGCCTGCTCTGCTTCAGTTTATGACTCATCCACTGTGAGGAGCCTGCCTCAGTGTCTCACTAACATCCTGCAGGTATGGACAGGCTGCTATTAGCTACCCTCACAGCCACCTTTTTCTACAGGCTTATAAACAACAACTTCCTTAGCCTGTCTCATGGCATCTTTAAAAATAAATGTTTATTGCAGTCTCACAAGGAAATTCATCATGAGGACAAGTGGAGACAGGCAGGCACTAATCTCTCCTCTCTGGCGATCAGTGACAGGATCCAAGTGAACAGCATGAAGCTGTCTCAAGGGAGGTTGAGGTTGGATATTAGGAAAAGGTTATTCTCCCAGAAGGTGGCTGGGCACTGGAACAGGCTCCCCAGGGAAATGTTCACAGCACCAGCCTGAGAGAGTTCAAGAAGTGTTTGGACAATGGTTTCAGGCACATGGTATGACTCTTGGAGATGGTCATGAGCAGGGCCGGGGTTTGTCCTGCACAGGGCTTTGTATATTGCTTGTTTTTGTGTTCATATCCATTAAAGAACTGCTGCTGAGAACAGTTTTTTTAAAATCACATAGAAAATTCCTTTAAATCATCTGAAGAACTTGGAAGAGAGCATATTCAGCTTTCACTGATGAAGATGTGTACTGATACTTAAAAAATCATACATTGTTTGTCAAGTCAGTAGTCATATGTACTTCTCAACCTCTTCCTAGTTTTCTCATTTTCAATGCTGAACCACTGACTAAATAGTTTCAACCAGTCATCCAGATCTAGGATGCATTTGAATCCCCCTCTCTCTTTTGAAGAATAGTGGAAGAATACTATCATGCCATTCATCTACCACTTTTCCAAATGGTTTTCCATCTCTCATTAAAAGCCTATAGCATTAGATAGAAAGACAGAGAGAGTGGTACTTTTGGCAATATTATCTGGACTCAATAGAATGCAGTAATCCTGAACAAAGTCCCCTCAACCACAG
Organism: Cichladusa arquata; assembly: GCA_026413545.1. Taxonomy (NCBI): domain Eukaryota; kingdom Metazoa; phylum Chordata; class Aves; order Passeriformes; family Muscicapidae; genus Cichladusa; species Cichladusa arquata. The sequence continues at coordinate 35,515,397 of JAOTQP010001652.1, read as the reverse complement.
GAATTTTTCACAGAATATTTGCATCATTTTGGCAATAAAACTTAAACCTAATATCACTACTCCTATGAAACACAAATTCTAAATACATTCTTTCTGTAAAAAAATAAAATATTTGAATAGATCACAAACAAATCAATATGTTGAGTAGTAGGCCAAGATGCAGACCAGCATGCACTGAGTCAGAATTCGTGCTCAGCCTTGATGCATTTTTATGACAGACTTACAAGATCCCAAAATGCATTTGAACATCAAATGCATTCAGTGTTAAGTACCTTTAATCTGGAAAACTTCCCAGCTTATACATCTGTCCCTTTAGCTTGTGCTGCACAGCATGTACTCTGTTACTTTATCACTAACATCTTTAACAAGAATAAAAGTATATCAGCTTTCAACCAAGAAGAGGGAATAACACAATATTAAAAGTCTGTTTAAAATTCAGTGCATCCAGCTTGGCAGGTGAAGAATCAACTTCACCTTCTGTTTTTGACAGCTTTTTCTCACATTTCACTTTTAAACAGTAATTTATAAATTGTTTGACCCTTTTCAGTCAGGCATGTATTTCAGTAATATGAACTGGCATGCATATTTTGATTGGAAAATTGTTTTGCTGTGATAAAAGCTAAATGAAATAAGTAATTAAACATTTTAGTTCTGAGTGATAGTAGCAGAAAATGAACAGGAAATGTTCCTCAAACCTTGAAATTGAGCCCATTCTTTGTAGTCTAGAGATCATTCTCAAGACTACTAAATGTTGCAGAATATTAGAGAAATACTGAAACAGATGCAAAAGAAACCTGCTATTGTTCCTTACCTTGTAACAGATTACTTTGAAAATTATACTTTTAAATTTAACAACGACGAAGTGATTTATTTTTATATTGGAAAATTGAAACCTCCAAGAGTATTCTACTCCTAAGAACTAAATTATTTCTCTTCACGTGAAAGAATACTGTGCGTTAGTTTATGTTGTATTTTTAATTCAGATTCAGACATCAGTCACACAACTGTTTCAGAACTCTAGGTCTGGATGGCTGGAGCTTTGCTTTAGACTTGCAAGAGCCAATCATTTTAAATTTTCATAGGCAAGCATCAAAATGTTCCTTCAGAAATATGAAAATCATCTACATGTTCAGCTTTGCAGACTTTGAATAGTATTGTCACTAGTTATTTATATATTTGGCATATAAACCCTTTCAGACTCCTTGGAAATTGCATATAAGTAACATTTCTATCCACTTTTTTTGATATCTATTCTGAGAGATGATAGCTCCGGATAAGAAGAGAATCTAGATGCTACAAAGAGAAGGTACCTGGAGAGAAACACACAGTTCTAAGTAAAGGGCAATGGCAGAAAAGGGACCTTTTGTCTGTGTTTTGCAGTGTTGAAAACACAGCATATATTACAAATGCAGCAGCCACTAGTGCTTCTTGAGTCATGATTCAACAGTTCCTGGATGTGATCCTGGAAATTGCTCTGTGGAAGCAGATGCCTGTACTCATATAAAGTTTCTTGCAGTACTGGCAGTCTGCACCTGCACAGACAATTGCAGCTCCACACATTTAAACAAAGGCATATTATTATTTAGACATAACTCAGTAAGGACTTATTCTGTAAGTTATCATTAAAATATCACCTCTCCTGTGAATATAGACAAGAGGAATATGTGGAACTTTGCAGTGAGATCATCTGAACTCTTAGAAACCAGAGGACACAAAGTATATGTTCTGTTATAAAAAAGAAATATCTATTGCAGAAATCAAGGAGGTGTTGGAAATGAATAACTTCCATTAATTCTCTGATTAAAAGTTGGATTTATGGTTTCAAGGTCACAGTAAAAACCTTTAGTTCTGTGAATTTCCATGTACAAACAACTTTCATGCCAAATTAGCTTATTCAAAGCCATTTAATTCACTTTATTTTAACATGGGATGACATAATTGTTTCTTCATCCATTAGAATTCCCTAATTTTTGGCCTATTTGTCTTTTCTAACTCTAAGATTGCAGCTGTCTTCCAGCTAGGCAGTTAGCATCAGCCTAGTCTTCTTCAGATCATTTTTCCTGCCCAACATTATATGAGACTTTCTCCATAAGGAACAGCCTACTGTACTTTTCCATTGCTCCTACATCCTTTGAGCCTATTTTCAGTAAATAAATGAAGATGGAAATTGGAGATTTTCTCCACATTTTACATTTTTCTGTGTAGGTAAGCAAAACTGAAACATTTAGAGCAAATGCTGGAGAAGCAGAATAGCACCACAAACCAACACTTCATGATTGTACTGAAGTACCATATTTCCATCAGAGGCATCTTGTATCAGTGAAAATTAATAAAGGCAATTGCTAAGTAATATGTAATTTTACAGCTGGCACTACTATAAGGGTAGGTAATTTCTCTGTTTTCTTATAAATCTATTACTTCTTCTTAGCAAAAGCTCTTAAGACAGTGATTAAAAATTGTAACCTTGTACATTTTATGAAACATGAATTATGTCCCTATTGTGTTTCTAAAGAATGAATAGACTACAAGATAAATCTAAACCATTGAAATTAGAATTTAAGGAGGGATAAATGTTAGAGAATCCACTTAAAAGGTTGTATTTTCATGACAACTATACTAAAATAGAGTTAATTTCTGAAGTGTATTTCACAATATTTTTCTGAGAAAATCTGCTAGATCTGAACATTGAGAAGTAACACAAGATTATAGTAGTATATTATTGCTTGTGTCATTTACTGTAGCTATATTACTCCTGCTAATTTATGATGTAAATGATTTAGCAATTACTATGAACACTAGAACCTTAGGGAGCAGTTGTCCAACACGTTTCCCTAAGACAAGAGTCATGTATCTTGCTCTTGATGTGTTGGGAGCTTTAAGCAGATGCATCATGACCCAGCACTGTTCCTCTGGCTGACCTATGAAAAATCCTATGTGTATCAATGGCATATAAACCCTTTAAACTGCAGAGATAATTCCTACATAGTTTTGAAGCTTCAATTTAATAGTAGAAGCCTGTAAGGGGAAAAAATAGATTCCAGCACCTGTGGATCTCTGTTTTTTCCTCTTCTCTTGAAGATTTTTAACTCCTTAAAATATTTTGTTATACCACTAATAGACAAGATACCATTTGTTTTATATGCCTATAATATTGAAGGCATTTCTGCAATGCTTTGAAAAATAAGATGGTTCTACATCCCTCTTATCTTCTGTTTTGCTCATAATGTTCTAGTTGTCCACATACAAAGACAAGGCCAAGTATGATTAATAATTAATAAAAAATGCTTCCTTTTAAATGGCTTCATCAGTTAAGCAAAATTGATGGATATGTGAAAAACATAAAATTTAGTTATACTAAGCAAAATACTGGAACAACCTTAACTGCATTGTTCTATGATAACTAATAATAAAATTCAGTACATAAGCATCCAAATTAAAATATGATTGTAATGTTAATGAGGTTGTAAGGTTGTATGTCTTCTACTAGAGATGAACAGCTTCTTTGCACATTGACTAAGACCAAAGGAAGACTGTTTCATGGCTTCCTATGAAAGAAAGTGATCATCTGTATTTCTCCAGATTTAAGATGACAAAAAGTATAATATAAAGTTTCAAACTGATTACCAGTTATTTCCTTCCATGGGGTATATTGTTTAACTCCTATACACTTAATTTTAAAGTTTTACAGAAAACCTGTCTAAAAATTATGATGTTCATATAGAAAAAAAGTTATGACCTGTTGAGTTACTTCCAAGAAGAATAATTTCTGAAGGCCTCATCAAAAGCTGTATTTCACTAGGTTATGCAGTCAATTGCTCTCAATTTGTTCAGCTTTAAATTGATTTCAGACACCTAGGGCATAAGTGCATCAGAAAGAGGTTGACAAAATTTTAGATTAGTAAAGAAGATAACTTTTACCTTGGAAATACTAGATATAGATAACAGACTCTAGATATTCGGAAAGAGTGGCTGCTGAATATGACAGCCTCTAAATCTCCTGAATTATAAGAACTTCAGTTTGTAATAAGTGCTAGAAACACAATGCCAGTATAGATCACTCAAGCTGACAAATCCGGTTCTCTAAGTTGCATGTAACAAAAAAATATTTCTTCAAATTCTGAATAGCCACATTTTTTCAACAATTTTAGAGTCCACAGACCTTTCTCATCATCCTCTACTGAATGCAAGACCTCTAGGAAAGACCAAAACTACAAACATGCTATGACAGAAAAAGAGAGCAGAAGAAAATTCAGGACATTGTCAATGTACAAGTTACTGTAACAGTCACAAATCTGTGAAATATAACTCCTTAATGTCTCTGAGAAATATTGCATATTGTACTTTTTAGAAAAGATAAACAAAAAACCAAACCTCCCTATTTTTGCAAAAGTTCTTTTATACCTTCAATATAATCTATTGATCTTACCTTTTACAAAAGCTGTTTCAAAAGCTACATATTTCAGGAAACCTAAATTTCAAGAAATTGTGATGTGACAGTCTCGTGCTAGCCTGGAAATCAACCTGTCATTTTTCTTGTCAATAGATATTTTAGTTTTTCTGTTTACACTAATTTTAAATGCATTAGTGTCTTTCAACAGTGAATCAACTTAGCTTGACCCTGAAGGTATCAAGTGAAGGTCTAATTTCTGTCATTCCGTGAAAAAAAAAGAAAGAAAAAAGTTCATTTGTATCCAAAGCAAAATCCCCAAGTCTTAGAACCTTGCATCACAACTGTCAGAGGTCATGACTTTGGACAGGACCTAGCTGATTGTAAGAAAGATAAGGTGAATTATTTTACGTTAGATATGACTAACAGCAGAAAAAAGAACATCAATTCAATAAATATAAATATTTTATCATATGTGTGAAGACCAACCAGTGATTTGAGACAGCTACTTCAAGGCACTAGAAACAAACAAAAAAAATTAATGCCATCATAAAAACAAATGACACAAAAGAGACAAAGATCCTGTGTGCCACTGTTAAGCTTTCAGGATCCAGTTTGTAAAATTCAGATATCTAAATGAGGTTTGTAAGACCTCTTAAACAAATTTAAAGAGAAACACCGCAGAAGACCAACAGATGACTATAAAACCTCACTGGGAGCTTTAAAAGTTTGTGCATACAGCAGAACAAGATTTGCAATTCAGGACACACCCCTGACTCCAGAGCAGGGGGGGAGCTTAGCACCGTGTGGGCATGATCAGGCTGCTACTCTATACCATGCACATCACCACTGGGAGATGTGCTTTCAGGGTGAAGACAAGGTGAGCACACCCCCACAAGTGCTGCTTTGCCTCCCTCTCTCCAGCAGGAATGTTGCCAGGATCAGCCCTGCAGACTTGTCCTCTGCTACGGCTGCCCATCCCCTACCCAATCCGCTGAGATGCAGTTCCAAAAAAGCAGCAGTGGCGTGAGAAGCACCGTGTGGAACTGAGTGAGGAGGTGAGCCCAGCCCAGGATGAAAGGAGCTGAGCTGAAGGGAGCTGAGTGGAGACACTGGTGCCAGAAGCCATGTGGAATGGAGTCCAGCATGGCAGGACATGGACAATCTAGCTTTCAGCATTTTGTCCATCTTTTCTTTTTTTTTTTTTTTTTTTTTTTGTTGTCTTGTGCTTGGGGAGGAGAGCTGGCTGCAGGAACAGCTGCCATCTTTGTCCTGGGAGTCACTTGGACACAACCTATGGGGAGCATCAGCCAACTCGCCTTCCCCACCTCAGCCACGGAGAACTAAGTTGAGGTGAACTCCTTTTGTGTGCAAAGCATTTGTTTTGCATGCACACTTGTGTTACTAACGTGGCTGCTGTTACTGTGTGCTTCTTAGTCCATTGCTTTTTGATTGCAGTAAATTATCTCAACCCATAGTCTCTGCCTTTGTCCTTCTCTTACCAGAAGGGGTGGAAGGAAATGGGAGTCACTTTATGGAGTTTAATTTCTGACTGGTGATAAAACCACTAAATTTCCTCAAAAGAGGAGCATAAATGACCTCCTCTCAGGAGAACAAGGACCACTTCTTTCATCTAAAATATCCCCAGAAAAAAAGGAAACGATGGTATTCCCTTTCTCCTTCTCCTATTCTCCTTTACTCTAGCTCAACTGATCAACAACCCAAGTCCCCACCAAAATATGCTGAGACTGTATTTTAGCCCAAACTAAAAATCATATTTTGTATTTGAAGGAGAGTAACCAAATTATCATTGGGGTATCTTTGTTCTCTTTATATAGAAAATGGCAATATGAAAGGGGAAGAAAAAGAAGAGTATGATTGTGGAATACATTGATTTGAGCAATTCCCCATTTCCTACTCTGTGCTTCCAGGACTATTTATTCATTTTACATTAAACAATCACTGGAGGATATACGAAGATTGAAAACCCACAACTACTCCTCTTTCATCTCCTGATTACTGTCTTATAGAACTAAGCCATGTTTCCTCTCTCTGACACACAATAATTTATTATTTTCTGCAGTGTGACACAGCAGAAAGATTTATATCAGTAAATCTATCAAACTGGCAGTGTAAGAACGCAGAAACCGGTGGTCTTCCCATCTGAAGAAAGGACTAATTAATTACTATTCTGCCAGGCTAAAGAGAGAGAGGAAGCCCCCATTTTAACCTTTTAGTGTTCTTTTCATTTTATATGGTTATGGCTTTCTGTGAATCCAATCATGTCAGCATGAGTTAGGCCTGCAGTGGCTATTATAACTTACCATTATTTACTAAGCTCTGATAACTCTCTATTTCCTACTTCTTACTTACTCCCTCTACTGTATCCTGACCTATTTGTAACTCCAAGATTTTAGCTGCTGCTAAGTGGAAGTAGAGGGCCAGAATAAACTAGAATAATTTTTTCTTTACCTGAGTCCAAAACAACTCTTAGATGTACAGTGAAAATATATAGCACATATCATACTAAAAAAAGCTACCAAAACAAAAAAAAACACAACACATCAAAACAAAAAAATAATCTGTTAGAGGATAAAATATTATACTTAAAAACAAATAATAGCATAGAAGTGACCTAGCACACTCATAACAAAGGAAAACTACACAGAAGAGGCATTTTGGGAACATGAAGGAAAAACAAACATTAGTAATAGTGCAATCCAATACCTAGTTATGAACTATACAGGAAGGACAGTTTAGGCTGAAGAATAATAATATCCATGAGTGTCATTATTCCTAAAAGAATACATTAATAACCTCACTTCAAACTCATACTTCTGCTTTACAGCACAAATGATAGCTTTCTTTAGCCAATTCTTCACCATTTTATTGGTTTTTTACTGATCGTTTCCGTTCAGACAATACATCAAATGTTGTCTTGAAGTCCTTACAGATCATATCTATCACATTTGCCTTATTAAGAAACCAAACCCATAAAGTGCTTTTTTAAATTAAAGCCACACTACATTTTATGCCATCCTCAGATTGATGCTCATGCATACTTGAAGTACTCTATTTTTTTTAAATGTTCCCAGGTTAAGTAATTGCTTCTTTTCCTAGGTGTTTTTAAATTTCGGTGTAAACAACTCTCCCACATATCTGCTACTTGTCTTTTTAAGTTATCAGACCAGCCAGTTCATGAAGTCAGTGACAAGTAAGTCAGTGACAAGTAAGCACATCTACGAAAATATAACAATACTTTGTGTAGTGGGCTGTGGTGTAGGTAGAAGTATCAGGTACTATATTATGGTACTAGGAACAAACTGATGAACTCTGCTAGGTGGTGCCAGTTATGTACAGAGTCCATTTACATACATCTGCATTTTATTCCGAAGATTGCTGGGGCCAGTCCCTTCTTATTTTTCCACACCTTATTGATTGAGGAAACCAGAACACCACAATATGGCATTTGACCCTGCATTAATTTTCCACTACACTTATATAATGACACTTACTGCCATTCCTAAAATAATAAACTTTCATAAGAGCGGTACTATGCATGGGATGTACTGGCCAGAAACTTGCAAGCAGGTAGCCAGAAATATGCTCTTTCATTATCTAGGGCATTCCAGCCCAGCACTAATACAGATGATGAAAACCATGACTAAAATATTTACTGTTCTCGTGTCATATTGCACTTCAACAGATTAATTAAAAACCCTGGTAGTGGAGCTGCTATATTTTTCCATATTGTTCTTATTCGTTCAGCATGGTGCATGAGGGGTTTTCTCAATTTTCCAAATGATACATATAAACATTTGTTTGCTGTCACCTTTAACTTGGCATCATTAATACTACATGAAAGTATTGAAAGCTGTTGTTATTCTGAAAGTGATTTATCTAAATATTTAAATAATCTTTCTACATGGTCCTTTTATAGACAACTATAAGATAGTTTGGCCTATCAAATGTTTTGAATATTTGCAGGAGTCACAGCAAAGATGAATGAGAAGATCCTCCAAATACACTGCTGAATATGAATTACAATGAAAACAACCAATAGATGTTGTTCATAATTGCTAAATCGTTGCATGTTTTTCATTCTGTAAGACATCCTGAGGCTTTTCAATGATGGAGAGAGAATATTGGATTACACAACTACAACATGAGATTTCATGAATTCTTACTGAAAAATGCCTTAAACCCAGAATGATTTAGGGAATCAATCCATGCACAGCCCATAAAAGCATGTAAGTCTGAAGCTCTCTTTTGATGTGGATCAAGTGTTTGCTGACAGGTTGTAACACATATTCTTCAGTCTACATCCATAAGGGAACTGTTAACCTTAGCAACTGGTCTCTAACAGCCAAAGAATAACCATCCTAAAAATCATCCTGGGAAGGAAGCCAGTTGTGTCAAGATTGATTGGAAAGAAAGGAGTGTCTGGAGATACAGAACATTTGCTGTAAGAGAAAGAGTGCAATATAAACAAGGATGGGGCTTTTAGAGAGAACAGTAACTTGAAAGTCCCTCTTTTTAAAAATGGTATCTTCTTTAGTCGAAGGTCAGGTCATGGAAGTGCAAGACAAATAGTGACTGAGGTGTTTACAAAAGAAAGACTAGGCATACTCCAGAATTTTTTTATAAGTCAACGGAAGTAATATGAAAAGGAAGCATGAAAATTTAACTAAAATTTGCATAAACATAGGATAAGACTTCAAAAAAATATATTTTTTTCCTAAGTCTGTTATGCTTCCTATCCCAGTATTATTGAGAGTTAATGAAGGAATTCCAGGTCTACTGATTGACAAAACTTGAAATATAAACTATTTTGTAGCTCCCTACCATGCAGGACTGGCCAGCTGAAATATCAACAGTTCACCTTGTCCACAAAGGATTAATTTTATTTTATGGGTTCCAGCTAGATAGACATGTACACATGCACTTAGAAGTCCTGTTGTGCTAAAAACAGTCAACTTTGTTCAAACTACTACTGTCTACTTTCAGTTTTACTGTCAGTTTTGCTCAGATGGACAGATCGAAGTATTAGGTTTGCACATGAGTGAATGACATCTATAGTCAGCAGTTTCCCTCACAGACATTCTCAGGCTAAAGAGGTCACGTGTTTTTGGGAGAAGGCAAATACCTCTTGCAAATCAAGGCTAGAAAGACTTTATAAGGAAGTCCAACTTTGTCCCTGTAACTCTGCTGGACATCTATGATAGATATATTGTCACAAAATGATTCATGCTCCACGAGAGGAAAACTATTGCATATGTAAACATTGAGATGTAACAGCAGAGCTGATTCCAAGACTTACAAACTTCCTAGATTTTAGCATCCTAGACCTGGGGCCTGCAGCTTGCATAAAACTGCTAATATAATAATATTTCTATATTATTATAACTGCTAATATAATATATTTCTAATTTCTGTCCTTCAAGTTTTTCATAGCACAATATCTTTCTTTTCATATAGATTATACATGACAAGAGCTGTAATTGAGGTAGATATTTGGGGTTTATCAATTTAGAAAATCATAACATTTGAATAATAATTAATGAAGTCATTGTGAAGAGACCTATTGTCTACATTAGTACCTCTGTATTTTCTTGCATGTCACCTACTCTGCAAAATACAGGTTTATGTTGTAAAAAAAGCAACAATAGAAAATAAATCAGAAACTGTCACACACTTCCACATTGTGCGGGAAAAATGAGGAAGTGAAGATGTTAAATGTTTTTTGATCCCTCTCTCACATCTTACCTAAAGGATCATTGAAATCCATAAGCTGTTTCTAATTAGTTTCTAATGGCCTAGAGTTCTGCAAGTTTAGCATCTTCTGTATTTCATTTGATTTCCCTTTTGGACTAAAACAATATCAAGAGGGCTAAAATGAAGATAAACAACATCTCCATGATCCCTCTGGTTATTGGATCAGAGACATAAATACAGGAAGGGCTAAGGGTAAAGACCATGATTGTCAGTAGTTTTATAACCTGTATCAACAAAAAAAATACAGGAGTGATTGTATAACCATAGAGTCTATTGATTTACTGTAAAATTCAGGGCCAAGTCCAGATGGTTCTTTAACCTCTTGAAAAGGTTTGCAAAAAAATTGAATCTTTCCTGGAAGATTCAAGTAATTAATCCGCTACACCATAAAAAAAGAAAAGTATCACAGGAGCAATCTGTCTCAGGTGTGTTGAAGGAAAAAAAATGATAAAGGACTAGATTCACATTTTTTTGTTCATTGATTACTATCTGGTATTCTGATAAACTTAGCAGTTTAGGAAGTGATCAAAGCAATTATGAAATTGGCAGTGACTTTGGAAAATGCATAAAATCCTCCAAGGTTTCAAAGTTAATTAGCTAAATATGAAAGTAATCAAAGTGCTGAATTTTTAAATTTATTGATAGTAATATTTGTGAATACTATGGTTATATACCTGTTTCCTATTTGCAAATAAATGAAGAGAGGGTAATGTTAGTTCTTAGTAATCCTTAGTGCAACATTTTTTATTTGCTTTTTCAAATTTGGACTCATTATAGTTATATAATTGGTAATATATCATCCTAAGAACTCATTCAGTTGTAAAATATCTCCACATATTTTAACTTAGAATTGCCTCAAGGTGATGAAATAGACACGATACAAAATTTCAGGGTTGTAAAGCAAGGCAGAAAGTCTTTGAAGAGCTGTTGAATCTATAAATCTCACAAATGCTCTAAAATATGCCTTTAAAAAGTGACCAAACTTGTCATTTAAAAGGGAAAAAAATACTGACAATATTACATGCCATGACTGAGATGGTAAAGTCACCATGATTAAAACGGAGTAATTCACTTTGAACTAACTCTGGTTGACTCCTCTAACGTGCCTGAGGATTGTCTGTGGCAAGCCCAGAGGAAATCTTTTGTGCTTCAGTAGGCAATAAGCCTTGCAAATCATTATTCTTTCAAAGACTAACATAGGGGATACCAGTAATATTTGGGCTTTTTCTTGGGCCCCTAGGTGTCCGAGGTACTAATTCAATACATAAACTTTTAAGGTGAGATTTCTATTATATGATTTACACTATTTGCCCATCTTAAAACATAACTAGGAGTGTCTCAATGGAAAAGAAACCGAACAGAAATAGCATTGTTCAATAATCCATCAAATATAAGAAATAAGAATAAAATATCTCTAAGCAATTCACACAGTGTGCAATCCACTAAAAACAGCATTATCAATAAAATCTCCAGCTAAACAGTATTTTATGTTGTTTCAAAGGCATTGCCCACACATTATTACCTATTTTTATTTTGTTTTGTTTTCTGGCAATATCAAGTAATCTGTTACAACCAGCTGTTTTGTAATCCTTCAGTGGCAGAACTGTGGTGGGATTAAGAAGCTCTTGTGATTCTTGTACTTCTTGCTCTGCAGTGATAAACACGCAACTTCCATCACAAGCATACAGACGCCTGCATATCTAGCTATGCACACTGTAAACAGCAACACAATAGTCCATTGCTCCTTATAGGGAAATTGAATTCATCTTGCATCATAATTTTACAGGTTAGTTACTGTCACATCTTCCATTTCTATAATTTTTAAAAACAGGTTTTTCAGCTTTGTACGAGATGAATTCCAGCATTCATGCTAGAAAGAGTGAATAGGTAAAACTTAAAAAACTTAGCACAGCCTAAACTTTGACTATATCAGATAGCCAAAGCCCAGAATTAGTTAAATCACGTACACGGAAGCACAAAAAATAAATAAATGAAAATACATGTTATGCCCAGTGAAGTTGTGGATGCCTCATCCTGGGAAGTGTCCAAGACCAGGATTGATGGGGCTTTGAGCAACCCAGTCTAGAGGAGAGTGTCCCTGCCCACAGCAGGAGGTGGGAGCCAGAAGATCCTTCAGATGGCTTTGAATCCAAGCTATTCTATGATTCTGCAAATATAGTTGCAATAGTGCCTTTGTTATATGGAATCCAAATAGAAACATGGTCTCATATACAACTCAGGGATGAAATAGCATTAGATTTCCAGGAGGATATCTACTCACAACAGGGACCAAGTGGGACCTATATTTACAGATTTATCCTACTCAAACATACTGGGCTTCTAGAAGCAGCTTATCCGTCAAAGATAGTACTCAATTTAAAGCTGCTGCAACATTAATGTTGCAGCTTGTCTCCATTTTTCAGCCAAACAGAAGTTTTCTTTTTCACATCACATAAAGTCCTCAACCAGCTCAGGCCTTCTAATAAATTGCGAACTCTGTTACAGTATATCTTCTATTATACTTCTTGTTACTTTAGTAAGACAGGAAATTAAAGCAATAAAACACTTTCAGAATGATAGGGCACACTCAGGCAGTCATTTTTCTTATGTTCCAGTATTATTATTCAAAAGACCTTTTATGATACTAATATTAAATTCTTTGAAGTCTGAAGAATCTGTTGAAAGTGTTGAATTTCTAAGATATAATGCTCAAATATTGCATCTACTCATGCATTTATTAAAACTGGGAATGTGGGATGGAATAAAAAAAAAAACGCTCCAAATGCAATGCAGCTAAATAATATATGACCTGATACATTTTAGATCCACATTAGAGAGTACAATGTGTGGAAATTTGATTTAATGCTAAGGAAAATCTATTTTGCTTTTGTCTCACCTTACGTGGCCAAATGCACACCAGATGTGGTCATTCATATAAAAGGTTGGTAACTGCACACTGAAGCACAGAAAACCAGACAAATACTATAATGGTCACTTATTCAGTGTGCTCACATTAAGGAAATTGAATCAAGCTTATGAAACTATGCATTCTTTATTAACCCCATAGAAGAAGGTCACATTGACTGCTCTTCTAATGGAATGCACACTAAAAAGAGATTGAAAGGCATCGTGTGAAAGAAAAGCACAGAAAATGCTAAGTTTCCTGATGAAACATTTCCAAAATGAAATTATTAAAAATATTGAAGGATTTATCTCATTATTAAGAACTAAATTTTTGCAATCACAGATGTTTGTAGGAAAAAGATAAAGGAAAAAGAGGAAAGGGAAGAGGAAAAAGGAAAAGAAAAAATGAAAGAAAATGTAAAAGACATAAAGAAAAAAAAAAAGGAGAAAAAATAAAACTAAGCTAAGCTACCAAAGCTTACACTCAATGCCTATTACATATTAAAGATTGGACTCAATGATCTTTGAGTTCTTTTCCAAGCTAAATAATTCTAACTTTCTGTACTCATTATAATGTCAAATATATAGTAGAAGTAGATTCCTTGCTAATTAAGTGGGCACAATGCAGGTGTTCAATTAGGAAGCCTAGGAGAAGAGTGAATATTCACTACGTAGATCCTGATTTCTCTGTGATTTAAAGTTCTGTATTAATTTTTCATATTTTTTCATAGCTATGAATTACCTTTTCGAGTTTCATTTGCTCTGTTTTATAGAGAATTTAAACAACCTTTGGTGGCAGTTCTACTTTAGTACATTTAGTAGTATGTAACAATATACTGTTAGAAGATACAATGTAGCCATTCTGATTGAAATTTACTGGTCCAACTTAAACATGAGTCTACTTTTTTACACTAAAACAATGGAAAAGAAGTGTAAATACAAAAAGTAAAAACTAATGGCTATTTTCTCGATCCCATCTAGTTCTGCAATGTCCTTTTTTTCCTTATTTAGCAAACTATTTTTTTTTTTCATGTATGTTTGGGTAGAAATTTAGTGGGCTAAATCTAAGATAAAACCACTCAATAACTTACGTTTTCTTTCTCATTTTTGACACATTTCTTCTCTGTTGGAATTCCAAAGCAATCAACTACCTGGGGATATATACTTCTTCAGAGATCTCTTCTCCACTATATCAATTAACTCAAAAGCAATTTTGGATACCTTCCAATGTACTACCACCATCTGGTCTCCCTTAAGCCTCACAAGCTGGAGTAGATTTGAATTGGTCTAAATGAGGGAAATTTTCTAAATTATTAACAAATTAGGCATGTTCCTATAATGTTTCCTTACTTTGATTTGTTAAGAAATTTCCTAGTGACCTAAAGAATCCTTGGGAATATTTTTAAATATTTAAAAGAAGTCTCCATAGTCTCTGTATGGGGATCACCCGTCTCACTGTAATGTGATACTTTTCAAGAGCACGTCCCCTACAATTGTGATGGAGGAAATTGTGAAAAATACATTTCAGCTTTCACCTAATCTATGAATCTACCTGTAACTTTTATGTAAAATAAGCTCATGAAGCAAAAGTTCAATTCATTAGTCCGCTTCAATACAGAAATGAGAAATGGCTGGGCAACATGAGAGGCCCAAAGAAATGGAAGGTACTTCTAGACTTCGTAATGTGGACACACCCATGGAAGAAATTTTTCAGGATTATGGAGTGTTCCATCTCCAAAGTTAGTAAAATCATAGCTTTTTTCTTTCTTTTTTTTTTTTTTTTTTTTTTTAATGAAGACAACAGTTTTTTTCCTCTGTTTAGGTTTTCTGGCATGTTTACCACTTGATAGGTACAGAAATGTGACTAAAATATGGCATGTGTGGCATTTTCTTCTTTCTCTGCCCAGGAGAGCAAGTCTTCTCAATGCAGAAGCCCTTCTGTCTTTATGCTAGGGGAGGAAAGAAGAAAAGTGGAAGTCTTTTTGCTTTATTCTATCTTCCATTAAGATATTTTTTTAAGATGGCAAAGAAATATTGCATACCACAGATTGACCTTGTGTACTTCCCTGTCTGTTCCCAGATGACTCTAGGTTGTTGTCCTTTACCTTTTACTACTTATTTTTGCTTCTTCCTACTGTCATGTATAATAGATTAGGAATCTCTTCATAATTACCAGTCCCTCAAGGCCAATGTGTCTTCTACCACCAGATCTGAAAACTGCACTTTAATTATGCATTCAGAATTGGAAAAACAACTTTGACAATAAAATCACCAGTAAAATTATGGCATAAAAGAGGTATGAGAAAAATTTGCTCTGCCACAGTTTGGGCTCTAAATTCTAACAGCTTCAGCATATACACTTTTACAAGTACACTTCCAGCACTGGAGATTTTGTTAGTAAGAGGGAAGACTTCTAAAGGAAATTATTGGAAACCAAATAGACTCATTGCTAGAAGGCATAGAATTTCTAGGGATTCTGTCTTTGGCCAGAAGCCTTATGGCCTGGTACTGGGGAAACAAAAAACTTATCTTGGAGCCTTGCTTCCAGAAATATGGTATAATCATTGACCATTTCATAAAACTTTGGTTTTAAAAGACAGTACTGTGCATGAGTGTAAGTGTGCAAACTTGTATGTATAAATAAATGCATTTATGGGGTGTGTATGCATACATGCAGATAGTCATACTTACTACTTTTAGCAGTAAGTTCACAGGTTATGAAAAATATTTTGGGGTGATTCTTTTATGATAGGTCTTTTTGACAATTGCTTATAACAACTGAACCCTGAAGAAGTTATCCATTGCTAAACAGGAAGATATTCTAAGAAGAAGACTGATTTGTAAATGCTATTATGTACCACAGACCCTGAAAAGATAAATATTAAATGAAATATGAACCCAAAAAAGAATTTGTGTTCTATGTCCAAAAATAAGATGGACTGGGAAAAAGAATCTCTAAAATCTGAACAAAGAAAAAGGGAATGCAAAGCATTAGAAATAAACTAAATGTGAGCTATGCCCCTCGTTTTGCTGGGATAATATGAAGGCAGTGAGGTTTCCAGCTTAGAGCAAATGGCTGTGAGCAAGAGGATTCCTGGCTCTAATCCCTAGTGAGCCAACCTCAGGCAAGTCATTCAGTCAATCCAGCTTAAAACCACAAAAAGCAGGTCCGCAGTGAAGACAGATTCTGCAACTACGCTAAGATATCTCTCTGGCAAAAAAGTGTAAAAGGGAAAAAAAAGGGAAAAAAAGTGTAAGAAGCAAACTACATAAAGAAGGGGGAAAAAGCATTCTTAATGGTTTGCAAGAGGTTGAACAGAGGTGAAATACACCACCATACTGACATGAAACATTTCCTAACAGAATTTGAGATGTTATGCTAAAGTTGGTCCATTTGCTGTTGAGATTTCTCAATTTATGATACTGTACCATGCATAAAATATTTACTGTAGTTTGACAATAATTTACCATCAAGAATTAGGATCCTTCCAGAGGTACAAATATTGGAAAAAAAAATACATTAGTACCTTAAAACGTTAGAATTTTTAAAATACAAGGGATTTCTTCTCACATAAAGTGAATCAATAATTCAGTTGTTCAGCTGATTCCCCTCTGACTCCAAACATTTTACTAGAGAGATGAATATGAGAATAGAATCGACAGCTTTAGGGTGTGATACACAAATAAAAGATAATGAAAACTAGAATTAAATTCATGGGCTGCATTTGTTTTCTCTGCATGCTTAATAGAGTCTCCCATTGTTAAGGACTCTGTAAGTAATCATAGATTTCTTATTTAGTCTACTGGAAGAAAAAAATGAGGTACTATGAGGATTAAAATGACACAAATTATAAAATAGATAAAATATACATGCATGGGCTACTCAGTTGGTATTTCTTCTGCCAGCATGTAAAAAAATTATAGATGCAGTAAATATTTGAGAAATCATTCTCTTTACAGCATTATGCATGGAGTTGTCAGTTTTCACCACTGAGCTTTGTTGATTTATATCAAATACCTAATTTAAATATAAAAGGGATGGTTACATTTATAGCTCACTTGAGTATTAAGAAATACCTACTGATATTGCAGCACTTCGTTTTTTATTCATATAAAAGTAATCCGTACAAATAAGTAGAAGCAATGCTAATCAGCAGAAGAAACAATGGCCATTTTTTTTCTTTTCTAACACATTTCATTACAGCCTATAAATAAACAGAGTAGCCAGTGTACTACACAGAATTAATTCTAAACATATACTCCAATTGTCCTGATGAAGAGACTATTAGGTGAGACTTCTATGATATGCATTACTTTGGCACACAGTCATCCCTGTGTTTCCTCTAACTCGAGAAAACATTCTTGCAGTCAGCACATCTGTGCTGCAGTTTACTTAATGAAAATGTATTAAAAGGTATTTTCTGCCACATATTGCAAATAAGATCTTGAACAACTGTATTGTCAGTGAAGAATGAGATTAATTTACTTCCTTACAATACTGATAGGACACTCTTGAAGTAGGGGTCCAAGTATTCCTCATGCTTTGGATTATTTTTTCTCTTATCTGTTGGAAGATCACTGTAGGTCAGTCATGCAAACTACATATTTTTTCCTCCCAAGAAGAGCAATGAGGAAAACAAAAAAATAGATGTCCTATGACACTGTAGTGGGAGCAACAGGTTTGGAAGAAAAGGATGTGAAAAACTGAAGTGTGGATGAAACAGTTCCTCTCCCACTAGCATGGTTCTATGGGAATGTACCATATTGACAGCTGGCATATACTTTTATTACTGTCTGCAAAGTGAATGAAATATAACCAGAGCAGCAGCTATCATCTAAAAGAAAAATAAGTACATTGAAAGATACGTGCCATTTTTTATACTTAGAAGTCTACTAGCAAAAGTAAAAAGTTCAATAACTTAATTCAGGACCCAGTAACAGGTCATACAAAACCTCTGCCTCTGCTCTCAAAGCTGTAAACAGATACAAGAAGAAACTTCATCCATTTCTTCACGTCAAGTCATTATGAGATTTTGAGAAAGATGTGGAGCCAAGTATCCTGAGAGCCAAAATTGCTTACTCACAACAGACAGGAAGAAAACCAGTTTCTGCAGCTGGAAGTCAGGAAATGCCATGCCTCTTAGATATTCTCTAGGCCTTCCCAAATCAGTGAACCTCAAAGAATTGGTTCTAGTCAATTCACAGTCCTACTCCAGGTTTAAAGACTAATCATTTTCTCACACAGTGCTGTGCAAGTCAGAGTTTTGAGAGTACTACAATCCCCAAGTTATGCTTTAAGGAGGCATTAAAAAATACCTTGATTTGGTGCAGTCTTAGTGCTACCCCAAAAATATAACATAAAAGTATTCTGGTAAGCATATATTATAATTAGAATTTTTTCAGTAATAAAATGTGCAAAATATGAATGAATTGTTTGGTAAGTGACACAATATAAAGGAAAGGTAACTTTCTTTCCCTCTTCTCATTTTAAATGTAGGGCAAACCAGAATGGAATTACTGGTGAGGATGAAGAAATATGCTCATGTCTGCTAAAGATGCCACATGCAGGCATCTGGAACTGCTTAATTATCTTCCATTCTGGATAGGACTAAAAGGATATTTTCTGTTTCTAAGTCAAATCTAATTTAGTTCAGACATGGCACATGCACTTGTTCTCATCAAGGATTAAGTGCATGACAAGTTTGAACTTTTAACACCAAATACTTCTGAGATACAGGAGAGCAAAAAAAGGTCACAACACTTCCGTAAAACGGAAATATGTAAATTCTTCACAACATTGTCACTCAGAATTGATTCCCCTTATTTTCTTTGA
Organism: Cichladusa arquata; assembly: GCA_026413545.1. Taxonomy (NCBI): domain Eukaryota; kingdom Metazoa; phylum Chordata; class Aves; order Passeriformes; family Muscicapidae; genus Cichladusa; species Cichladusa arquata. Next base: position 35,496,498 of record JAOTQP010001652.1, on the reverse strand, counting down.
CTTTTCCAAAGTAATCCACCATTGATCTAAGATTAAGAATGAGAAATAACTAATTGAACATGCATTTCCTTCCCTTGGAAGTTAAAATGGGTGAAAATAAGCCTTGGAATAAAGTAGTTTATGTTACCTTCCCTTGTGAGTTGTTGCTCAAACCACAGTGCAATAGCATCTAATCTGAATTCAGAGGCAACAGCAAGACATCATCCAAGAATAAAACGGCATGTTTCAGAAAAATAAGCTAGCTATCTGCTTTTCTAGCTCCTTGCAGAAGCTAGATGCACCACTGCTAGCAGGTAGGGGTTCTTTTTGTCGAATAAAAGACAATGGTGACCAATAGACTAGGGATAAAAGAGCACAAATAAATTCATTGATACCTCAGTATCCTGAACCACAAATAAGAGGTTGTTGTAAAAAGATGTCTCTATTGAAAATTAATCTAATTTTCTATTAATTCAATTTTCTATGATGCTTTTTTCCAAGTATGATGCTAGCTGTTAAATAGTAAGAAAACATATAGCTGGATAAACATTTGAATTAACATTTTTAAAAATTCAGTAAAAAGACCCAGAAAAACAACAAAACAAAAAAAAATCAAACTTTCAGAATTCTTGGTTTGATCCAGAGCACTCAATTTTCACTATGGCACTGTATTACCTAAATATAGATTACCACACAATGGCTCATCATGATGATTCTCACTTTCAAAATAACGTTTTCTACACCTTCCTTTTTTAAGTTGCCCATCTTCATAGAAAAAAAAGAAGGGGAGATATGTGCATGAACATTTAATTAGCCCATGCTTTCCTATTGAATACTTTGGTAGCTACTGACTTTAGACTGATAAATAAAATAAAATGGTCACTTAAAGCCAAGGCAGATGTAGTAGTTCTAACTTTCAGCTTTTCCAAAGATCTCTAACAAACCACTAATCCTACAATTGTACAGCATTTTCAGCACTAACTTAACAGGGTGGTTAAATTGCATTCTGCATTTGACCAAAAAAACCCCAAAAAACCAACTTTGCTGGATCACAAATGATTGACTAATTGGTAGAATAGAACTAAGTCTATGTGTGGGGGTGTCAGAGATATAAAGCTCAGTGGAAGTTGGACTGAAACATGCCATGAATTTGGTAAAATTTTTACTGAATTCATTTAACTACAGCCATCAAACTTTCTGCTAGCAATATTTTAAGGACTTTTCCTCAAACACACATGCCCATTCTCTGCTTCTTCAGAGGCGAGAGACTTTTATTCCCAAACTTGCAGAACTCTTTAATGAGAATCCTCTACTGCATGCACTCACAATAAACTTCTACTTTTCTCTGTTTAGTGTCACAGAACACTTTTTGCACTGTGATTAAGATCTTCCATGACCAGAGCAGCAGGAGTAGGGGATGCTCCTCCAGAGCTGCCCCACAGTCCCCCTGCCTGAGGCCAGGATTTCCAGGCCAAGGCTGAGAAAATACTGCTATCATCAGTTCCCTGTCTGGACATCCATCCATGCCTGTTTAGCATAGGCACAGCCCAGGAGCCAAAAGGGAAAACCCTCTCCTTACCTCCCCTGCAGTTTACTGTGTGTTGAGAGGGATGGCAGGGTGGGAAGGCAGAGCCTGGGTACCCCTGGGGCCCTGCAGAGCCCCTCCCCAGTGCTGCCCAGACCCCTCTGGGCAGGAAAGGGCCTGTGCTGCAGAGACCTTGGTTCTGTACTCATCTCTAATTTGGATGTTTTAATAAAACACATCCTGAGAGAACAGAAGCTTCCTGGAATCCCTTTTTTGTGCCCACTGTAAAAAAAGTGGGTGGGTATTGGGACTACTCCATTTCAGAACTGTCATGACTCATGGTTTCAACCTGACATATGCATATTTTGCAATACTTTTTAAAACTTCAACATCTCTTGTTTATGGAAGCACTGCTGAGTGTCTGTCTTTGACCATTGTTTCTATGTCTGTGGAAGGGCAGAATATCACTCATTGTCTTTCTTCTTCGCATTTGGATTCAAGTAGTGCAAGGCATGTGTGTTTACATCATGAATGATAGATAAAAATCATCAGCTTCCATCTTTCCACTGTTTTTTATCCTCGTGTTGCTACAGCAAGCATGTGATAGGCAATTAACTATGAGCATAACAAGAAAATATTACAGCACCAATTCATCAATGTACAATACTTAACATGTAACAAAACTCATTTATACAGCTAGCACACTTCAAGAAAATCTGTTCCCCAGAAGCTTTGACTTAGAGCTTCAGCAATCATCATCTCCTTTTTCTAGCCGACATCCTCCCTACACAGAACAAGATACCAGGCTTTCTCAGGGCTGAACATATTCATGGTTTATATGAAAGGTATACTGTCACTTTATATGAAAGAGACAGAAGAGTAAATTAACTTTTTAAAATAAGGGAGCAACAACTCAAATCTGAAGGAAGCCCGCTTGGCAACATTCCCTAAACTGACTCTTAAAATGAAATGGCTTGATTAAGGAAAGCATTCTCTAACTATATTCATAAAGTCACTGCACAGAAAGTTTTCCTTTGTATTTCTTTCCCAGTTCTAATGCCCCTTAATTCTAAAACAGAAGTATAGCAAACAGCACTGGAAGAGCTCCATCTTTCATGCACTAGGAGTTTTATATAAAAGGCCAGATCTCTGACTGTTTCAAAGGGAATATTTTCAACAAGATTTCTGATTTTGTAGTGCACTGCTGTTCATTTTTATAAGCTTTTATTGCTGTCAGCATACTGATTGTTCATACCAACACAAGGTTTACACAAATAGCAAATAAGAACCACCAGTAAATGAAGAAAATGTAGCTTATTATTGCCCACTCCTCACATGGGGCACCCAACGACGGTGGACTCACAACTGATAGAAGCATCAGTCCCTTTTTATCTTGAAAACTTTCATACCTTGTCTCTGTAAACTTCCCACAGGCAGCTCCATGCAATACTAACTCCTTCTCTCTTCCTTCTGCAGGACTGGCTAATGCCTTCCTGCCCCTATCGTGACCACCTGACCCTGTCTGTCCCTCATACAACATCTCACCCTTTCAGTCCCTTGCAAGCCCACCTGACTCTCCTCACAGCACAGCCAGCAGATTCCAACCAACTCTTAGCCAGCTAACCCTCTCTCTCTTTTATAACACCCATCCTCCTTGGGAATAGCTGTGACTTATTGAGGGCCAAGGCAGTTCCCACTCTTTGGTAATTAGTACAGCTGCAATTTATGAGGGGCAAGATTGCCTTCAGCACTATCTCTATTCTCTTATAATCTGTCCTCCCAAAATAGCTGTTAGATTACAATCAAAATATTATTAAATTTGTCAGTCTTTATGTAGGCATTATAATAACTTCTGACTATCCAAGTTTTAAAAAGGAAAGTTCTGAGGGAGCTTGGCCAGTTCAGCCTCAAGAAAAGATGACTGAGAGGGGATCTCTTTAATGTATATAAATATTTAAAGGAGGGTGTCAAGAGGATAGAGTCAAACTCTTCTTGGTGGTGCCAACCAATAGAACAAGAGACAAAAGGCAGAAAATGATGCCCCAAAAGTTCCACTTAAACATGAGGAAGAACTTAACTGTGCAAGTGGCCAAGCACTGGAACAGATTGTCCAGAGGTTGTGGAGCCTCCTGCACTGGAGATATTCAAGAACTGCCAAATTCTGCATTTTGTGCAATTGTGCTCTAGGATTTTTCTGCTTTAGGTAAGTTGGACCATACGCCCACTATGGTTCCTTCCAACCTGACCTGTTCTGTGGTTCTGTGATGTGCTCTAAAAATATCACTACACAGAAGTTTTAAAAAATCTTGGTCAAGAGACAAGACTACCATGTAAATTTATAATACGTGCTGTGAGTAAAGTGCATAATTGCCTGTGAATAAGTAATAATTAGAATGCCAATTTATAAAAATAATCAGTTAAATGTATAGTTCTTTCAAATTATTGCTTAAATGTGACCATAAGATTGTTAGAAATGTGTATAATAATCTTCCTTATCAGAACTATGAATAACTAATAACTGTGTGCAATAAAAAAAGCTAGCTGTTACTAACATTTAATGAATATTAATGTTTTGTTAATTTGGATTCAAAGATAAAGGATTACTTTCTAAGGAATAAACATGTCATGCTGAATTTTCCTGTCCATCATTGTAAAGATATATCTTATGTAATTTACAGTACTTGAAAGTAGAACTGGCACCTTTACCTGCCTACACAGCTTGTCTTTTCAATAAATAGCTCAACTGCCTTTTGGTAAAGTAAATTTAGCATCTTATCTGGCTCCTACCTCAATGATACACACAGTATCCTGTAAATTTTGTATTTTGGGCTACAGAGGTGATCAAGGTGTCAAATTTCTCAAAGACACATGAGAATATAGGCGAAGAAGTCCTTGAATGTCCTGGTGTATTTTCTGTCAGATAGCTCTATGTATATAGCTTGGCACATAGGCTATCTACTTGTGAAATACAAGTGTCTACCTGTTTCCATTCACTAAATGCAGCTGAGATACTGAATTTAATTGGTACCAAGTTTAATTGTTCTATATTCCTAGTTCATCAACTAAAGTGATCTGTTTAGATATTGGTCAAAAGCTTAAGCTAATTTTCTTTTGGAGACAGGCTGGATGATTCACCTGTGTGCTAAGCCTCCTTAAAATCCTGCAGGAAATTCTGTGCATATTCCTTTTGAAAACCTATGGCAGCAGATACAGATATAGGGGGAGATTGTAACGATTATTTCCAATAAAAGGTGTTGGAGGGCTGTGGTAGATTCACCACAGGGTCACAGAATGAAGTCTGAAAGCTAGTGGAAAGTGCCCAAACTACAGTTCTCCACTCCCTCTAACATGTATAGACTTGAAAAATTTGTATGAGGCCTTTACATGATGATTGCATTTCTATCTGTTATAAAAATAACTCATTTACCTAACTCAGAAACAGAACACGATACTGAGACTTGAGAGCAGTCTCAGCTACAGCTTGAACAAAAACCGATTTGTGTAAAAATGTGGTAAATGTCTCGGTTCCACTTGTTTTAAAATTTGTTGTACAGTGATCAGTTTGTTGACAGAACATCTGCTCATTTCATCCTCTGCAAGCTCAAATCTGTATTCCACTTCTGCTCTATTTTCAAGATAGAATATCTTGACATATTTTTGGCTCTACAGTCATATTCAGTGTCAAGAGAAAGATTTCCATATCTGTCTGTTGCTCCTATGAAGAAGCAGTCATGGAACTGATCTTTCACGCATATTTTCCCCAGATGTTAATTCAAAAGCTGAACCATCCCAAATATGTACAGAACATCCAAATTATCTTGAAGTCATCAAAAACACAGATTTTTCAACAGCAGGACATGGTTAGAAGCCATTGACACTTTGGGATAAGTTCTAAGGCTGTACAGAACAAAGATTTTGAAATATGAAATACTGCCTATACCACTTAATTAAACAGGGCCAGTGAAAAGTCTTAGGCTGTGGAGCTTACTAACATCGGTAATCTCCATTTAAAGAGTCTGTGCACCTGAACCACTTTGCAGCCCCATATTGTGCTCGTGTGGTCCTTTCACATAACTGTGTTTTCTTTTCCAGTGCAGAGGGTCTGTGAAGGCGGTACTGCTGCCCCTTGGAATGCTGCTCTGCTGTCAGGAGCCTGGGGCTGGTGCCGCTGGCACAAAGCAGGGTTTCAGGGTGCCAGGCACACTGGGGTGGTGCTGCAGGGCTGTTTAAAGCAGTGAGAGCTGAACTCGCCATAGTCTGTATTCCCTGCTCACCAGGTCTGATCCCTGGTTACAGTGGGGCTGTGCACAGGCATTGTCCCAGATTGTGCTGGCCCTGGGTCGAGGTCTCATTTTTCCCAATGAAGATATGAAAAATGGAAGTGTATAAATGATTATAAAATGCAGTGTTTAAAGTATTGGGGTTTTTTTTTTCTTTTTTAACTTGTCAAGAAAGTATCATTTTATTGGTATATTAACCTCTATGGGACTTATTAAAACCAACTAATAGTTCTTATAATTGCTTTCCTCTTCCATAAGAATAGTTTAGATTTTTGCATAGTTTAGCAAACTTCATCCTTAACAAAAAAGAGAAATTGAGATCTAATTTTTCAATACGAGTTTTATGAAAATATTTTTGATAATGAAAATTTTTCAAAATTGCAAAATTGTTATTTGTATTTATTTTAAATAGAAGTTACAATTTATAAAGTAATCCCAATTTCAATTTGTAAAATGTGAAAAATAATTTTAAAGGGAAAAATCAATACTATCAGAATCTTTTTAAAAGAGATTAAAGGTTTTCCTTGGCATCTCAGCTGATGCTTTTATTTACGTTCAAAACACTTATTCTTGAACTGTCATCAGTTTCATGATTAGACAGTCAGCATCCAAAAGGGAAAAAAGAATTGTGCTAAGCATAGATCCTGACTACGCCTGAAGGATCAAGCACTTCACTGAATATATTGAGTTTATAGACTTCCTCTAAATCTAAATGGATGATCTCCTCATATTGCTTTTTATTTAATAGCTCACACTGCAAGAAGATACAGGACAAAGATTCTATTTTGTCTTCTGCCAAGGAGCTATCAAACCCACGTCTCCTAAACTATTACTATCAATCTACTATGCTTTTTTTAATCCAAGGACTCTTAATCCTTCCTGTTGTAGAAATTCTACTGTATATGGATAAATCAAAAATCACAGTGATAGAGAGAATGAGAACAAATTTCTGTCTTAATGGCTCAGCTCCTCAAAACCTTTCCACTATGAGGGCTCACTAAAAATTTCCATGCAACACGTATTAATTATTTGTAAAATACATAAACAAATTTTGTGCTAAAAATTGCAACTAGCAGCTTCCCTCCCTGTACAGAAACCTCAGCCATTAGGATGGATTTTTATCCTCACAGTCCTGCATTCTGTGTGCGCTAATTAATATGCAATTGTTTCATGCAAAGTAGACTATCTGAAACAAGACAATGGGAGCATTTCTGTCTCATGATATTTCAGAGGCTGGTACTTAGACCAGTGCTCAGAGAGTGGAAGGCTCACATATCTGTCTATCATCTCCTCAGAAGTTTTCTAATCATTGCATTTGCATACAGAAGGTTATGCGAGGCATTAGCAGAAATGTAATTTTCAATTCCAGCTCTCCCTCTTCCTTATTGGAAGCTCAGAATACAGTTCATAAAATTAATTCTATAAATTCTGACCATTTTTAAATCTATCTATGATGAGGCCTCTCATACTTCAAGGGAGACTGGAAACCTTTAAATAGTGACCCAAAGGAATAGAGTGTTTGACATGAACCAAATTACTCGGATTCAATTTCACCAGTATAAAAGATTTAAGAATATGAGAATATGCTTACCTTCAAATAATTATTGACTTAAAATAACTATTGACTTAAAATAACAGCATGCATTACAAACAGTAACCTCAGGAATAAGGATATACCTTAGCTGCTCATACATCTCAGCTGGATATTAGATTTTCTGAACACATAATTAGTCTCTGAAAAGTCCTCCAAATCTATAAACCTTGAAGTGTTCTTAAAGTAATATTTTTGTGCTCCTCCTGTAAAAGATGGCAACCAGAGTCCCAAAACAGCCACTCTGTGCCACCTCCACTTTTTCTAGCCAGAAAGAATGATGGAATCCTGTTTACTTCCTCCTCTGCTTCTATGTTCATTGCTTGTAATAGAACACTGAAATACCATACGTTACTGTGGGAGATTAAGACATTATTCTTCCCTTCTTCCTTGAACCTGCTTAATTAACATTTCTACCAAACTGTTTAATTTATCCTACCTAATGCTGGCTTCCTCTATTACAGCCTTCTAAACATGTTGATAAAGCTTTATATATCATCTAATGATAAATATTACATTCTCAGTTTCTTAACTAATTCAAAACGATCGCCTACTTAATCAATTTTGAAGATAAGTTAGGGGTGTTTATTTTTGGAAAGAATGGTCACAGACACTATCCTGAGCTGCACAGACACAAGCTTCAGAGCTGCAAATTCTGAAGAGTCTCTTATTCCTAAATATGTCTAGAGTCCTACTCAATATCAGATTTAGCATAATAAGTATTATGACATGTTTTCATATGAGATCCACAAACATTAGAATTTGTCCAAGGTGGATTTTTGCATGATGACTTCTGTTGGCTCTCCATACAGTACCTGTGAATTCTCTTTGGGAACATTTACCTATGCACAGATCTGCACGGGGAATATACCATCTAGTCAAGCACAACAGAGGGGAAACAAAGCTTGAACAGGTGCTGAAAAGAGGATCAGAGTAACAGAGTGCCTATCATACAAAGGATGAGTAAAAGTGCTTATCCTCCTTAAGTTAGCAAAATAATGGCTAAGAAGACATATCGCAGTTAAGAAGATACATAATCACTCCCTATAAATCATTTTGTTTGGAAAATAATTATATGCCGTGAAAGGAGGCCTACTTAAACTAAAGGACACTGTTGGTAGAAGAAAAATGTTATAAATTGTCTGTGAATAAAATTAGGCTGGAGATCAAAAGTATTCTTAATGATCAGACAGCAGTGATGGTCTGGAACAGCCTCCCAATTGCAATAGTAGGGTGAAGAAAAATAAAGTACTCAGAAGCAAGTTCCCATTAAGATGGAGTCTGATCTGTTTATGAAAGTTATACAATTATATTGAGTAACAGAAATAGGATCCAGCGAACAAAGAGATGTATTTTCTATCCTATTTTTCTGTTGCATCTCATTGCTCTGCTCAGGACTAAACGTTCAGTATAGCAAGGCTCATTATACGAGTGCTTCAATTTTTTTCTTGATATGTGCCTAAAAAAGAATCTGTTTCACTAAGAGTATTAGTTACACATATTTTCTCCCTCTAGATGTAAAGATATTGCAAAAGGGAAGACTTTTCAGCCTGATTTATTTACCCAATTTGGGAAAATCCCAAGGACTCTATACATATTACTTAGGAAAAAATCTACCATCCCTTATTATGCCGGCTAATTATTTAATTGTTCTCTCACAAAAAAAAAAAAAAAAAAAAAAAGAAGAAAAAAAGCAGATGGTTAAAAGTCACAACTGTAAAAGATAAAATAAAAGTAGGCAGCTTTAAGCATGAAATGGTATTAAATTAATTTTTTATGAGAACAGAAATATTGAAAAAGTGAGACCTAAATTTGTGGCCTCTATGGCAGAAAACTAGCTCTTGGGAGCTGGGGAAGAGAATGGGGAGAGGAGGTAGAGTGGGATTTTTTATCTGCATTTTCTACAAAGATCCCTGACAAGAATATCTATTAACTGCCTAATTTACATAAACCTTCCACAACTTAAGCTCAAGTAAGCCTTAAGCATTTAAATCTGAATCATCTTATTCAGTATTTTTCAGCACCACATTTACTCTTCAATTCTCTCCCATTTTTCCCAGACATACTGGTGGTAGTTATTTCCCTGTAATGCTGGTTAAGACTATCCCTTATGAAGTTTTCTGGAGTGACTGAGGTAAAAATAAAAATGTTCTGATATTTTCTCCTGGGAGAGTGTGAGCAGTTCCTTTGGCTTAAATAGGCTTTAACTGCATCCCACAGAGTGATGCTTCATAGTGTATTATTAGTGTGATCAAAAAGAATGTTACTAGGAGAAGCTGAGCACTAGCCAATGTTAAGCACCGCATGCATATTTCTCATCTATATTTTACAAATTCAGAAATTTCAAAGTGGAGTCTATTTCTCCTAACACTGTCCTCAGTATTTTGGCTGGTTTTGCCTTGTTGATTTTTTTTAATTACACATTTTCAACAGTAACATGTAATATGTAAGGCTCACATATGAAATTTACATACGAACAGAACCAGATGCATGAACTGACAGATTTTGTGTTAAAAAAGGCAAAATATCTTCTGAAACTCAAACAGTGGGTCAACTGCAAAGGACTTTGTTGTGATTTCTAGGACTGCTCAGTTTAATTCATTAGAAGGAATATTTAAAATCTACTAGAAGAATAACTGTACATTATTTCTTGATAATGAAAAAAGTGTAACTTCCTAAAAAGCCCAAAAAATCTAGTGAATATTTGGAAAATATTGTACCAATATTTTGAAAGCATTCTAATTGTTTTATATGCAAAACAATGAGAAGAAAACTTCTTTTTAAAAATTAAAAATAAATAAATGTGCCATGAGATTTGTATTTTGGGACTATGGAGATGACAAATGGGCATATTTCAGTGCAACTCCTGGGCAATTCGTCTGTCACCTAGTTTTCCACTGAGGCTCATTGCCACAGAGTAATCCTTCTTCTAGCAGTCATACAAAGTCTGCTAATCCATTTTTCCTCATTATCAAGCTTGATTTCTTGTGGGATTAATTTTCCTACAATTGTTTAGAGAACTGAATTCTAGTTGCAATTATGTGGGAAATTCTCTGGAACATCTGGAATCAAAATGCAATGGGCCAAATTCATCCCTCGACCAGCTTTTGTCTTTTATGTTTGTAATAAAATATTTGAAGTCATTTCCATTCACTGGAAGCCACAAACAGTAACTGTTAGACCTGCCTTAAATACCTTCAATAAGTCCATGTGTGGTAAAGAAATGTTACTTGGCTAATCAAAAATATGCTACTCCATGTTGAGCACTGCTGAGATTTTCAGGGAATGAATACAAGAGCTACATGTTAGTGTTGGATGTAGACCTACATGTTAGAGTTGTTATAAAGGAATGTCTGCTTAAAAAGAATTAAAACTTTACAGCATGCTAATATATCGTTCAACTAACTGTTTTGAATAAAACTTGAATTTCCATTGAATTGTCTAGAAATATAATGACATACAATTGTTTTGCAATAATTTCAGTAGCAAAATCAGAAACAGAAATTTTATGGATTAAGTATATTTTTTACATTCTTGAGTTGAATATGTTCGTCCATATTTATAAAATATTTTGAAATTAATATATCCCATTGCAATCTAACCACAACTTACAGTAGCTCCATAAATGGGGTCAATTTCAGAATCAGGTGCTATTTCCTTTACATTGGCGAGGATATGAGATTTGCTCTGTCCCACAGTATTGGCATACTAAGTCTAACAGTCTCACAAATAAGGCATTAAGCTTCTTTATAGACACTTCTTTCCTCCCCTTATGTTTTAGTCTATTTTAAAATTATGTTTTTCTGTGGTACTTCCTTCCATATATTCTTCACCTTTTTCTAGACTCATCTGCTGCAGATATTTTCAAGTCCAAACATTTCATACGGGACACCTGGTTAAGGTGTTGACATGTAGTTAAAGCAGACATTTCTAAATTAAAGTTCTATGAATTTGTTTTCTAACTGAATAAGGTAAACAGGATATATAGTAAGGAACAGAGGATTAAAACAAAAAATCAATCTCTTTGGAATAAACCTAATAACTGGCTCCAAAAGCTTTCATAAATTATTAGCTTTGAAATCACTCAAAGTATCTGAAACATTGTATGTGTCACGGATGTACTTGAAGTTCACCTAAGTAACTGTATCATCAAAATGTGCCGACAAAAAATGCCAGCAGCTAAGCCACCTTCCAATCAATCACATATCTATTTCAGAGTTAACGAGTGTCAGAGGATGTAATTTCATCTGCTTCTGCGACATACATTTAAATGTTCATATTCTTACTAAGGAAGGAAAAAGACTAAAAACATTTGCAAGTTCTGTTTCCCTCCAGCTGACTAACTTTTTTCTTCCCCCAATAAAGATTATGATGCTTTCTTGTAAATTAATAAAATGCGTACAGAGAAAAATATGTTATACTTTCATGTGAATGTATGGGTTGGGCAGCATTATTGTCTTTCAAGAAAGTTACTATTGTCTATATAGTCAATGAAGAAATAGAGAATGGCCATCTGTTCAAGATATTGCATAGTTGAGTACAATGGAGACTGGAAATTTGGGTTTGGTGATGAAAGCATAGAAATACAATTTGCCAGATAGTGGAAATAAAGTTGAATGTGTCCAGTAAAAGCTGTTCCTGAACTCCAAGGAAGGGTTCCATACTATTACAATGAACAACTATTTGATAAAAACTGTACTTGTTTCATCAAAGGAAAAGGAAAAGCTCATTTGTACTTGGAATTTGATATTTTGGTATTTTGATATTTTATTAACCATGACCTAGTTAATGCATCCAAAACAGTGCCAAGAGTACAAAAGTAAGTAACTAATTTTCAGAAACTAAATCCCCCTCAGTTAATAGTAAGAAAAATGCTTCATTTCTGTGCTCAGTAACAGGTATTAGTAACCTATGTATCAAATTCCTTTCCTTTCCCTTTCCTTTCCCTTTCCTTTCCCTTTCCTTTCCCTTTCCTTTCCCTTTCCTTTCCCTTTCCTTTCCCTTTCCTTTCCCTTT
>JAOTQP010001652.1:35442991-35479166 GCA_026413545.1 Cichladusa arquata | reverse complement strand
GCTGTACCACATCAAGCTGCAGAAAACGCTGAAGTCACACAAAATATGAGGTGAAGTGAATGGGAACAGTTTCATATATCTGCATTAATGAGTAAAAAGTCCCAGGCTGTTGGTACATCTGTTGGTCCTAAGTCATTATACAATTTGATACCATCAGCAGTGTGAATTATAATTTACATTTGGTCCAAAAGGAAAGTTTTTCATGCCTTGTGTTCATGTATCCTGATTGGTAGGATCTGTATTTTGATTTATTATTTAGAATCACCTCTCTACTGTATGTCAAATCTATAGTTTTTCAAAAATAAAGATTCATTTAAACGTCATTTTAGTAAGAAAAATGATACATATGTAAAAGTCCTGTGGCCATATTAATCTGAAAAGATCAACTAAAATTACTCTGTTTAATGTACAAGTTTTCCATGTTTCCATGTGTCAAAACAACTCATTTATATCAAGGTTGGAGTTCTTGATACCTAGGATTGTTTTGTTAAGAAAGCAAAAAAAAATTATGTGAAATTATTTTAAATTCAACTGGAGAATTTAAAGCCCTTTTCTTTCATACCTACAATTCAAACATCAGATAGAAATCTTAAAATAAGTGAGAATGTTTGACTGACAAAAAAAAAAAAAGTCAAAAGTTGAGATTGTAGGTCCACAATAAAAATCCTTTAGATAAATATTTTAGCTGATTTAATCTCACTCAGCAAAGGCTGCTGAATATACTGAGTGTAATAGTAACCGTAATATGCTCAGACATCCACATAGCTAGTTTCAGACAATCACATCTTACTTCTCCAATCCATTATTTTTTTTTTATTAATGATAAAAAAGCATTGAATTCTATGTATTTTGCTTTCAGGTCTCCTCGAAGGCTTCATACCTTTCTGATTTTCTAAATGGTTTCAACATAAACAGCAGCAATCTGTGCAGTAATGTTTATTCTGATCTTGCAATACTTTTAATGTCCAACTATAATGGATGTAATTTTCACTTTTAAAATCTTTTTTTACTTAGAACAAGTTGTTTGTTTGTACATAAGTAGTACACAAAGTTCCTTTATACAAAAAGAAATGGACAGCTATAGTGCAAATAAGACTCATTGACTACTGTATGGATTTCTCCTAATGATGCTTATTACAGGTATAAAAGTAACATCAGGCCAGGATCAGGCGACTCCGTGCCAGACACTTCACATCAGTTACAGAAGTTTGCATCAGAAAGAGAATTATAGAACCATTCTCATTTAAAAAAACCCAAAACCACAACAACAAAAAACCCAACAAAACAAAACCCACAGGATTAACAACACTAAAAGAAGATACACGTTTTTTTTTAACAAAGAAGCAGTGAATTTTAACAGAGCAGTTGGATTTTCTGGACATGAATGTGGGAGATCCGTGTTTGAACAGTTTAAGAGGCAGCCTTGCAGCTCTGATAACAATAGGGGTCTGCCAAACTAAGTCATGGCAATTATCCACACACAATCAGTTACTTTTCAACTCTGCTACGAGTCAAGGGGCTGCATGTTTCAACATTTTGCTTCCTGCCCTGTTTTCTCCTCTAAACCAAATTTTAATTAACGTTCCAATCAGTTGTATTTGATGTGTCACACAGAAATAGGCTTTATAAAATACCCTGCACTATATGGCTAGGTTTACAAGGATCATATAAATTAAAAAATTAAACATCTGCTTTGGGAATATACTTCCTAACACATAAGCTAGAGCTTTCAGAGCCACAGGGACTAAACACACCTTTCAAAGCCAAAATGAACACTGATAAACCTTCAAGGTTTGCCAGGGCTGCAGGGCTCTCTATCTGAACAGATGGATTGGTTGGTACAATTTAGGAGTTCTGCTTTTTTTTTTTTTTTTAACATTCCTTTTTAATAGTATGCCCCCTACCCTGTAAACAAGCCTCTAAGCACAGAAGACAAAAAAATGTATTTAATGGCCCCCTGTTCAGTTTCATTATTTACACCCTTCATATGTACTTCCCCAGCTGGGTAATGCTCTTTGATGATTATATCTCCAAAGAACATAGCTGTGATCACGTAATATGCTGTGGAACCATAGATAATCAATCAAAAGGACAGCAACAGAGAAAGCAACTTTCTGACTTTTTAAAAACTGATTTAGTTCTTATGAAAATGCAAAATTGACAGCTTTGGGATTGGAATAATCTTTCAAAAGATGAATAGGAATGGTGCAAATTATACAGTATTAAAGCAATGTGTTCTGCCCCTGAAGGGATCACTTCTATAAGGTGAAGACATCTGCCTCCATAGTCCAGTGAGTCAAAGCCATGATACATTTCTTGATTACTAGCATGGGAACACCCTGGTAGTGGTTTTGTGGTACTGGCATTAGAAAACTGGATGTTCAGGAATACAAACATCACCAATACATTTAAACTACTGTAAATCGGGGGGTGGGGAGGAGGGGGGTTGACACCTTGAAGCTGGTGAGATCAAAACTTGTGATCTACTGTCATCAAGAGGTGAAAATACTTTTACCACTAAACGTGACCTCATTTGGCAATTAATATAATTGGAACTTGGTCTAGTTTAGCTTTGAGTTACAATTTATTTACATGAAGAATTTATATTGCTACTACCAAAACTGATATGAGGCTGTGAGAATGCATACTTTATAGGTTTATTGGATGAAACCCAGTATGAATCATAAGGATTGATGATTCATCTTTATAACAATGTAAGTGTAAGAAAAAAATAAACATCAAAATAAATCTACAGCAATGGTTCATTCTAGAGTAATTTAGTCACTACTACTGCTACTAGGACAATTTACTGAGCTTCATTTAATAAGCATACTCCTGAATATGTCTAGTTATCAATTCCTAAATTGTATTTTAAAATTTTCTTTCTTTTTTCCACTCCACTCCTTTAATAGTATTTTGTTCTTCATCTTGTCAGGGAGACTTAGGGCTGAACAGACACAGCTGCAGCTATTCACAATTCAAAATCAAAGTGGTATATCAATTGAGATGAAGTTCTTCAAAGTTCACTTGATTTTAGTTTTTCTCCAGCTATTAACAGATGTGTTAGTAAAACTGGCAATTTCAATAAAAGCCATGAATTTACAATTATAATAATGACACAAAATATTTTAGGGAAGCAGACAAATCCCTTTTTTTTCCCCTTCCAAATTAAATAATATAAAAGGTTCTAACCATAAGACTTGAATTCAACCTTTTGAAACCTCACAAAGAGGTAGAATTTTGGGGCAGTGTTACTTGTCAAACTTGCTGATCTTTGAAGCCGAAGGTCCCTAAGAGCCTAGATCTGTCAAGGTATGTTAGGTAATTAGTGGTCATACAGTTTGAAATAATTTGTGATTAATAGAATCATCTCACAGGTCTCATCTATTTTTTAAGAGGGGTGCCTTTCATGGTTTAGAAATGGTGCTCCCCAGTTTAGTGCCCCAACCACGACTCCAAAACCAGATGCTGCGCATTATGCCCTTCCCACCGCCTTTCCCCCTTCCCCTTCCTGTGTGCAGAGGACTGGAGGCACAAAAGGCAAAGATCACAGGTTGCAATAAGAACAATTTACAACAATAGCAATGAGATAAGAAAATGGACAGTAACAGCAAATATATTAATAACAAGTGCACAAAACAGAGAGTGCAGAGCTTGACCTGGCCATAGCCATGGCACCCAGACTGCTCCCCATGGCTCGGGGCCAGAGTTACCCAGTGCTCTGTCTGCCATGCTTGCTCCACTGGAAGGATCCCCCTCTCCTGGGAAGCAGGAGAGCTTTGCCCCTCCCCTGGGAATGGTGTCTGTGTCCTAGCTACCACCCCGATCCCAAACATGCACCCTCCCAGATACTGCAAAAAATTAACTCTGTCCTGCAAAGTAGCACAGATGATTGTTCAGCGATAACTGAATCTAAGAGGCTGAATGTGTATGGTGTCACAGTAAACTTATGTTTTCAGGCTAGCAACATGCTCATCTTTATTACTGCAGATTTCACAGGACGCACACTGATATAAAATCACAATCAATGATTAAGTTAAAAAGCAATCACCCTACCTCCCCTGCACTTCTTTTATAAATTAGGGAGTGAAAAGCATCCTGTTGGGAAGAGAACTGGTATGGAACTATGCTGTATGGAGAGTTTCAGCTCACTTCATACTTACTTTTATCAAGTAACATTTGTGACAGATTTTGCCTATTTAAGAATGTAAAACTGTCGTGTATGGCATTAGGTTTCTTTTCAGAGACTTTTTAAAAATGGATATTATCCTCTCCGCTAATATAATGTTTAGATGTTTTTGTATCCATGATAAAATAGTGGGCAAAGCAACAAAACTTCTGTTTGGCTGATCTACCAGTGAATTTTAAATGTGAATGGGATAACCAAAATAAATTATTATCTACTTAATCTGACAAGAGGCAAAAGAAATATTCTGATAATCTAATAATAGACAAAATAAATTGGAAATTAGAAGTCTGGGTAGGGTTTATGATTGGAGAAGTCAAGTGGAAGAAAGGAAACATTAAGAGTTTCTTAAATGAATATGACTTTAAATGCAAAATTCTCAAGACAGAGTATGCTTAGTATTAGGTGTTTATTTTTTTTTTTTGTAGTATATCTTGGTTATAGGAACTAAAGTGAAACATATTTCGGAAAGTTTTCTGGAACTTATCCAAAGCTCAAATCTCTCCCTCTTTCACTACTTTTCACTTTTTTCACTACCTCCCTCACTACTATCTCTGAAGAAGTGAGATAAAAAACCAGAATGCTCACAAAGCTTGCTAGCTCTGGGAAGTCTCAGTTAAGTTACCTCTATTAAATTACCTGGAAAGTGCAAGAGAAGAATGGATTGCACCCAGATGTCAGGAATAAGCCCACTTTTTCAGGATCTAGTATCTCATCAGACAGAATAAATGTATGCCAGCCAGTGTGCCAGAGAAGCAGAAACAGAAATGGTGACAAGAGTCTGCACAGTTCCAGTGTACCATAAAACACACAGGTGTGACATGATGAAATCTGAACAATGCATTTTTGTGAATGTCAATCACATTATCCTTTTATACGGGCAATTCAGCCTGTGTGAAATTCTGAGTGGGCATACTAACAGATCTTTCCATATCAGTTATCCACAAGAAGAAATACAATTACGCTTGAGCAGAGTAGTGTGCCTACTTCAGTTTTCACCATTTGCATTTAAAGCACAGTACAGTTTATGAATATAAAAAATTTTGTACCCATTGTTTATGTGCTTTTTTTTTTCCTGAAGAACAAAAAAACACTCTGCAGTCTCTATTTTCTTTCATTGTGTTAGGTTTCTTTCCTTTTGAATCAGAATTTCAAAACATTAAATGGAAACAATTTCAGACTACTTTTATAAGAAAACAGTTTGTAACTATTTTTATGTACAATCAAGCAATACTTATGTGGTTTGCATAATGGGTTACGAGCAAATACTAAAACTATGATTTTTATAGGAGATACTATTACTGAAAGTAGGAAGTGATTGTCATATAAAAGAGTAAGAAAAAAACAAACCCCACTCGGCATAAGAAAAGCTGATGAGTTACAACAGACACACACAAATGTAATTCACAGTAAGTCCTACAGGACATGGCTTGAGTGCTGTAGAGTTACTCAAGCAGTATATTACCAGGGTCAGACACTCAAACACATGAATCCTGCTTTGGCCCATGGTTGCTCAAATTGTGCCTTTTGATTGATTCTGAAGCATTCAGATAAAAGGCCCTAGTGGCATATGCTTCCCATTGAAGGAAGCTATTTTTTGAGAAGTTAAAATCTCCAGAGAGCCATGAATAAACATGGTAACACATGTAGCATAATTTAAAGTGTGACTTTAATTCACGTTTTAAGAAGAAAGCTTTAAAACTTCCTGAGATGCCCAGGGCTTTCACGTTCATGTTCAAAATACACTGAAGTAAGTTCAGTATAAATCGAGTCTTTGGTGTGTGCAAATTGTCAGCGTGACAAAACAAAGGAAACTTATTACCATTACATATTTCCACAATATCCAGCTTTTCAGAAATAAGCTTTGGCCTATGCAATTTTGCTTTACTCTTATCTTTGCTTTCTTGAGCTAACTGATACCATCACTTCTTTCCAGGGATAAATTCCACTGTAGCCAGATTCTCATCTACTTTTAACTCAGTATGTACATATTTAGTTGTGGCTGCTTTTTAATCTGTACTTTTTTAGTTATCTGCTCTGTCACTGAATATTTGACCTTCTTCTAGGAGGTGTTGTGGAGAAGTAGTTTCTTACTGGTAGAAACATGCCAAAAAAACCCAGATCATAAAGTCCCAGATGAAAGTGAACAAGCATTTTCTCCATTTTGCTACTACCACATAATATCAGTTTCTGTAGGCTGTCGTTACACACACCTTGTCTCAGCAGAGACAGCACTAAGAAAATCATAGAATTGTAGAATTACGGAATAAGTTGAGTTGGAAGGGACCAACCAAAACCGTCAAAATCCAAGTCCCTGCCCTGCACAGGAAGCCTCAAGAGAGCATTGTCCACTTCCCTGGGGAGCCTGTTCCCGTGCCCAACCACCCTCTGAAAAGCTTCTTCCTGATATTGAACCTAAACCTCTCCTGACACAGCTTTACGCTGTTCCCTTGGGTCCGTCACTGGTCATAAGAGTGAAGAGATTGGTACCCGTCCCTCCTCTCGCCCTTACAAGGATGCTGAAGACTGCAATAAGGTCTCCCCTCAGTCTCCTCTTCTCCATGCTGAACAAACCAAATGTTTTAGTTGTTTATAACTGCTAGATTCTAGGTTTTCAGGTGCTTCACTGAATCATTCTCCCCGAGGATGTCAACCGAATCAAATCACAAAATATCGATATGTTTTACTCTTGTGGGGAATTTGTTTGTCTGCCAAGTGGTAGCTAGTCATAAGAACAAACTTAACCAACTCCTTCCTTTAACAGACTCCTGTTCTTGTTGTCATATTCAGCCCATGTCTGGGTTTACATTTACATATATATATATCTACTCTGTTTATTATTTAAATTAGTAATGTTTCATCAAAAGTCTGCACAAAGTTGTTCAGCTCACCCCCTCCCCCCATTTTCAGTCATAATCACAAGAATAGTGCTCTCCTTGCCTCATTATCTGTTTTTGTTGTTTCATTATCATTTTATCCTCCAGGAGAGGAAAAGGTTAATGCAAGACCACCTCTCCTGATTATATATGTCAGACTATCCTACAGATGATGTGCTGAAGTCATGGAATAGCAACTCTGCACCCTCTGGTGTCAGACCTTTCTAGTGTGGTCTGACATAACTGCTTAGATAGGGATCAAGAACAGTTATGAGAGAGAAAAAGCAATGAAACGTGTTTGGGAATACGTTAAAAATTGCAGTAAAAAGTTATATTCCTCATAACTTTGTTTGACCCATTTATGTATGGTTCAAGCATTTCAGCTTGCTATGGAAGTCTACAGCTTGTAACAAGTTAAATCAAGGGCATCCTTTTGTGTTACATTTTAATAGCCATGGGAATAAATTCCATTTGCCTTTAATTTCTATTGAATAGTTCAGTATTTCTTTAGAAGTACATCCTGAGTTTGCTGTTTTATGCTTTATTTTGAAGAAATTAATACTTGCTTGTGACTACTATTTAACTTCTTACAAAAATAATTAAAAGAGTGCCAATGTGTACATACGTCTTATTCCAATATGCAGACCACAATGTTTATTCTGTTTTTTATTTGCTTTTACTTTAAGTTCTGTAAGTAGCATTGCCACTATGTCCAGATGAGTGCTGTAGTGTCAACAATTCTAAAATAAGGGTGGAAAGGTATTTTTTTCAGAACACTGCATAGCTAAGATTTCAATCAAAAAATGAAAAATCATACTAGAAGCATTCCCTTACATTCATGGGTGAGACATACTGGACCAATGAAACTTTTTAATGGAATAGTGCAGGAAGCATTTACCTTCCACTTTAGTGGAAGGACGAATAAACTTTTGCCATGATTTCTCTTGTCAACCTTGTGAATGTTTTGTGATCAGCTGACTTATCCTTGGGAGGCACATGTCTTGGCGTTGACTACAGAAAGGAAATCACATGCCTCACTTTTGTCTGCCTTAAGTTAGGTTAAATGAGTCTTACCCTTGAGTACACATAGAATGCAAGATCAGGAGATCAGCATATGATCCCAAATTATCCATAGATGTTATGAGATCTTGATTTGATATTGCTTTGTCTCCACAGGTAAAATCAGTAAGTTGGAGAAATGGAGTAATACTTGTCTAAAAGTCTGGCTTACAGTGGGAATAAATTATTATTGTGTGAGAATAGTAACATTCTATCAAAAACACTGTAGGAGGTTGAAATAAAACTAATGGTTATTTAAAAATGAATGCTTTGAGATGCACTTATGGAGGTAAACTAAAGATTCCTATTTGAAGCGCAGCGTTGGAGAGTGGTAATAAACAGTAACTAGAACCACTTTGCAAAAAACCTCAGTTATAACATCTTGCCTTGTGCAAAAAGCTTGCTTCTAATGGACAAGGATTTTTTCAAAACATCACTTAAACATGATTCACATTAAATAAAAAGCATTTGAGGGGGTTTTTACTTTTATTTATGTTACGCAAAAAGCAATTGCTGCTATTAAGAGAGAATAGAAGATTAAATCAGCCCAAACCACAAAATTATCACAACAAAATTATTTGTAATAGACAAATGGGACCCCAACCCCTTTTTTTTCTTAAACTTCATGATTGTATTTAGTGAGGAGAGTTAGTATTTTTTAAACTCTTTGCTCCTTCAGGCTAATGACTTAAGAATGCTATGCTTGTAACCACAGATATAGCTATGATCAATTATTTAAAATGCCTTTTTCTTCTCCCCCACCTTCTGTTTTTTCTTTGGTAGAATTCACTGTAGCACTCACTCAGACCCTGCTGGTACAAATCAGTTTTCATGGAGAGAAGGTGATTTACCACTGGATGTGCTTGGCCATCTGCAGTTTTCCAGTCTAAATCTTTTCTGCAATTCTCCTTTGGCACTTCTAGCAAATATTTTATTTCCTCCTACACTAAACATATTTGTGGGGTTGACAGTTAGTCTTTATTCCACAAGCTCTTAGATTGATCTGATGTCTTTGCTCCTTATGAGGAAATTTTCCTCTCTACCTATTTAAATGATGACACTTCTAGCAGCAGGTGATTTTCTGGATTAAAAAGAAGTCATTGTTGAGTACTGACCTCCTAGAGATTTAGAATAAACCCCACAGTTTTAAATTTCCTAGGGTTGCAAGGTGAAAAAGAGAATTTTTTCTGACAACCCTTACTTCCAGGAACTTGCTGCTGCTGGGAACAGTCAGCAGCGAGAATTTCAGGGGAATGGATATGCCAGGGTTCACAGTCTGCAAGTAGATATGTGGGCAAAGGTATGGAAATGTGTTTGGACTAGAAACTTGTCAGTTTGGTGGAAGAAAGGGAGCAGTATTTCTATTACCATATGTAAGGATAATTGAAAAAAACTCAAACTTCAGTATTGTGCAAGAAGTGAAAGGAGAGGATGTTGGAATTGAATTTGCTGCATTCTCTGTTTCAAATTCAATCAGCAATTATCCCTTTATGTTGCCATAGAACCAAGAGAAAGTACAGACGAGAAGATTATCCATCATCCAAATGAGGAAATGTAAGTTATTTTCTGTGGCTCTGAGTTGTTTTTATACTGCTACATAGAGATTTAAAGGTTAAATAGATCTACAGTTGTTACTCTAAAGGTAACTGGCTAGCACGTTTTATAGCAAATAGAACACACAGTATCCTTGATATTTGCAGCATACTATTGACTAAGCAGCTTTGTATCTTTTTTCTTTCTATTCTAATTGTCTGGCAAGTAACGCATAGGAGCAGACCAAGAGATTCCCTAATGTTTAATAAAAAAATGCCCAGAGTATAGAAAACATTGTTTGTTAATAAGATATGTAGGAAAATACTTGAATACAAACAGCATTTGTATTCAAGTTCCATGTCTAATTATATTTTAGAAGACTTAAAAACATTGACATTTACATTCCTTAGTGAGGAATACCCAGTTTGAAATTTTACCACAGAAGCTAATGACCCTATTAACTCTAATTTGTTTACTCACCAGTCTGGAACAGTTTCTTCCACAGGTACCCCTTTGATGTTCAAAATTAAGCTTCCTAGAGGCTTGAGAAATTAAATGCTAAAGGAGGTCAATTATCCAACAGTTGCCTTAAAGATAAGGACTGCCCCTCCCACATTGTTTTAAAATGATTTTTTCTGATGAACACAAAAAACCCCATGATTGCTAAACACATGTCAGGCTCTCCCACAGGTTTGCTAGGACATAATAGGCAGTTCTAAGTTTGGTCATTTAGGAGAGTGCCTAATTATATCAGGCAATACAAAGACACAATTTTTTTTTATTATACTGAGATTTAATCTTTAATCAAAGTGCAAATGTAATTAATTATTATTATTCATAGTCTGTATTTTTGCGTTTTGAATTTGCATAATATCTCAAATATGACCTCCAGCAGCTCCTGATTAGCATGAGCCACCTGCTATGGCAAGTTTAATTTTTGAATTTAGACAGAATATACTTAGTCATAGGCTTACATTTATTAGGAAGTAGTTTGTTCTACTTAGTACTGTCCATAAGTACAGTATGGTCCAACCATTATAGGACCAATCTTAGAAAAGGCACTGATGTTTTTTATTTGCAAGGAAACATAAAATAAAAAAGGCTCTGTTCTTCAGCTACCGTGTGAATTAAAAAAAAAAAAAGTGATAGTCAGCTCAGCTTATTTTGCAATTATGATTGTTATCTCTGCAACCATGCACCAAAAGGGTGCATGGTTTCAAGCCCTGAAGACATCAGAGGATTTCAGCTTCATAAGACATTTCTCTGAATGAAGCACTGGGTCCCACTGAATTCTTAACTGACAACAAAACATGAACCCAGAGATTATCACTAATAATTTCTTGCTAGATACGAGAGGTAAAAGCTGGCACCTCATATAAAGAGACAACAACCATTTCCAGAACAGGGCGGATGCTAAGCGATCCCAGCATACTCCTAGTCAGGACAGC
Organism: Cichladusa arquata; assembly: GCA_026413545.1. Taxonomy (NCBI): domain Eukaryota; kingdom Metazoa; phylum Chordata; class Aves; order Passeriformes; family Muscicapidae; genus Cichladusa; species Cichladusa arquata. The sequence goes on along the minus strand of JAOTQP010001652.1, from coordinate 35,468,064 downwards.
TACAGCTGGAGAGGCTATAATGAGTGCAATCCAGACCTTGCTGAATGCCTCTCTGCAATATGGAGCAGGTTCCTTAACAAGTCATCAAGGATCTACTACAGCAGAAAAATCTAGCAAGTTTCTGCTGGCATTGAGTCAGAATAAGGCTGCTCATCTAAAGTAAAGAGATATGGTATAAATCCAGGAAAAAATCCTCAGGCTAAAACATGCACCCCAATCCCCCCCTCCAACAGCAAAACCACTTAGAAGAATTCAGAAGATAGCAATGCTTTCTCCAGCAATAATTCTCTGTGTTTAAAGAGCCTCAAGAGGTACCAGATGGCTAGTCCCTTTTCCTGTCTTTGTAAAAGTGCATCCGGTATGTTCATCCTTAATTTGGTTCAGAGTTTTCTGGTGGATGGGACAAGTCAGTCCTTCCATCATATTTTGATGAGAAGAATATTTATCTTCTGACAATATCATGTGTTGATGGCATGGAGAATCATATCACTACCTCTTTTCAAAAGCGTTATGAATCCAAATCCAGCTACAAGTAGTGGGAGAATGACGTCCTTCTGAAAATGTTAAGTAAATTCTGGGAAATCAGGCATGAAAAAGCACTGCAGATAAGGAAACATAAGGCTAAGGGATTCTGAGAAACCCTTCAGCTTTCTTACAGCAGCTGGTGGCTGTGAGAAAGAAAACAGTTCCCTGTAATATCGCAGTACCATAAGGAATCATGTGGGCTGCATCGGTTCCATCCTAAAGAAACTGACAGGAGCATGTTGTTTGGTACTCCTTCTAACTAAAAAAAAAAAAAAAGAAAAAAAAAAGTGTACATATAATTGTGGCAAAATGCATAGTTGAACAAAAAAAGGGCTATATACAGTATTAATAACAAATGGAAGATCCCAAGGCAGGTTTTTTGGATTTGAGAGCCAATGATGATTCCAAAGAGAGTGGAATTTTCCACTGAATTCAAAATGTGGTTTTGAATCATTCATATCTTGGGATTTAAGGGAATTTTGGAATACCAAGTTTCAAGACTGTATGAAACCTGCTAGTCTTGTGAGAAAAAGTGTCTGGTTAAAGGTTTTCTTTAAATGCATGACTTGTATAAGTGAAAAATTATTTAGTTGCATGAATGAAAAAGAATTACTTCTTTCCTTGTCTTCTTAATAAAGATCATAGTTTAGTTAGTTACAGAATTTTATGCCTCTCCAATACAGAGTTATCTCAGTTTTTACTGAGCTCCAAACTTACTTGTGTAATTACAATGTCAGCAAAAAAAAAAAAAAAAAAAAAATTGTTTCCCTAATTTCACACCAAGTAGGAGATCAAGTACAACAGCATGTTACATTGTTAACAATAGAACCAAAATATCAGGGTAATGTGAGGTGAAGATGCACAGAATTTATTTGAAATTCAGTAAATGTCATATTCATTCCAGATTGGGTACCTTCTGCTACTTTAGAAAACCCTGAACTCGGATTGATTTGAAGTGTGACTATCAGAAATATAAAATCTCTAGGAACTTCAATATGTTGTGTTTCCTGCTGCTTAGATTTAGCTCCGCAACATCTTTAAATCTTAGGGGTTCTGGAAGCATATTTTATATGCCTACCTGTATGGTAATCTCAAGAATGCCAGTGCATAACCTGATAGAATAATGTACAGAAAATTTTGCTTTTTCTCTGCAGTTTTAATTCTTTCTTTCTGTATGAAATGAACCGCTTTGTAGCATTCCATCTTTTACTGAAAGTCTTATAACTGAATAAGCTTTAAATTATTTATAGAATGTCTTAGTATACTTATAAACTCTGGAATAATATTGACTTGTCTAATATAGTAATATAGCATTCAGAGAATGGGGAAGTAAACTAATAATTTGCTGGAGAGATAAAGAAAAAACACTGTATTCCTCTGCAGTTCTTTTAAATTTATAGTTATCTGACCAGGGACACTTCAAAACACCACATTTTCTAAAATATCCACTTGTTTTCAAGGAAATTGTGATAATCATAAACACTTCAGGTTGATGTGAAATCCCTAGGATCATAGCTGTCTTCCCCTCCTCTTTTAAAAACACCAACAACCAACATGTTTTTTTACAAACTTGTTTATATTTCATTCTTTCCTCTTCAGTAAATACAATTATTCCATGTAAGTTATTCTATAAGATTTCCTAGCATATATGGACTCAATAGCATACAGGAACTTCAAATAGAATTGAATCTGGCCATGGATGTCAAAGACAGGAGGAAGGGCTTCTATAAGAGAGGAAAAAAAGGAAGTCTAAGGAAAATGAAGGCCTGTCACTTAAGGTTCAACAACATATGGAAGAGGCTGACATATGGAATGCCTTCTCTGCCTCCATTTTACAATGAAGACTGTCCTTCAGGAAACCCAGGAGGTAAATATGGAGCATGGTATGTATATCCTTAGTGGAAGAAGATCACTTCAGGCAGTACTTAAGGAAAATGGTTGGAGGCTCTGATGGTATGCACACATGGTGCTGAGGGAACTGGCAGATATCACTGTGAGATCACTCTCATTAATCTTTGATTAGTTATAGAGATTAGGAGAAGTAAATGTCACTGCTGTTGTCGAGAAGTCCAAGGAGGACGACCCAAGGAGCTACAGGTCAGTCAGCCTCACCTCAATCTCCAAGGAAGTGATGGAGCAGGTAATAATGGTAACCACTTCCAGGCACATGAGCAACAGGAAAATCTTCAGGGTTACTCAGCATGGTTTCCCCAAAGGGGAAGTCATGCTTGACCGACTTGATAACCTTCTATGACTAAATGACTTGCCTAGTATATGAGGGGACAGCAGTGGATACTGTCTTCATAGACTTCAGTAAGACTTTCAAAACTTCCTCCCGTAAGATCCTCTTGGAAAGGTTAACTGTGAACATGAGTCCACAGTGAGGTGGCATTCTTGAGGCCATGTATGGAGTACTGTGTGCAGCTCTGGGCTCCTCAGTATGAGAGAGACATGGATACAGTAGACAGAGTGGAATGAAGTGCCACAAAAATCGTTAAGGGATTGTAACATCTCTCATATGAGGAAGAGCTGAGAGGGCAGCAGTAAGAAAAAGCTCGGGAGGGGATCTCATCAAAGCATATAAATGTCTGAAGCAAGGATACAAAGACTGAGTCAGGCTCTTTCCAGTGGTGTATAATGACAGGACAAGGGGCAGTGGGCACAGACAAACATAGGATGCTCTGGCTTAATACAAGGAAATACTTTTTTTGCTGAGAGCTACTGACTACTGGAACAGGGTACCCAGAAAAGTTGTAGACTCTCCATCCTTGGAGATATTAAAAAGTCAGTGGGCAACGTGCTCAAGGTGGTCCTGCTTGAACAGAGGTTCAGACAAGATGTTTTCCAGATGTCCCTTTAACCTCAACCATTCTGTGATTCTGTAAAATACATGCCCATTTAGATATAAAAATTAGCAGAAGTTCACAATGAAGTGAACATATCTGTGTTTATCTCACTCTGGAAACTTCAAAACCATAAACATGGAATCAATTGAGAGCACCATGTGTTTGTCTCAGCATGCACCAGCCAGCCAGTAATGTGCTCAGAAAAAAACCCAACCACCAACCACAAGCCCAGACCTCACGTGTTCTGCAGGCCTTATCACAGGAATTTACAACTCTTTCAAGACTTTATTGATGACAAATTAATAGAATAATATCTCTATAATGTAATTTTCTTTCTGCAGCCCCTGGAAGTATATGGGATGACTGAAAACACAATAGTTCTCTTCCTGGTGACAAGATAGGCAGTGATTTAGCTCCTCAAGGTGCTTTGCAAGGCAGGAATGACCCTCACTTTGAAGAAAGGCTAAACTACTGCAAGTTCTGGCAGGCAATATGCAAACACTATAATAATGTTACTAATACGGAAGTGTATTACAAAGTTCTTACCCATTCATATGGCTGCACAACAGTCCTCTTTGGGGAATCTGCTGCCTAACCCTAATCAAAGATTTTCATGTAGCAATTTGGACTTCACCTCAATAGAGGGTGTGTGGGAGAATGTTGCAAGGTTCTTTACAAGGCAATGAACAGTTTTTCTGTTTTCCAGCATATAACAGCTAAATACTACTGCTCCTACTTTGTACAATATTTTCTTTCATAAACTTCCATTGGTCTAAACATATATTTGTGCACACATGCACACACAAAATCCCAAATAAAATCTGCTGAGATTCTTAACAGCTAAGACACGATAGGGGCAACACTGTCACAAACTGAGGAAGAACAGTTTTCATTTTAAATTGTCCCAAGTCTCAAATTTCGTTCAAACTCAAATTCTGAAAATGTGCGTGAGTATTTCCAGCTTTTGTTCATCACTTGCTGTGCTTGGAAACAGGAGCTGACAAAGAAAGCACCTCCTCAACAAAAATTATTGCACCACTGCTCTTCATTTGAACAAAAAGAAAAAGATGCTGAGATCAAAAGAATAAAATAAAAGGTTAAAAGGAAATCAAACTTGAAAGAAGGAAAGAGAACAGTTAATTGGAGGGTCTGATTCAGATGTGTTCTTGCAGTGCTCGTTCCTAATTTACTATCTGCTCCTCATCTCGGCACAGCAGTCTAACAAGACTTCCACTGCCTCCTCATTTCCCCCCTGGCTGTGCCCCTATTTCAGACCTGTGCTCAGTGTTACAGTATTCCCCCCAGTTTTTTTTCTCCTATATGGAGCTTTGGGACCTTTATATATTCACCATCCTTGTAATTCTAGGGCACCAGACTTGGATGTCGGCACTGACGGCCTAAGGATTAGAATATTGTATAAGGCAGGTTTCTGACTTCAGCTCTGTGAACTCAGTGCTAACACTGGGGAGATACTTACAAAGGCATAAACAAAAGAGACAAATCTACACAAAGAAACTGTGGAAAGGATCTGGTGGGAGGAGGGCAGAAAGAACAAACCAAGGTATTTTAGACTAAGAAAAATGCCAGCTGACTTAAAGGTCTCTAAACAAATGAGAAAATTTATACAGTAAGACTTCAGCTAGTGAGTAATTTTATTTAATGCATAAAATTTTAGAATACCAGTAGATAAAGCCAGAGATCTGTTTCACACAGTATAAATTAAAATCCATATTACTGCTTTGCTGAATTACTCAGAATCAGCACCTTTTGCTTTCAACAGTTTCAGGCTCTATAGATGCTGTATATCTACCTACAAAAAGACTTCCCAAAATGTTTGCTTTAAAAGACAGCATTGCTGGGTTTTTTTGAGATGCCTCCTTTTCTTAAACAAACAAATCAACGGGGGATGCATTGTCATTTATCCTGTATCCTTTTATTTCTGCATGCTTCCAGTTGACTGCTAAACTTCTCAGTTCCAGAGGCTGCACAATTAAAGAAATAAATTCTAAACAACACAGAATATAATGAGAGAAACTGCAAAATATTAGATTGTTGATGCTGATTTGACTTTGACTTTAGTTGCATCTTCCTGTTTTTATTGCTGTCCTGCCCACAAAGGTGTGGATGTAAACTCCTTGACTGCCCTTGATGTCAAAGGTGCTTTGTGACTCAAAAAGAAGAATATGCTGGCTGCAAGTGAAATGAATAAGTAGTGGTTTGACCTTCCTGATATCAGGTGGACTACATGAAGACAGAGTAAACTGCATGCAGCATGGTAAAAATAGATCACAAAAGTTATAAAATGTGGAAGAGTGCATTATATGTCATAATTCAGATTTATCTCTGGGGACCATTAGCAGTCTAACACTATCCCAGAATGTCACCTTTTCTAACTGGGTAGACACTACAGCATTGTAAAAAAAAACGGGCCTAGCAAATCAAGCGTCATGCATAAAGGTTGTTAAGAGCATAAATAGTGAATTAAATGGCAAAATAAATAAATGCAATTTCTGATTCTTTAGCAGCATGTACCCCACAGTCGGCTCTAAAACACCTCACAAAAGACAAAATGCCCACTCCAGTCATGTCTGCTGCTGATCAAATTGATTCAGAAAAAGACAATATTTTATCCGTCCTCTTTGGAGTTCAAGTATGAATGGTGAAGCAAAAGAGAGTGAAACTGAGGGAAACATGAAAAGCTTGATTTGTTAGGACCCCTGCTGTCTGAAAAGAGATCAAAGCTCAGGAGGAGGCTGTAAAACAGCCGAATGCACTGCACAGAAACATGGCCTGTGGCAGCTGCTCTGGGCACACTCTCACAACACAGGTGTACCTCCAAGTCTGCTCTGCCAGCTGAATCATGGGACCAGGCTACCTCTTCTCCTTCTTCATTATTTCAACTGCAGTCACTGAGGAGATGTGAGCTCCATCCATCACAATGCACAAATTCACAGTGCGCAGATTCAGCACAGGCCTAATTAAAGCTTTTCCTTTCATTTGTGGAGATAATTAGACTTTCATCTCACCAGGAAGCTTCAGAAAGATCTATTTCTTTCTTCAATAAGAGCTACATCAAACAAAAGCAGATTTTAATCGCCTTTTCTTTGGGGCATGAGTCAATAATGAAAGATGTCATGGGTAACAAAAATTGTGTGCAGGGGGAAAAAAGGAGGGAAAAAAGACCAAGCTATGTTCTTTAATTAACACCATGTTTGCAAACATCATTAATTTCACTCATTAAAATGATTTTTATCTACAACTGATTGTTGATAAAACAATCGATTTGAACATCTCATCTGTTTCATGCTATGCAGGAACCCATCTGCTCTGCTGTAAAGCAGGAAGAATGCAGACAGTTAAGCAACATGTGAGAACAATAAAAAATGCATATGTGTGTGTCAGGGATTTGTGAGGCTCACTGCAGGGCAAGGGCCACCTTTTCTCAGAACATCTATAAAAAATGACTTGGTAGCAGGCCAAAGGACAAAATGTCACAAAGATCACAAGTGCATAAATAACAAATGAATTAATATGTGCAGGAAGAAAGGTTCCATCTGTGTTGGGATGCATCAGTAAACAGGCTTGGAAAAAAAAATGAGATTTCAGACATATTTAACACTACATCGTGAGCTTCTCTGATGTAGTATTAGAGAAGAGACATGCCGAGCTTACTGCCTTTGCCTTCTTCATCAGTAGTAGAACAGAAGCATCTTTTCCTACTACCTTTCACACTGGTGAAAGGGGAGAGCATTTTTGGCTTCAGGTCCAAGGCACATTATTTATTTATTTAACCATTTGACATAGTGCTTCTGTATGGGCTGCCTGACGCGCAGGCTCACAAAGAGGGTGTAGCTGATTGTCTGTGGGAATTGAAGTCTGGCAGTCTAAGGCAGAAATAAACCACTCTTCCACCCTAGAGCTTACAGCAATCCCAAAGAACTGCCAGGCTGATAGCATTAAGACATTTAGCGCAGACTGGGCTTGTTTAAGTATTGTTTTAATGACAATCCTTGCTTTGCAGCAGGCATGGAACTGATTTTCATATTGGAAGAAACACCAGCAGTAAGGATGTACTGTAGCAGTGCATAGCTTGCTGTCAGTCTGGTTAATGCCTTCCTGGATAGGATAAAGTGTTGTGACTCATCAGAATCAGATCTGAAGTTCCTCTAACAGCAAAGTATCACCAAACCAAAAGAATAAAGGATTAAATGTGCATTACTGAGCACTCTGCTGCTGTTGTGACCTGCCTGGGAGATCGATGAAATGAAAAGATTTAATGGAAACTTTTTAAAAGAAAACCTACAAACATCCTTAAATCTCACAATGTTGATGCGTGATTCATAGTGCCTTTTTGCAGTTAGTTCTGGCAAATGACAGTTGTTTGGGAAACCAAATTTTATAGGAGCTTGACAGACATTTCTTCTTGCTGCATTGAGTCAGTAAGATCCCTGGTGAGTATCCAGATTCTAACAGCGCTGCACATGTCTGTTCTCATGACTGCAAAAGATGGAAGTTTTTCCTGTTTGGGTTCTTTTTTCTCAAGTTCACTGAATCACTTAAAAATAAAACCAGTTTTCTTCTGTGTATCCCACTTTTATGTTAATATGATCCCTCTCCCCAGTAAATGAGGACTATTTTTATTTTAAATTATTATAAAAATATACTTAGATGGCACTGAGTTTATTCATTCGGCAAGGATCTAGTAGTTCAATGTGCTGAAAAATTGCTTACAGCTCAGGATAATATATTTAATACAAGATTTTCCCAATTCTCCTTCGAACTCTCAAAAAAAAAATTGAACTTTGTTATATTTCAGACAATTGTCATATTTTCCCTGCATCCTGGGCCAAGATTTGCTTCTATTTTTGTCTTTTTAAACATTTACTTCAATGGAAGTCCTATCTATTCCAAGTTATAGAGCAGTGAGGAGAAAACTCCAAATAGTAAATATTTATTGAAGAATTTATTTTGAAAAATAAAATGAAAAATAGTGAAGGAGGAAAAAAACTCCAGACAACTTTTGACAGTTTTCTGGGGATGATGTTCGTAGCTTTGAGGGAAGATAAGCTTTTCCTTTCTTTTCCTTTTTGTTTCCTTTTTATTTCCTTTTTATTTCCTTTTTATTTAGTTTTTATTTTTTTTTTCTCTTTAATGAGCATGTTGTATGCAGGAGGAATAGTGACTTATGGCCAGAACCCTGAAAGACCCAACAGCATTATAGCCCTTCTTCTGTCAAAGTATTCAAATCAAAACTTTGCCTAAAATGGAATTCTGCTTTGGGATGCTCCTGAGCTCCCTCATTAGAATATACACATGGCTAGATCCAGTATTTTTAAATAAACCATCTCCTAACTCATCCCCAGAAAAGTTAGTTTATGCAACATATATATATTGTTTATACAGAGGATGCAGCTAAAATTCAAAAGTGAAAACCCTCTTGAATAGATGAACCCAAGCTGAGATCTTTGCTAACTACCTAGATGATACTGCTGAGCTATAAACTGCTAGAGGAAATTAGAGGAAACCTTCAACCAGATACCAGATTTGCACATCACTTGTAGTTCAGATTCCTTACCAGATAGGTCCTCATTTTGTGAAAGAGGACAGAGATACAAGGTAGGTGGCCTCCAGAGGAGAAGGAACAGAAGACAAACAGAAAAGACTGATCTCAGTTTTAAGGGCAAAACTGGGAATATACTCCTGCACTGCTTGTCTTAAAATTCAGTAGGCTGAACTCCCCTACTGCTATCAGCTGCAGAGGAAGAGACAGTTGCCACTGCTTCTAATATTCTCAACAAATATAGAGCAATATTTCGTTTCCAAAGAGCCTGTCACACTGTCAGTGGTACTAGGACTGAGTGGGCAAAAAGCTGTTGCAAGTGAACAGGGAGGCTGGAGGCAGATGGTATCCAAATGTAAGAAAAGTGTCACAAAATGATAGAATGAGTGAAAAACTCATTTACACAACCCCTTCCAATCAAAACATTATCCTGCATCTCCGTGCCAAGGGAAATCCATTCCAATTTAACAAATACATTAACCACTAGTCAGATAGCCCAAAGACTGGACTTTCGGACTCCTCTACCAATAGGAATATATATATATGTGTGTGTGTGTGTGTGTGTATTTACATATACACTCAAAATAAAACATGGAAATTGCAATGCACTTTTTGCTATTGTTTTTTCTTGAATGAGTTTGGACAAGTGACCATTTCCACTTGTTAACTCAAACACAAATGAAATATGTAGGAGCATAAAACCTCATCAGATAAAGAATAGGGAATTTGTGAGTTTTGCATATTTTGATTTCAGGAAAGTCCAAAAAATGATTATGTGTTTTCCTGTAATTCACCAGTGTTACACGATAAATATTTGATCTATACCATGGAATTCACAACAATGTATAAATCATGAAGGTCTTAAAGCTTGATTGATGAACTGGTTTCTCTTTCCTGTACTTTTTGCATATGCAGTCTCAGAACATGAAGTCCAAACTATGCATTGTGTATCTGTGTGTGTGTGTGTCTTCTGTGTGATATCACCTCAAACTGGCAGTATCTGCTCACCACTAAGTTTAACACACAAGGAATGTTTCTGAGTCCAACTACTGTGTTTAAAAGGTGGAACATTCCTAGATTTAGGAAGATTTATTGTAATTGAGGATGACAATGCTTTCTCTTGTTTTAAACTTAAAGTAGTCTGAAGTGCATTCCTATCTCTTCTTTAAGAATGTGTCATGTGAAGCTTGACGTGAAGAGTGTTTAATGGATGAAATTAAAAATATGTAATTGATGGCCCATTCATCAACTCCAATTGAGACACAAATAGAATATCTCATTGTTTATGTGTGCATAGCTCATTCTAAAAAACTGAGGTAGAAAGAATAGCAAGACCTAGATGATTAGTAAATTAGATTAATGACTTATATGATAATAATATTTTTGAATGGCTTATTAGCAGTGCAATGAGTCATGACAAATTTTCATGAAGACTACTATCGTGGTTTGTTCACAAATGTACAAATGAAGTGGGAATGTGCCATTCTAGATGAATTATTGATTGATTAAATTGCCCTTGTATGAAAGCATCCAAAAGAGCTTTTAGACATCTGTACAAGGGTCATGTCCAATAGTATTTGTTTTTACATGCACATATCCAACTCCTAAATAAGTCTGAGATCAATTACCTTACTGTTGGATTAAAAAACTGACAAACAAGCAAACAAAAAAAGACTGACATTAGGTTATCTTCCAGATTTTTCCACTTCCCTGTAAGACAAAATGCAATGCTTTGGAAATAAAAATATACAACTTAATAGCTATAAATCTGTGGAAAAAAAAAAATCTCTTTTTAACCTCTCATTTAAGCTGTGCTCTATTTCTTTTAGGGCATGACATATAAAAATATTGGGTACATAACTGGTATGTGTTTTCTAAGCTCTGAATGGAAGCACACATTTTAACAGTGTAAAGTTAAATGATTTAAATATCATAACAAAATCCCAATAAGAAGCCCTCCCAAACCCCCAAACAAATAAACAGAAACAACAACAAAAACCCCCAACAAAAAACGAAGGTCAAGTCAAATAGTCTCCAATATTGGGCAGCAAAAGAAATGCCCTGAACAGACCAGGATGTCTACTAGCAGGCAGAAATCACTGACATATTTCACAGGTGGAGAGCTATATACAGAAAAAAACAATCAAAGGTTTACCTCTTTACTCACACTTAATCACACTTAATTTTAAATGTGTACCTAGAATTCAGAAACTAAACAGTTTTAAAGAACTCTAATCTCATATAGGAGAAATGATGTGAACCTATTTTAAAGCCAAAATGGCTTTCCTGACTGAAAACTGGAAATTGAGATCTTTAGTATCCAAGTGTCAATGAAATGTAAGTGCCCACCAGATTGCTGGCCCACCCATAGATTATTAATGCACAATTAATCTACTAGGGCAGCTGTGGAGTGTCATTTAGCTTCAGAGCCCATAAGTATAAAACAGCAACATACTGTGAAATTAATGGTAACACTTAAAGGTCCCATTGTTATTAATTCATTTGACATTCACTGTAATCACACGGGTCTTTAATGAATTCATTTGGCATGTGAATATTGCATGTACTTTCAGACGCACTCCAGTGCAAATCAGTGTTAATTGATGTCCTGAATTGAAAGAGTTTCTCTCTCTCTGTAACTTATTTTTAGCCTACTATACTTTTTTTCCAAGGGTGTTTTCCTCAGCACAATTTACATATGGCATATGCAAGCACATGCTCTTATAAAAATTGCCTTGACTGGATGTCAATGTAGCATACAAAAATGACCGAGCGATCGTATGGTACAGAACCTCTGCAGTAACTTGTTCTGAGGCAATAAACTCTAAACACCACCGAACTTCAGTAACCTCCCAGTGCCACACATCCTGTGAATATTTTTCAGTTTACTGTACTCATTGCCTGTGAACATTGGCTTATGTGGCCAATGGTTATCATTTTAGGGAGTTGAGTTTTATACAGCAGGAGCTGGCTGTATCTCTCACCCTGCACTCAGCGTCTACAGCCGTGCATATGGATAATGTCTGTAAATGTGCCAATTGAAACCGTCTCCTTCCCTTATATGTGAGCACTGCTTCCAAGAACTGTGGGGTGCTGAGAAATTCCTCTGAATGTCACACGCAAGCAGTTAATCTGAAAAGATTTAATACATGGGTGGTAGAACAATTCCAACTCAGTAGCTTGTCCTAGACAAAATACTTCAAACTGGAAAATCCTTCATGCTAATAAAATAGTATTACTGTTATAATTCACAAAGTTGCTGACTTACTTCCTCAGACAGCTAGTAACAATCTTCATATGTTTTGCTTCCCAGAAAACTAAGGAAGTCTCAGGGGTGCCAAAGGAATTTCTAATGTCAAACCATTTCTTAAGTGAAACACTTCTTTCTACCTGCATGTAATATATCCAGGGTCTTTAAATTAGCACAATATAGGACTCCAGTGTTTGACATCACATTTGTGGGAAATTTGTAAGCAATTCCTAAATACATCACACAAATCAACAAAAATATGGATTCAGAATGTCTCTACATATAATGACACTTGAAGATAGTTTCAATAGCACTATGTAAACACTATTTTTGCATCAAGCACAGGTAAACTAAATTAAGACACATAAAATAAGCACATACTCACTGAAAAAGGTCGAAAAAGTTGTGGTGCCACTAATTTTTGGCTGCCTCAGAGGGCTTGCATTGTTTTTCAAAAAATACAAGGTTAATGTTTTCTCCAATTCCAGACCTTCTTGATTCTCAATAATTTAAACAAAGGTACCCCAAATTGTGACATTAAAAAACCTATTACTTTTTCATTTTATTTTAAAGCTAGAGAACATTATTTAAACTTATTAAACATGGTATATGTATTTTTTTTTATACTGAGTGACTCAGGCGATGCAGAATATCATAAAAATTGGAAACAATCTGGAAACTAGTTCACAGGAATGGTGTCAGAATAGTGTCTACTAGACTCTTGCTGCTGACATGCAAGACTTTTCTGAGATTTCATTGCCAAGGAAGGCCCAGTGAATAAAACTATTTTAAGAATGGATATAGACACATCAATCAGAACCGCAAATCAAGAGTGCCTGGCCCCATAGTACTGATTAAAGTCAGTATTTATCTTCTCTCACTTTCTGTAACACACTCAGAATGATGAACATACTCTAAATGGAAAAGCATGATTGTTGAATATTCATCACTTGTCATCGATATCCTGGAAGTAAAGAACATGTCTTGAGGTCTAACTATGTTTTATTCTATTAGACATATTTTTATTTGAACAATGACTGAGTCATGCTCCTCTTTAGTTCAGAACTTTCAGTCATCATTTTCTTAATCAATTTTGAAGAAAGAACATTTCAATAAGCTAGCGCTTTCCCATTGTCAAAGATCCTTCCCCCAAAACCACAAAATTGTCAGCCTTGCTTCACACCACCATGGAGCAGCAATATATACAATTAGGTTTGTCAGACACCTTCCATTCTCAGAAGCAGGCAACTGAAATCTTAAAGGGAGAGACAGTGAATTTTTGTCATTGACCCCTTTAAAAACTGCCAAAAGCCCATGTATTTGGACATGTTGCTAGTCTCTGGGAATTTCAATTTGCTTATGCTAACTAGAGATTTGATAAAAATTTAGAAGTTGAATAATCTGAAAACTCTGTAGACCAAGAATGTTGTAGCCCAACACTGTAAAAGAGTCAGATAGTATCTTCTGTATGGTTGGTTGCTTTTCTAACCACTTAGGATTGTTCTAGGACCAGGTACAAATAAGGATATTTGTCTCATTAGTTCTTGGAGAGAAAGGAAAAAGCTGAGGGAACAGTCCGGCATATAGAGGAATCAGCAGGACTCTGCATAAACCACATTTTGCCAAGGGGGATGGGCTGTGGACTGAAATTCCTAACCCTGAAAAGTGTTTTCACATTGCTTCCTGACTCACTTCTACAATGCCAGAATACAGGATATGTGAAGATCAGGTTGGTGTGTACTCCCCATTGCTATTAATCCACATTTCCTTTGTGTGGTGTCCTTTCTTGTCTGCCTGGAACTGGCTTTGCAATCTCACTGCCCGGGTAGATGGGACACCTATGTTTCAGTGCACAGTTGGTTTGGACTTGTCTACATTGCAAAGTAATGACAAATGTTGGCACAGGTGTAAATTTAGTGTGCTAATGAGTTTGCTTAAAGTTCATGTCTAAGTTATATGCTGACAAGATAATACTTCTACAGCGTGATTTACACAGGACTTTTGATTAATTTTGTGGAAAAGATGGGTAAACAATGCTTATGGAAAGGATTTCTGCAAAACTTTCTACTTTCCTAATTAATGAATGAAAGAATATACAAGAAAAAACATCCTGACTTCTCAGAATGTTGAGTGATCAAAATACAAACTTCCAAAAACTGAAAATCTATACAAAATGTAAAACCTCAGAGATAATGACATCAAGCAAACAAGCAAACATGATAATACTGAAGCAATGCAGCACAGTGGTACTCTCAGCCATTCTCCAAACTGAAATAGAAACATGGTCATAGATTAATGAGATTATAAAATGAATTTAGCAAGCTTATTATTATCTGAATGTTTATCAGAAACCTTGAGGTTTTAAGAATTGCAAACCTCTAACACTGCACGAAGTATTCTACATGAAAAAGATACGGGCTTTGATATCGTTGGAGAAAGGTGGATGAAGAAATTGGATTCTTCAATGGCAGAAATATTCCCAGCTCAGCTGTTAGGAGAATCCTCCATGCATAGGCAACATTTTTCAAGTATGATTTAGCTCATGAAATTTTTGCTGCACCTTAACATGAACCATAAAATAATTATTTTAGGTGTAAATACAGCATACCATGCAGAGATCCAAATCAGCACAGATAAAAAAAACAAACAAAAAAAAAAAAAAAAAACAAACCAAAACCGAAAGAAAAAACAAAACTCAAAATGTTTTCAATATTAGGTCTACTGTTTGCTTCTCATCTCTGCTTAACCAAATCCAGAAAAGAATAAATATTTTGATCAGTGGAAATACTGTTTATATAACAAAAAAAATGGCTAAAAATTTTAGATATTTGGTCTATGTTACCTTCCAGCTAAATCAACAAGACAAAGGGCTCCACTGTATGCATACTGCACTTTTTTGAAATTAGGCTGCTGTTCCTGTTCTAGAGCTAAAAATCCAAATCTAAATACAGAAAAAAGGTAGGAAAAATGGCAAGAAGAAGCAATTAGAAATGTTTGCATTTAATAGATGAAGGATCAAAGGCCTTATAAGATAAAAATTACTTGCTTGGAGTCACATTGCATGTCTGTGTCAACGCTTCAGTATTTATAAAGTTTCAAACTGAGACAGTGACAGAGCATAAAACTAATATAAATAGTTAAAAAAACCCCGCAGATTTTCTATAATTAAGTACAGCATACAGTGGTGTAAAGATTTCTTCTTGTTGGAGATGAAAGGATTTATATTGCTTTGAACAGTGCAGTATCTTGGCAGTACAAACAACTACTAAATACAGTAAGAACAGGGAGGGAACACTTGGAGAGGGAGCATTTTTCCAAGTAATGATTAAAATAGTCTATTCCTTCTTTAAAAATGAGTTTCCATGAAGACAGACTTTCAGTATTGTCAAACAGGATACAAAATAGTTGACACTAGTTTATAATATTCAGGCTTTCTTGGTTGCTCACACTGAGTTATCTACATCCTGTCTTATTGCAGCAATACCACTGTGCTCTCTCTTATTGTAATATTATCCTGATTTCTACATCTTTCTTCTTAACTTCCTCCTTCCAAGCAACCTTTTCTTCTCCTTCTCCCTAGTCCTCCCCACAAACCTCAGAGCACTTTGCAATTCCCCTTCCCAAACACCAGAAAAAGGCAGAGAGATTGCTTTGGCAAAAAATGGGAATGGGGACAAATACTACACTAGTAAAATACAAATTTTTCTCTTGTGCATGGATACTCCCATTATGTTTATGAAGAGAGGAAAGCCAACAGGTGAGAGCATAGAAGGCAACGTGTTTCTACACCCCCCTGGCTGCCAGGCTGGCCAAACATGGATGCAACTTGTGTGCAGATTGCATATGGCTGCACCACTCTCTTCTGCTGGTGTAGCCAGGAGCCCTGCTCAGTGTGGGTGCTCAGCCAGGCAGGCAGGACACCCTCACAGCTCTTTGGCCTTCAGAGAAGCAGAGCATCCATGCATCTCCTCAGACAGTTTTCAGACCGGAGCTGACCTCAAGTCTAAATACCTTTCTTTATGGAAACAAATATGTGAGGCGTACAGATCAGCTAACCTGAGCATCTGCATATTTGCTGTAACTTAATGACCTATTTCTGTAGCTCTGCAAAATTCAATTGCCTTTCTAAAAATGAATTTGCTAGAGATGGCCCTTTTATAAAGTAATCAGTTCAGAAAAGATCACATTAAGGCATTAGACCTGTTATTAACTCCTTAATTTTTTTTAGTTGAATACTAATTTTTTCACCTTATTAAGAGGCAGGAGGAATATCTTCATTATTATTATTATCCCATGCTGGTTAAAAAAAAAATAGCAAATAGGAGGATTGCAACCTTGAAGAGGGAATAAGACTGAGACAGAGCAGACTTTAGAAATTCCAGTGATTCAAACATCTGCCATGATTACTGAAGAGATAGTGCTGTTGCTTTCAAAAGTTTAATCAGCTTCACCTTAGGCAAAACAAAGAAGATATAGCTAAGAAACAGGTAAACACTCTGTAGAGTTTGTAAAAATTATTACATATTATTTCCACCTCATCCATCTGCATTATGTTAATAAGAAAGAATTTAACAACAGAAGAAAAGCAGATTTAAGAATATGAAAAAAAACATTTTTACACGGAGCTTGGAAATTTGACATAAAGACAGTGGATAATAATAAATTACTAATTGTTTTTACACTATGCTTATTGAAAGCAAATCTAGAATGTATTTTAGTCCTGTCTTGGGAGGAATGATTTCAGCAATGCTTTCTTGTAAAAATAAGTTCATAGAATTTCACTGTGTGAACCAAACTTGTTCATTAAATTTTAAACACTACAATGTCTTTTTAGCCATTATGCCAGTATAAGAGCAAAAGAACTGGAAATGTATGAGTATACATAAATATACATACATATATATGTATATATCTGGTGGGAATTTATGGAAAATGCAAAAGATGTTCAAAAGCAGATGACTATTAGCATAAACTGTACAGTGAGCTGCTCTGCAATATCTCTACCTTTCTTGCTTCTACGTGCATTGAACTTTTAAGCTTGCTGATTCTGCCTTGGGCAGAAGTGGCACAAACTTAAAAATGGAAGGTAAAGCAGTCTTATCGTTTGATCTCATTTATTTCAGGTGCCATTGAAGTAAAACCTCATGATCTTGTGGAAAGCTTTACACTGTTTAACTTATTGTAAGGTTGAGAAAGCACCTATTAGGTTCTGAGGTAGAGAGATTGTTACACTCTCCTTGTCTTTGACTTGCCACACGCAAATTCAAATGTAAAAATCTTGTATTAGAAAAGCAAGAGAATTACCTAATTGTAGATAATCACAAGCCAGCAATTTCATATTATACCACACTTGCTTTTATTCTCCTATCATACTGATGTGTATATTAGTAAGAAAGACTGGCAGCAGCAGAAAGGCATCTTAATTTTTATTATATTGTTAGTTACTTTAATGACCTCTCACGACAACAAACTTATTATATCTGTAAAGGAAATTATCCATTTTTTCAGTAACAGAAAAAAGTTATTGAGAAGACCAACAGTATTGACATCAACAGTATTGTGAAATCAAGGTCATTTTACAGACAGTAGTCAGATTTTAAACCACAACAAATAAAATTCCCCAAACCTTGTGCAATCAGCCTTTTTATTTTTGAAAGCTAGAAAATGAAGGTTACTGCAGGGTGTCCCATTAGAAAACTACAGAGTGGAAGAACACAAAAATAATTTTTTGGGGGGGAAAAAACCAAGAAACTGCCAATTTTAAATTTGCCTACTTCCATGCCAATGAAGAGTTTCCAATATATTTGAACTGGAACTTATTACAATTTAGCTGAAACCCAAGCTGCAGTAAACAGCACTAGCATCTCAGGTTCCCAATGATCTAATAGCTTTGAAAATTTTTACTATAGCAGTGTGTAAAAGAGCCATTTTCCCTTTTTAAAATTTTTTATTATGTTCTGTTTCTATGGGATCTAGGGTTTGTAAATAAGCTGGATCATACCAAGGACATTCTCTGGTACACCAATAATGTAGGAATGTCCTAAATCACTCTGTCTTACTTGCTAGACTTCTGTATGGCTTCAGTAGCAGCTCATATTTAGCTTGAAACGTCACATTTTTTTTAGGAAAGGTTCTTCGGATTTGCGTATTTACTTAAATGATTAACTTAAATTCAATTTTATATGGAAAAGCTGGATACATTCAGGGACACAAAGTCAAGGCAGTAGCTAGGGCACTCATCTGTAGTCAATCTACATTCACTTGGCAGCAGTAACAAAAGTAACAGGCGAAGGACAAGTGAAACCGACACCAGCAAACTCTGGAGTCAGAGGGTTCTTCTGGAATGAGTAAATATCTATTTTGATTTCTTCTGAGCTGGAAGAAAGGCTTCAAGGAAATTGAATTGGTTTTCCAAAATGTCAGTGACCATCCTGATGATCAGACAACAGAGGAAAAACCAGGGTAATTTGGAGTGCCTTCTTTTTCCTTGCTGTCTTTTGCTTTGTCCTTTTGTTGTTTTTTTTTAGTTTATTTTTTTTCCTGAATTGTGCCATTACACTCTGAGCAATTTTTAATTTCTATTAAAAAGCGATCTTCAATTTCCAGTCTTTCCTAAAAAGGCATATGCTAGAAGTTAAGGGTCAATAGGACACAGAAATCCTCCAGCTAATTTTTTATTCTTGGGAATATTAAATATGGCCTCTAATCTGGCAGTTCAGGAATGCCAAACAAGGGTTGAATGTGCTACCTCTGCAAACTTTTAGGGTTACTCCAAAATTACACAATGCTTTCATTATGTTTTAACATACTAAAGGGTAAAACAAAACCAGACTAATAACTATGGCAAATTTCTATGCTGAAATCATGCTTATCATACTGACTAATTGAGCTGCTTTTGCTGAAGAACTGTGCTGCTGGCTCATCAAAATTTGCAACCATTGGCAAATGCACTGTAGGTGAAGGGTGGCTCTAGAACTCTCTAAACATTCCCTACCTAACATATATCACAGATGACTACTGTTGGGAAAACATGGCTGAGATATATGGTATGTTTAAAAGCGGAACTTGTGAATTTTCTGATGTTACTCTTCGTCAATGTAATTATTCAAATTACACTACATTACTTGTGCTTTTCCTGTGCTAATTCCCTCTATTTAATTTTGCAGTCTTGTGTATCTACTTACACACACAGCATCTCCTTTCCCTTCCCTGTCTTTATTTCTTTCACATATACTCTACTTGAGATGGGTTAAAATTCTCCAGGTGCTGTATTTCTTTGCCTTTCTTTGAAAAAAAGAAAAAAATAAAATGACCTTTTCCTTGAAACAGCAAGATTGGAAACTAATCTGCTTGTTACAGTTGAGATTTTGACCTGCCCCTTAAACTGCACATTGACTTCTAGCTCTGAGAACTGGTTTTGATGGTGACGTGTGTCACTTTTTTGTAATGCTAATTCAGGCAGAAGCCATTTATAATTTCTGAATATAGAAAGTATCTGGTGTGACACTGTGCTGACTTATTCATAAAATGATAAAGATCAAGAGAAGCAGTATAGCTTAGCCTACAAGGACCTAGACCAGGACCAGAACATCTACTTTCTATTCTTATTTTCCTCTGTGACTACAGGAAATACAATTGTTTTCATGTATTTTAATAGCTACTTGCTGATAAAAAGAATAATTTAAGATTAAAGAGTTAATAATTCTACAATAAATACGGAGGTAGATCAGAATCTGTTACCTTGTATCTGTATTTTACTTATGCCTTTCTTTTTTAGCAGATTAAAAAAGGCAATGATAAAATGATTTTTTCCCTTATTCTCCTTACTAGAACAGACATAATACCCCCACAGTGTATCAGCAGATTTCTTGGTTCCCTGGCTTCTCTGCAAAAATCTCACATGGGAATACTGCTACGTCCAGACTTAGGAACAGAATGACCAGAAAATCCATGAACAGCGTAACACAGGTTAAAATCCTTTCAGTTAAGACACCAAAAAGGAAATACTGTTATTTTTGGAAAAAAATCCCAGTACATTTGTAATTAAGCAAAATAATTAAAAGTTTTAATAAAACTCGTAGACTTTAGTTGAATTATACAAGACCTATGTTTTTCTGAAATATACTAAAATTACTGAGACCCATGATGACCTTCTAGATGACCCTCTAGGGATATACAATTTATGGCTCACCAAAATTTACATATTAGGAGTACCTATTACGAAATACTCTAGGATTCCTGGGGCCAGGGTGATCCACACAGGCAGCACGGCAAAAAGCTGTAATGTCACTGCTACTTGGAAGTGCTTTGGAAGAGTGTATACTGACATGCTGCTGATGAATTGTAATCTGTTACAATAGCTACATATCAAGTCAAAATATTATTGGCAGTCACAAGTTGGCCATTTCTAACTTTGTGACTCGGTGTCCATGCTGTACCAAACCGCGATAACAAAAAGAGGGAGAAATAGGAAGAAACAAAATCTGCTGTTACTAGAAGTTCATTATTTCTCAATTTGAAAATTTATGGAATTGATCTATTTCATGAAGTAGAGAAATAAATAATGCCTTACAATGTTTGAGAACTTTGTAAAAAAAATATTTTCTGTGTATAAAATAGATGTTCACACTAATTTTCTGTCACAGTCTGTTCCATAATGATTACAAACATATTGGATTTTCTTTTTGGGTTTTTTCTTTATTTCAGAAGATACCTTCAATATAGAGTAATGTATCTGTATATACATATATATACACATACATACATATATCTATCTATATATAAAATTTCAAATTTTACCTTCTGGGGAAAATTTCCGTAAAGAAAATGTTTTGTTTTGTTTTGTTCTTTTTAATTCTTCAAATCAATATTTTGCAAAGGTAGGTAGTAATTTCCAGTATTCCTATCATTGCTTTACCTGAATTCAGATGTGTAGGCAATTGCTTTGATTACTGCCTTTTTCTTTTTAACTTTTTCAAAGACTGAGAAATTAATTCATCTGTAGGGCTACATGCTCTTTTAAAATATAGTTCTGATCTTCATATAGTAATGTAATTTAAATTACTACCTTATTCTCTAAAGTCCACAATTTAGGACAGCGCAGAATCTACTGCAGCAACTAATTAAACACTTACTGTAAGGTTAAGTTTTTCATTAAATCAATAGGCCCCTAGTGTCAGTTACAAAGCCCTAATTACTATGCTGTAAATTTAGATTGAATTTGAATTAAGGACTGATTTCAATCTAACCACAGCATGTAAATATTGTAAATTACCAGAATTACAGTTCAATAAAATTGAATGGATTTCACTTTAGATAAACTAAATGCAAATGAGCCTAAGTAAAAAAAAATAAAACCTGCAGAAATTTCCCAAACATCTGCACAAGAGAGTTACATGTGCAGTCTATAGTACACTGCTTTGGCAAAGAGCATGCCAGAGCTTCAAAATGCTGCCACCGTTTACTATAAAATGTTTTAAATATTTCATTATCTGTTCTGAAAATGAATAAATTTAATCTCTCCCAAGTGATCAAGTAAAATGACGGCTAATGTGCCCACTTACTGTGTTGCTTTAGTTTGATGACTGTATTGTTGTGCTAAAGCACAGTATGAAATCAGGTTATCAGGTTATAACTGGCAGGGATAAAAAAAAAGCAGTGCTGGGAAACACAAAACAACCCATTTTCAAGGCATGAATCATGCACTTTGAAGACTCAAAACAAGTGTAAAAATTACAGACAATGGCACTCTAATCAAAAGACTGCAAAATTGAAAATAATTGGGAGTTTGTGGACTTTCATTCACCTTCAAACAAGCACTGTGTCCACAGGATATTACTAAATTTCAGAAAAGAGGCAATATGCTAGGTTACACAGAAAATGAAAAATCAAAAATGCCTATATTGAGGATCATACGCATGATTATTAAGAGCTTTATACTCCCCTGCTTATGTTATTTCAATATATGCACTAAAAATATATTAATAGCCTTAAGATGTCCTTAAAAAATAATTAAAACAATGGGTAATTTTTTTTACATTTAACACTTCATTAATACACTTAAATGGCAGAATAATAAAATTGGCTGAAAAACTAAAAAACCTTAAATTAATATTTTCATGAAGGCTCAGAAAAGGCATAGATTAAGGAAAGTAATGATAGTTTTCATGATTGTGTGCTTGAGAGACGCTGAACATAAACTCAAAACTAGAAAATAACGAAGATAATATAATAAATAATAATAATAATCCTTCAAAAAGAATATCTATTATTCTTATTTCTACCAGAAGTAAAATTATGCCACCTGATTCCTTAGAACAGTTATAGTTTTGTTTCTTTTTTCAGAGCCTTTGATCTGTTCATGCCTCACAAAGTTACACGCTGCCAATGCAGTTCGTAGGCACACGCCACGTGTCTGATAATTTACAATCTGACAGCACCACACTTTCTGAAACTCTTATTTCCTGTGAGTGTTAAAATTACATCTCAAACCACAGAATGTTTTAATGACTTCATGTCATCAGGAAAGGTAATAATACTTCAGAGCTCAGCTTCATCAGCTGAGCATGGTAGCCAAAGGTAGCAAGTAATTTACTACATCTGACCTATGTAGGCTTTTCACATTAGGAAAACCAAACCATTCTCTGAAGTGCTCATCTTACCAGTCCACTGGAATGTTAAATTACTGACTGCAAAGGAAATGATGCTTCACTTAAGTTGGGAGTTTTGCACAAGTGGAATGAACGGGCCAAGCTGCAAAAAGCCCCGAAGTAGATAAGAAAAAATTACTTGTCACACTTGCCAAAATAGAAAATACAGTATGTTTATACCACTGACAGCATGTATAGAATATTGCTAAATATAGAAAATATGATAGAATTAAAGAGTACTTTCATAATTTTCCTTCATGTCTATGAGGGGTCCTTTGCTTATCAGCTTTCCACCTTCATGTCATACCCTAGCAGATAGAACAAGATATTCCCTGGTGTGATTCTGCTGTTCTGGCTCCCATGCTTACTTCTAAGGCTATGAGAATCATCTCTCCTCCAGGATCTTTAGGCTGGAGCACAGGTAATCAGTAAATATTAGT
Organism: Cichladusa arquata; assembly: GCA_026413545.1. Taxonomy (NCBI): domain Eukaryota; kingdom Metazoa; phylum Chordata; class Aves; order Passeriformes; family Muscicapidae; genus Cichladusa; species Cichladusa arquata. The sequence continues at coordinate 35,444,794 of JAOTQP010001652.1, read as the reverse complement.
AACTGCTGAAAAAAAATGCCTACCTATTTAAATTTACAGAAGCAATAAATAGATGGCACCACTTGGATCTTGCTCTCTAAACTGAAAGTGATTTCATCTTTCCAGTTCTGGAATGTAGATGAAATTAGAAAGTTACATAAATTTCTGGAATACAGCTGGTTTTGTTTGAGATAATTTGAGTTTGTGTTCTCAAATTATCTCAAAATTATCTCAAAATTATTTGTTCATGAAAAGGTCTAGGGACTAGCTAACACGGGATGAAGTGGCTATGCTTGAAGTTTGACAACTGATCAGTGTTTTAACATAAAAGAAAATATTTTGAAAAGTCTCCTAGTGAAATAGAGAGTTCTTTCAGACAACAAATAAGATTTAAATTTTGTTTTTGTACAGTTTAAAGTTTAATGACAGTTCACAATTGTCTTCTTAACAAGTCTCAGCCTCTTGCAAAAATCTTTGCCACTTTGCATGGTGAAGAATTTATGATTTTATTCTGCCTAATGGAACAATGAAATTAAAGTGAAAATTTTATTTTTTCTGATCTTCCTCAGTTTATAGGTGTTTGGAAATGCAGTGTCCAGATCAGTCATTCATCCGCTTAAATGGAAGGTTGGTTATTACACATACAAGATTCAGTTCATGTCTATCTGAGTGATGTGGGAAAGGTATAATTGCAATAAATTTAGCAGTCAATGGTTTGGACCTATATATGCACAGTCATCAGGGCACATTGTGTATAGGCAAACACTCTCCTACAATTATGCCCATATTTAATACCTGGAAAGATGAATATTTGAAGTTTCCCACTGTATTACTGTATAACATCTGTAATACCTATAATTAGGACCGTACAGCCTAAATACAGTGAAGACAAAATTGTTTACAGTGTGTAGATTGCAGAACAGAAGCATGGAGTTAAAAAAGGGAATTAATAACTGAAGACATTCTGAATGCTGGAGTGAAAATTTCAAAAGAAAAAGGTTTTAAATACTTAGCAATTAATTTGTTTGATGAATCACAGACAGAATCTCAAAGTAATTTAGACGGGAAGGGATCTTCAGAAGTCATCTAGGCTGATCCCCTACTTTAAAGTTAAAACATGTTTTTCAGGGCTTTGTCCAATCCAGTTTTGAATATCTGAGGACCCTCTTCCACAGCTTAGCCCCTCCTGCATGGTTAAAAAATATATATCAGTTTTAACTTTCTCTGCTGCTGACCATTAATTCTTGTCCTTCAGCTCTCCACCTCTGAGATGCTGCTCCATATTCTCTACCATGATACTGAAATCAGGAATTAAATCTTTCTCTAAGCTTTCTCTTCTGCGAGCTGAATAAATTTACTTTCCTCAGCTTCCCTTCGTACAACACACTCTGTTATTCTCTCTTGCATCTGGGGGACATAACTGGACACAATACAGAGGAATAACCACTCCCCTCAAGCTGCTGGTTGTGTTGCTCCCCAGCATGTTATAAGCCTTCACTGCTACAGGGCAATACCAAAACCTAAACCTGTTTTATCTGAGCAATGGTGATTAATTGCCATTTATCTAGATGTGAAGAAAAATGGCAAAGTAAGTGACAGTAATTTGACCCTGTTCTGCTTCACTTATCAAGCACATGATTTTAGTTAGTAGTGGGAATTAATCCCATAATTTTTACTGCAGAAGACCTGTGTGTTTTTAGTATCCCATCATTAAATATTGAAATATATATTGGTAACAGGTAGTTCATAATTCTGTTTTATGGTTTTAACGTCAACTGTTCACATTCTGTGAAAAAAAATCTAGCTTCAAGTATGAATCTTCCC
>JAOTQP010001652.1:35427953-35440472 GCA_026413545.1 Cichladusa arquata | reverse complement strand
TTTTTTTTTTTTTTTTTTTTTTTTTTAACTCTTATCTAGGTCTCTGGTGTGCCATGCTAGGTGGATTTCAGGTCTGGCCATTTATGTTCTTATAACCCAGTGTTAGTAGATACAGTGTAAGAGCTTACACAGGAATCACATGAGAAGCACAAAAAAGCAGCACTGAGCTGAAGCAAAGACAAGATGACAAAACCATAGAGGCTGAAAACAGGTGGGAAACAGAATTTGTGACCAGGTTGCACAACCTATTAGAGACAATTCTTGAGGATTTATCTTCTATTAGTAAGAAATAGTGAAAGTATAAACTTTGTATTATAAATAGACCCTTCTTATGCCTTTGTTCAAAATGACAGAGCTAAAAAAGCTCTTAATGTTTCTGCACAATCGTTCTGTAAACAGATCCCTATCACTTTGTGCTGCATTGCCTTCAACTGAGAAAGCAGACTAGAGCAGCTGCATGCTGCTGAACAGCACAGACTACAGCCAAAAAAAAAAAAAAAAGCTGAATATCACTCAAAGTTTCACTTCTTCTAACCCTCTTTTGTTGGATGTGAGTCAAATGGGCAAGATTACATCCAATCCTCTTGTTTCAGGAAAAAGACTGTTGATCAATTAATAACAAATTGAAGGAAGGAAGTGTGTGACAGGTATTCTGCAATAATAATAACCATAATTACAAGCACCTTAGTTAAACTAGCTCTGAAACAGCTAGGACTGCATTTGGGAGCTGCTTGAATAACATTTGCCCCACTTATCCTCCATTTCAATTTAATATTCCTAGTGCTAGTGTTGCCTATATCATCAATGTCAAAAACTAAAAAGTCTTATCTTCAACTTTCATTCCAATGCTTCAAAAGAGCTTTGAATTTGCATCTTACTCTAGGGAAGATGTAGTTTAAAAACATTTTTGCCCAGCTTGCTCCATTAATTTCTGAGGAAAATGCACCTACTGCTGTGAATATGACAGTTCTCAACCTTGGTGTTTTTACAGGATGTCCCTCCCTAGGGAACAACCAACACCATTCTGACTTACCCTGCTGGAACTGCACCTCCTGCTGGGTAATCAGCTACTGCAGCACTGAGGGAGAGACCTCAGTATGATTAGCTGGATGCCCCTTGTGAATGCTAAGGAAAAAGAGAACTGCAAGTTTTCTAGGGGGAAAAAGTGCTTTTAGTAATCATCTGTTTTCAATTCAAGCAGCTAATTTACAGTTGCATAGAGTTGCTCAATTACCAGCAGTACTTAGTATTTTATACATTTCAGTAAGCTTTAACTTAAAATAATATTCATCAATCTATGAAATATATTTTTCTCTCAATTATTTCTGTGAGTCAAAAACAAAATTAATTTTGTAATGATTATATGACTCAGGTAAGGCTGACTTTATATTACTGTAGGCCAAAGCCACTGACAAGGGCACAAAAAGGATTATTTTTCAGCAGATTTCAGCTCAGCTAAATCAGCAGATAATGTCATCTATGATGCACAGTGATCCTGACTTAAAGCCCTCCTCATTTTTAATGCTTCTCACAGCTCAAATATGCCTCAATGGCAGAAAAATATTATATAGCCATCTCTGAGCATCAAGAAAAATTAATATTTTAGAATTCTTTGGATTGTATGCTGTTATTTTGTTTTAGTTGTCTCCCATCTGAAATTGCAATACCACATGAACACAATATATTTCATATAGTCAGGGCTGGTAATTTGGTCTATGGCTTTATTATAAGCAGACCATAAAATAAAGATGCCTGTAGTCCTATTAAAAAAAATAACAAAATCAAAAGAAAAGCACAAACCCCAGACGCGAAACGCACAAAAGAAAACTAGTTTCTCTGCCAAAGAGCATATAAAGCAAAAAAGTTCATTGTTATTGACTGATATTCACAACAAAAGCAGTTTCTCTTCATCAGCAACAGAAAAGCATGTGGACTTTCAACTGAAAATATCGTTTATAGCTGAATTTATTGTTTGAATTTGTATACCATGACATTTGAAGTGAATAGTTCTTGCCTTTAAGAGATTTTTATTCATTAGTTAAAAGAAAAACTAATTTTCTTTTCAGAAGTGTTAACCAATCATTTAGAAACTGTCTAAATTCTATCATTTTTGTACTTAAATATGTATGTTAGTAATAGGATACCAGTGGCATGTGGGACAGACAGTTTCCATTTTGGCAAGTGTCCTCTTAAACCAAAGCCTGCATAATTTTAAATTTTCACATGATTTTTGATTCTGCTAATTATGCTGATTATCATCAAAACCATTTAACAAACAGTAATGAACCTTATAAATGTTTAGCAGTCAGTAAAGAACTATCATTCTATTTTAAACCTAGGGAAGATAAGATACACATAAGTGTAAAGAAGTTTATAGAATATTTTAAATCAGAGCTACGGCCGAAAAAACAAAACATTTTGTGATTCTGCTGGATGATTACTCTAATAAATGGGATATAACCAAAGGTTGTAAGTGTTACAGCATTTGAAAGTTATCGGATTACTCCTTAAATGTAGTTATTTATTGCAAAAAAACCTTTAGGTCTCAGTAGGAGGCTTAATGTACTATGAAGATACCATTTTGTTTTTAAAAATCCTGTTTAAAGTATTTCTTTTCCGCATTGTATGACATACATGGAAAACTTTGGCAATAACTAGTTTGCAACTGAGGCCACTTCCTATCACAGTGACCGATATCTTGCCATCTGAACATCTGAACCACCCTTGAACTTTGCCATCTGACTGACTTGCCTTGACCAGCACGCTTAATTTTTTTTACTTCAACTTTCCATATTCCCAGTGCTCTCCCTCCATTTCTTGCTTGGTAGTCAATCTATCACCTTTTAGACATTAAGTAGATACAGAAGGAAGGCAGAGAACAGGATATGACATGCTATTTCCCAGTTTCTCTGAGCAGGAGAGAGTCAGACTCTGATGCCTTGCCTGCTTTTGGAGCTCAGGAACATTGAATACTTTGATACACAACCATACAGTCTGACTTAAGTTGCTTGTACAATTCTGTGTCATTTACACAGCACAATGGAATAATGAAGTGACCAGTGTAGTGTTTGCTACTTGTTGCATGCAAACACATCCACAGAAATGCCACATACATGTCGGTATAGATTCTCTAGACTGTGACAATAGTAGTACTAGGTCTCATCTTCTGATTATTATAAACTATTTTATAAACAGTTTTTATGTGAATTATTAAAAAAAAACCCTCTGAAACCGTGTCCGACCCTGCTTTGATCTGGAGGTTGGAGTAGGGACTCCCAACATCATTTTCCATATAAATTATCCTATAATCTAAAAAAAACTATGTTTTTCTCTTCTTAACCTAGTGCAGACCAATGCAGACAGTCACTTCTTTCTTTTGCACTGTTAACATCTCCACATTTCATTGTAGTACTTCCTTTTACTCTACATACTTCAGATATGTCTTCCCCCAAATGAAAGAAATTTTTATTTTTCTCTTGCTTTCTTCTTCCTTATTTTCCCCTCTTGTCTTATTCTTCATATGATGTTTCTCATTTGTATGTTCTAAATTCTCAGTTCTTCTCCAGCTTCAATCCCCCACTTGCTGAGTAACTTCAGTCAATCAAAACTCCATTACTAAGACCTGTTTCATCATACCATCCAAGTCACAATTCCTTATTTCTGGTGTTCACTAAAAATTCAGTTTTGGTTTTTAGTTTTTATATTATTTATACATTTCATCATTTGTTTGATCGTTTTAATTTAATGATTTGTATCTTTGCTTCTCCTGAACTCCCAATATGAAACGACCTCAGAGAAAAAGCCCGTGCAGTCATTGCTCTATAATACATAAAGAGCTGTTCCAAACCCACTTACTGTAGTGTTCATGGAAAATTACCAGAAGATAACAAGCAAGGTGGTAACTGGTCACATTCTGTTTGAATAATAAAAATAGGGTGGTATTTTCATTAGTTTTTCTCTCTGCTCTGTTCACTGTCTCTGCCTGTTAGATGTGGTGTTAGCATGTGTGTTAAGCTTTCTGGTACATGAGCTGTCTTTGATTTTGGAGAATTCAAACCACAAAATAGCTCTGAAACTTACAGTGATCACTAAAAATGACTGCATTACAAAAACCAAAGATAATAGCATGGTTCACAAGGTGAGGAGAGATACAGACATGCTACAGAATAACATAGCAATTTTTAGTCCTTGGAGACAAAAATGATATCTGGTAATTATTTTCCAATTATTTTACTGGTCATTATAAAGAAGTCTACCAAAAGAAAAAACGTAAATAAAATAATAAAAACAGTGACAGCACATTGAAATTAATGTATTTCTTTGCTATAGATGAACTTACACAATCAAAAGGGTGTATTGGAAAAGGTACTGTCATATTACATCAGATTCATAAATAAATTTAAAGCAAATTCTTTAAAGCTCATGTATTTGACACTTCTTGTCAACAGAATTCATGAAAAATCTGGGCCCGTGTCAGGACGAAAATTAAATGTTTGCTTACTCCTCCTGCTAGATCTAGAAACATAAGATTTGCTGCTACTTGTCAGGGTCAGCCAAAAGCCAGCTGACCTGCTCTAAGATTGCCAGTCATTTTTAAAAAGTGTTTATTGATTGTCGTTAAATGGATTATAAAAAGCATCAGTAAGCAAATAAGGATAAACATAAGCAAATAAATTTATGGGTTGAGATGAAAATATTTTGATTAGGTTGGACATAGTAGCCTCTGTAGCCTTGCATCATGATATTACTTTGTCATTAAGGTGATTATCCACCTGTGAAAATGGTGAGTCATTTTAAATTAGAAATACATTTAGCCTTTGTAAACTGTTTTCATCCTCACAGCAACTTCTGAATGGGACTACAGGTTTGTTTTTGTTTCTGACTCGTTGATTAAATCATTAAACAACAGCACTGTACTACATATCATTTAGTATCTCAAGCAGGACTGTGAACACATTGCTGCAAGTCAGCTTTCCTCAAAAGAGAAGGAAGGTCCTTCTTGTCACTGGGAGCAGGCACAGTAGGGCTCTACCTCCTGCATCTACAGCTCTCAAGGCACCTGTTGATCTTAGGCACAGGGATAGCTGATATTCCTTCATGTTCATAAGCTCTATACACTGCTTTGCACTGAAGGAAAGCAGCAAGGGCTGTGTAAATGGAGAGAAGGTGTTGGCAGCGTTCTGAAGCTTGGTCTGCAGTTGCAGCACAGACACAGAGTCAAAGTAATATCCAGGAAAGAAGAGCAACAGAGCTCTTACAAGTCATTAAAGTAAGGAAAATAGTAAGGTAAAAGCAGAAAACATTCAGAGGTAGTAGAAAAAATTGAAAAGATTTATAAAATGCTGTGGATTATGTGATTGTTTTTTTCAACAGACATAGCAATAATAGGCTTTTGTTACATAGTCAAACTACCATTTTTAGCATGTAAAAGGTGGGGCCAAGGGGGAGGGAGAAATTAAAATCCTTGAATTTCATATCACATACGTTCATAAATTACTGATAAAAAAATTAAAAGAAGTTCAATGCAGTACTAGAAATCGTGCAGATGGTGCCCCACATCAGGCAGGATCAGTTATGGCTTAAGCTGATTTTAATGCCCAGTTGGAAATAAGCTTTGATGTGGAAGAAAAGTTCATGGGTTGACTCAGAACAGTTTAAGAAAGTGACTAGTGAAGGCTAGATCTGTGCAAATGTTTTTACACTTTAAGCAGCCCTAACAAAATGTGAACTTCTTGCTAATTCTGATATGAAATATCTAGGATCTCACTTGAACACACTACAGAAGTAAAAAGTGGTTTTTTTCCTTGGTGTGGAGAGAAAGCAAAACACAAAAAAATCTTAAGTTAGGTATCACTGCTGAAAACTAAGTCTTCTAATTTTAACGAGTTCATAAAAATAAGATTTTAATAATTTAACCTCAGGAAAATGCAATAGCCCATCTCTGCTCAAGTAATGCATCTGACTGAATAAGAGTTTGGAAAAATTACAGGCTTGTCTGTTGCACCTCTTTATGAAGCATATGTAAGTGATTTAAAGAAGGAAAGAGAACATTTCCAGTGACACATTTTAAGAAAAACAAAAAAATAAACTATGAGAGTGTTTAAAAAAATTGCATACAGAGAAAAAACCCCTAAACCTCCAGGGTCATAAAAATATCTTACCACTATTGTGTTGTATTACTATTAGTTGTAATTTCCTAAATAAATAGCAAATGCTTTTGCAAAAAAAAACCAAAAAATACAACAAGCCAAATCAAACCAAAACAATATAAAAATGTGGGCTGTTAATCTGTTTAATTATAGATAATGTCAACAATTTTATTACTGTTTTATTGTTTATAGTTTCTTGAACTTTTCCAGTGGTTCTGTAAAATGTGGCATAACTGCTGCTTAATTGTACTCTGCTCAAAGGAAAAATACTTCTTATGAAATCAGGCTTTGTTAAGGAATACAACACACCCATAAGTAATTTCATGGATTTTCTCTCAAGTTAGATAATAACAACTCAAATACCCTACATTGTATCAAAAAACAAAAAACTATTAGTATGCCTTTAACAAAAATAAATATACATGTATTTCGAACTTGTAATGCTAAAGTATGTTTAAATTCCATATATGCATTCAAGGGTTGAAAATAGGCTATTCAATGAGGGGCTTTTTCCACAACAAATAAATCTGTGGGGAAAAAGCCCAACAACTACTCTGAAATAAACAAAACACTAAACAAAATAGAGGAAGAAAATACAATTTTGTCCTTGATGTTTCTAGTTGGTCAGTCCCTTGACGACTGTATCTATTCTTCTGAAGAGATGTTTACTGAGCTGGTGAAAACACTTTAGCATTTAAGCATTTTGTTTCCATCAGGCTAAATCAGGGAAAATTAAATTAGGTTAGGTGTGGTGCTACCAATTATTCCTTCCTATCTATGACATTGCTGTGTATTGTTTTATTGTGAACAGACCTGGGAAAGGTATCCAAAGCAGCATCCTAAGGAGCACATGGCTATCACCCATACTGGGGTTTTTTTACAGTACCATTTTGTGTGGTACATCATGCTTCTGTGTACCTATTCAGTATTTTGTACTGAATGATAAAAAACCATGACAATCACTAGAAATTCACATTGCATGTAAAGGATAAGGAACCAAATGTACAGTGGCTGCTTAACATACCCAGGAAAAGGGTAGGCATATGGTAGCAAAGCAATAGGTGGTTTCAAAAAGAGAGTATTTCAGGCAGAAGAAATTACTTATGCTGGGAGGTTAAGGAAGTGACTATACTGATCTTAGAACTGTGGAAACATTAAATATGAATGAAATGCAGAAATAGCTTAAGGAAAGGTAGTAACAGGCTAGAAGCAAAGGATGTGACAGAAAAGAGCTCTGGGAATGAAGAACAACGGTAATAAAAGAGACAAAGAGGTAAACTGACAGAGAGGAACATTTAGGATTTGTAAATGAGCTCTGCCAAAAGAGAAAAGGAATGTTCACTGGAATGGAGTCAGTGAGTGACAGGCAGAAAAGAAGACTTTGTGGAAAGGGCAGTATAGAAATCTACAACAAAAGAGGTTTAAAGGATTCTAGAATCAAAACATTTTTGTCACCTCTACTCTAGATTATGCATGTTAGAAAATTAAGAAAAAAGATGCAAAATAGAGAGGGAAAAGAACTGAGTCAGAAGAAATGAAGGACATAGAATGAAATCAGAACATTACATCGATGTTTACAGTAATTTCCTCCTGTCAAAACAAGAATTTGGATGCCTGAGGAAGAAGAATGCAGTTACAAAAATTGGTTTTATCCTGCAGAAGATAAAAGGACAACAATCTTGACAAAAATTGCTCTCATTTTCCAGGACAGTAGAAACACAAAAGCAAGCTGTGTGCTGAAAGACACAGGATAAAACTTCCAGAGGAAAAAAATTATGGGCCATGTCCTGTGCTGAAATCAAGACTGAAAAGGTGAAATTGGACCACCAGGTGGAAGGCCCAGTTTGGTCCACTGAAGGACTCTTAGCAGCCTCAGGCATTTATTTCTTATTCTGGCCCTCCCCACTATGATACTTCTATTAATTAAAAAGCTGAGCTACAAGACCTTACCCTATGACCCTCCTACCTAAAGAAGTAGTCCATAATGTTCTTATATTAAACGCCCTTGTTTTCAAAAAACAAATAATTGTACAGCTGATGTACAGAGAGATTCCATCAGACTTTTTCATAGAATATGGAGTACTTATGTGAGGATGAGACCATTTTCTTATGCAGGGAATAGCATACCTTTCACCTTTTTTCTTCAGGGTGGAAATTTTTGATTTTACTGTTTTATATTTAGTCTTGCATTTTTGGACAGTTACAATCACAAATTATCTTAAACAAATGTAATAGTGTATTTAAGTTCAATCACTATGAGACCAGAAAGCCGAGTAAAATGCTTAAAATAGGTAATTGAAAAGGACCTGTTTTCCTGATGTAAAACAAGCTGAGTGAGTTTAAATAGTCTAAATAGTCATTACAGTCTGACTGTGATGTGTTCTTTCCTCCACACTTGCTGCAGCATTTCTTGTGTTATTATAATGGTTTCTAGAGCAATAAATTACAGACACAGAACCAACTGCTGAAAAGTGTAGGCGGCTCACACAGCATGATGCAAATCACACTGTTGGATACTCTTCCTTTGTAACAACAATTCCACTAGAGCACACGTGATTGTGCCCACCATAATACAATTTCTCTACACAGCAGAGCTTCTGTTGGAGCAATGGAAATGGAATTTTCCATTGCCGTGTCCTTAACTCTGCAAAAGTTATTTTGGTTCTTGAACTTTGCATGCCTATGTAGTATTCTAGTAACTGCATGTACATAAAATAAGCAAATACATAGTCAAACCCAGTTAACCACAGATACAGTCACCTGATAACTACTTACCAGATTATGATAAATAAATCGGTGATTTTTCAGCCTAATTTCTTGTCAAGTGATCAGAATACTCCCACATACCCCCTCCCAATAAGCAAAACTTAGCAAGCAGAAGACATAATCTGGGTCATTGAATGAAGCAAGGAATAGCAGCAAACGGTTTTCCCCTAAACTAGATTTCTTTAAATTATGAGAAATTATTGATTCCAAAATGCTACTCTGCCTATTCAAGCAAGCTAGATCTTTGTATTTGTAAGTTATTGTGCACTAAGTATATTTACACCTTCATTTGATTCAAATGTAGTAAAATATAAAAGGTAAAGATATCCTTCTACAAATGTCTTTTAACTAAAATGAAAATGCACTTCAAAAGTGGGAGTCAGAATTAATTTTTGCACTACTCAAAGATGATATTACTAGGATTCATACAAAATAGAATTAGAGATGTGAAAAAATGAATGATAAATACCATTCAAAATTTGGCAGCTACATACTAATTTTGAAAAAAAAGTCAAACTGGCTTCATAGTTCATCTGGAAAAGATTTTTATTTGAGAACATATGGCTTGCAACAGTCCATAAAGCACTAGAGAAGGCAACATTTATAATATCCATTGTGTGTACAATAAAATAGGAGAGGCACATGTAACAACATGTGGATGTTACATCAGGATGTGGGAGAAATCACAGACCAATAGGTAGAAAGGGACAAGGAATGTTTATTGTCCATGTTCCTGCACTATTTGACACCAAGTTAAACGTAGTACAGTGTACAGGTGGTTTTCTGAGATGATAAACAGAATTCTAGTATTCACACTTCTTTCTATGAAATCAAACCCCTTTCTCCTCCCATTCTTTGGAAATAACTTGACAGTTTATGCTTCTGAGTTTAGGTTTTTTGGTGGTTGTTATTTATTACATTTCGAACATTATATGTAAGGGCTCTATTCCCATCCATCATCAATTCATCAATTTAGATTGAATACCAGGGAAAAACAGTTGAAAATATGGCTTTGTGACATAATCTTGTTATTTTGTCTTTTTTTTTGGCTGACAGAATGATAAGATTTTACAATAACAGTAGTAACATTTCTATTCATCACTGAAGTGATTTAGATCTTAGTAACTCCATAGTGCTGTAGCAGAAGTATCTTCCACAGCATCTACAAATAGTTCATCACTGTGTTGGTGGAAGGAAAAGGAGATATCTTAAAAAGAAAAATGGGGCAAAAGATACAGTAATGCATATTCTGGGAAAGACTACATACTGAGCCTTCTACATGTTATTTTCAGTCATTCAGCAGATGCCCTGGTCCTGATCTTTTCGAAGTGCTAATTTTATCCAGTATCATTGCCTGTTAGGTTGTCCTATTTACTGATCTTGCCATAGCTGCCATATTCTTTTTCTTTTTAATAGACACTCCTGAAAGAGACAAATATTCTCTAGAAAGGTTTGGTGCATCTTTCTTTGCACCTGCTTTCTGAAACTTCTGTATAACCTTTCGAGGCTTACGCTTTACCACAGTGAAGGTACTTGTTAAAACTGTCAAGAATAGAAGTGTTAAGATTATATTCTAAATTTTATTGGTTACACCTTGTGGCATATAAATGCTTTTTTGATGTTTGCTGGTTATTTTTTCATCTCACTTGGAAATGATCATGCAGTTCACCTTATCTTCTGTTAAGGACTTTGATGCAAAGCCGTAAATATACCTAAAAGAGTTTATTTTCATAAGGAAATAATAAATTTCTAAAATTGACTTCATAGTAATACTAAGCAATAGCTAGATATGTTGTGACTTGATATGTAATGCGCAATACCTTGATGTATTTCAGCATAAGTTTAGCTTGTTTTTGTAATATTATGTAGAACAGACATCTGAGATGCAGGAAAAAAATTCACAGAAACATCTTGAAAAACCCTTCAAAGTGTAATTTTGTGGAATCATATACTTACAATTTATAGCACGTGAAGAGTATAAATTTAATCATTATCTACAACTGGTTTGCGTTATCAGAAAAAAATTAAATTAATCCTTAAAATTACAGGGTTTCCTAAAGGTTCTGAAAGCTAAAAACCTTCATCTGTGTCTAAGGAACATGGATACGAGCAATTGTGATCTTTCTCCAGTACTCATCCTGCTGTGGATCTCACAGTATAATTTATGGCAGGCTGCAGATAATTCAGTTTATTCTGGTTGCTAACGGATTTAAAAGGTTGGTGTATCATCCACAGATCAGAAAGATATAAGAAATCATTGTTTTAACTTCAGCTTTTGCCAGGCTTAAGGAAAGTCTTAAAAATATCTTCAGAGTTTTAATTTGCCACTGATAAATTTGGGGCATGGGGTGGGGATTGAGGAAGGGAAAAGAAGGCACTTTGTGGAAAGGAGGCTTTCCCATTGCAGCGGGAGCAGTGTACACTGTCACACAATAGCACACCTGCACAGTACAACAGAAACTGCTGCTGCTTACCACACCACACTTCTCTGGTGACAAAAGAGGCAAAGCAGTCACTCTCCTGGGTTAGCTATTCTGCTTTCATAGCCACAATAGACAAATGATGAGGCTTGATGCATTAACTCTACCCTTGCACTATTTCTAAGTGTTAGAATGTTGGAAATGTAAATAACGAAAAAGAAATAAAAAATAGATATCTATGTAAACACATTTAATTCAGTTTTGAATGCCAAAAAGCAAATAAAATTGTAGATAAATCTCTATTATTATGAATAACTCCCGCAGATATTTTCTTATGATTTCTTGATTTGGATAAGACAGAAATGTTGGTCTGTATTTATAAATTAATCTTTTATAAATAAGAAAGAGAAAGGTAATTAATAAATTAAAGTGAGAATAACCACAAAAACATTTAAAGGGCCATGCCTGATGCATCCTATTGTCCCAAAGGTCTTTACCAATGTTCTATTACATTTTGGAATCCTTGACAAGAGCAGTACTGCAATTTAGAGATGATGAATTCTGACAAATTTATTAAAAGGGGGAAAGTAGAACTTCTTTGTTCTTTGGCATCACAAATTAAGATAATTATAAAATACTGAAATACTAAAAATAATTACTTTGTTTAGATAAGAAAATTATTGAAATGTTACTACCGAAACCAAGGGAGACTAAACTGTGATGACCCAGTATTATTTATAAATGAGAAATGTTTACATTTATGAAACATACATAGATTCCTATGTATAAGTTTGTCCTCTCTCAATCATCCAACACCTAGCAACAATAAAAACAATTTTTAAAAACCAACATAAGCAATAAAATCAATAAAAAACAACATAAACAATAAAAACATCCAAAAACCCAGTAAAAACATCAAAACCCAATAAAAACAACCATAAGAACAACAAAACCGATAAAACCCCACAAAAATAACAAAGCCAATAAAAACAACAAAAATAAAATCAATATAAACCACTGAAACAATAAAAACATTAAAAAACAACAAAAACCCCAATAAGAACAATAATAAGAACAACAAAACCCCACAAAAATAACAAAAACAATAAACCCTAACCCTAACCCTAACCCTAACCCTAACCCTAACCCTAACCCTAACCCTAACCCTAACCCTAACCCTAACC
>JAOTQP010001652.1:35371291-35394919 GCA_026413545.1 Cichladusa arquata | reverse complement strand
ATCTATCTATCTATCTATCTATCTATCTATCTATCTATCTATCCATCCATCCATCCATCCATCCATCCATCTATCCATCTATCCATCTATCTATCCATCCATCTATCTTTTGAAAAAAAAATTTAATTGCATCATTCATTTGGATCACTGTAAGTTAATGTACCATACACTTTGAATTTTGATTTGAAGGTAATGGCACTTATCCAAGGTTATCATAAACTTGAACCCCAAAGTTATGGTACATTTTGCAACAGCCTGGACCCCAAATATTCATCCAGAACTTTTCAGATGACATGGAAGCAGCATTAAACTGTTTGCAACATGTGTGCAAGGAAGGATGTATCCACAACCTAACTCAACAAGACCAAGTAAAGAGTACTGAGCAAAGAGCATTCATTCATATAAATGAAGTAAATGTCTATAAACTCCAATAGAAGGTGCCAACTTCTCCCTTACTGCCTTATGCTGACTATTAAGATCACAGAATGGCTGCGTCTGGAAAGAACGTCATCACGAAGATCACCTTGTCCTAGTCCCTGGCTCAAGACAAGGCATGACAGTCCAGTGCACAGAGACCACAGACATCATTCAAATAAACTCATAATAAACTGTGATGCAAGGACAGGGACGCATGAAAGAGAATGTGGCTCATAAATAGTATTGAAATAGTGTTTTAACAGAGATTGTTAAAAGAACAGATTCCATTGAATGACAATGGAGGTTATATTAATTAATGAAATCCAAACTCTCTGTGCCTTTTATTCAGTCTGAATGGGGTTGATAACAGAGAATAAGTATTAAATGAAACTTCTTGAAAATGCACCCTGGGGTTTCTTATTTGAAAAGGAAATTTTTAAATAATTACCTAATTAATTAAAAGGGAATGAGTATTCAAAATGATAGATAAACCTGCAGTATTTGTTGGAAAGCATAAACTCACTCTAGATTTGCAGTGTAGCTGGTTTTCTTCTGCTAACTTTTCAGACTTCTAGAGAAAATCCATCAAAACAATAACCTCTGTTCATACTGACTAATAATAATTATAAAAAGCTATGGATCTAAAAAGAAAAAAACCCAAATTATTATTTCTAGATAAAGCTATGAGTCGAATGTGTTATTGCACGTCAGATTTTTGATACACTTATGATCAATACTTGCTTTCTTTCATAAGTATCAAATCAGATGGAAAGAAATAATTCATTTGCATTCTCTTTACTTCTGTCTCTAACTGACTGCAAAAAAAAAAAAAAAGACATTTCCACATAGTTTTTAGAGACTGACCTCATTCTTTCCTCTAATACAACTCAAAATTAGCTTCACTCGGAACAGTAAAAGGTTTAAGCAAATTTTTTGAAAAGAATTCATACTTGTGTAGATTTACTAAGAGTCTAAAATGATGTGACTGCCTCAACCCCCATTTTTTAAAAAACATTAACTTGACAATTCTTTATAATTTGCTAAATGTATGGAATCATAATGTCATTTGGCATATTGAGAAATACCCAGTCCATAGCATTTCCTGATTCCTAAGTAAAAAAGAATACTGTAGAAAGTGGATTCAACAATTCTTCCATAAAAATAATTTAGACAATTAAAATTTTTTCTGCTAAAAAGTTAATTTAAAATAACCAGTAAGTTTATTTATGTTTTAAGCGAAAGGAAATTAACGTCATATACATTCAGACACAAGAATATAGGACAACACTTTAGAAACCATGCACAGCTGTTCCAGAAAACTGTAGAGAGCAGGGACATAAAAACAAACTAAAATAAAAGTAAGAAAAAAACCCACTGCTTTTAGCAACAGAAAACTTATTCTTTGGTTCAGAAGTGCAGTGCAGTCCTCTTTTCAGTTGTTTAAGCTACTAACTAGTTTGAATAAATAATAATGCATTAGTACTGATGAAATTTTCTAAAATGTAATACCAAAAGGGAACAAAGTACACATTTTCTGGTGGTTTTATAAATGTGCTATAAATCAGCTGCCTCTTTCTCAAAAAACAAGTTGATAGGAAGCACTGAATTCTAAAATAGATCCACCGTCACTAAATCTGCACTTTTTTTGAGTAAATGTCATTGACATTCTCTTTACAGAATCAATAGGCCTACTGATAACTGTTTCATGGGGAATTAATGATCCTGTAGTAAAAATTTCTAGAACCAAGGTTTATTTACAGGTAGGACGTATATATAAGTATAGTAAGATAGTAAGTATGATGAATTTTTAGGAGTTAGCTCCTGTATTTAGTTATTTAGTTCCTATATTCATATTTTTATTGCCATTAATATATATTTCTTCATGCAAAATTTGAAGGGATGATGAAATAAATTCAGTGGAGTACCACTACTGCTACAACCATACCAAATATAGCTTCTTAAAGAAGGTCCAATATCATTGTGTTTTTTCCTATCAAATCTAAATCTACCTAACATTTCCTCTTCATTTTCATGTAACCCTCTGAACATGAATGCTGGGGGTTAAGATGCAGTGGAAGAAAGGTAAAATAGTGATAATAGCAGCATTGTTTAATAAGTAGCAACTAGGTATTGCATGAGGCAGTAAAAAATTTCTTCAAGGCCATTCATGATATTTCTTACAGGTTTTGTCTTAACAAAGTGAATTATAGAACTCTCAAAAACAAAAGTATAAAATTTCATAAACTGCAGTTACTGATTTGTACTGCATCATCTTTCACCATTACTTTTTGTACTGGGTCATTTTTCTGCCGTTATTATGAGAACTAGGAATTAATATGGAACTTATGCAGAAGACAGAAACCACTCCGCCTGGGTGTTGGGAATTTCAGTGCAGGTACAGTCCAAGACCAATTTTCGAGAAACAAAATCAGAGTCTACTCCTTGGGCAGAGAGAAAGACAGGTTATTTCCTCTCAAGCTACGGATCACATGTAGAGCTGCGTTACATCTGTCTCAGCAGACAAAAAGCAGTTCTCCTCTTAAGGGGACAGTGGGAATATATGCAAAGCAGTGGATATGTGTTTTCTTTTAAGCCAATCCCTTGACTTTAACACTATTGAAATTCCAAATAAAAGTGCTCATATATCTGTAGGAGATTGGAGAAATTCACATTGGGCAGTTTCATTTTGCATTGCTCCATTTCCTTTCTTTCAGTCCATAAACCAACTTGAGGACTAGAATTATTTTAGTAAGGTTAAAGAACTCAAATTATATAAATAAAAAATAACTGATTAATGAATTACTGTGATCTTTCTTCACTTCAGATAACACTTTTGTGCTAAATCAGAGCACATTACTGAAAATTATGATGGCCCATCAATTCCAGTTGTCACCTTGCTTCAGGCAGTGACCTTTAACTGGTATCTCCTAAGAGAAGCCTAACATGTATACCTACACTGCTGTACCATGATAACGGAACAGTCTCCAGAGGCAATTATTTCATATCCTGAAGCAAAATGATCAATATATCTCCTATAACTTTCGCAAAAACAATCTTACACAAATCTAAATATTTATATTTAATTCTTGCTGAACTACTTCAGCTTTTATCTCATGGATGGGGGCAGAAGCCTATTACTACCTGATTAGCACTAAAAATTTCCTCAGATGTTTAATTTATCAGTGTTTTCTTCTTTTCACTACTTCAGGTCAGTTAGAAAAATTATTGAATATATTCAAATTCTAACGATGTGGCCATTAATTTTACATTCTCAGTAATGGTTCTGGAATTGCTCAAAAGCAATACATTTTTTCTGAGTATATAATTTTGGGAAAGAAGGCCACAAAGTGACTAGAGAAGAGAATTCAGAATTTTAATTGAGAACAATATGAGTGAATACAAGGACTTTTTTTACATTGTATGTTTTTTGATGGTAGTATCTCTATTTTTGAAAGCTTTTATTGAAAAGTTATAGCTTTCTTTAAATAATTAATCAACTATTTCTCGATAGGAATTCTCTCCACAGGAACTGACAGTCCTATTGAAAATTTTCCCTTCTTTTCTTTTTTTATTTTTTTTTTCTTAAAATATTATTTGGTTTTTATATGTAAAATAAGAAACATAATGTTTACCTTTTAAGAAAAGATCTCTGATTTTGTGACTATTCTGTGTTTTCTAAAATCTACCATTTTAAATAGAATTGCATTACAATGTAGAGTGATTATGTTTTAATCTGGCAGCTTTCTGAAATATACAAACAGTAGGATAGCAATAAAGAAGCTTTCACTTTGTGAACAATAATGTAATTATTAATGAATTGAACTGATTTACAGAAATGTGATACATTAACAAACACACAAGAGCTACTGAGGAAAAGACAAGCTTTTGAAAAGGAATATTGAATGACAGAAGGCAAGTTGGATAGATAACGACCACAAGAAATCACCTTGAATCACATGAGAGAAAATAAAGGTAGAGTGAGTGAGTGAGATTTCAGGGACAATATTTACGACAGTGTTGGGCTATAGTATCTGAACAGAGAACAGGAAAGTCAAGATTGCAGGGGAAAGAAAACTCTCATTACACATACCATTTCTACCTTCCTCATTTGTAAATATTATTTTATCTTTAAATGATGCTTTATAATTAAATTTGTTACAAATCTAGTAAAAAGACTAGATTCAGTAGCCTTCAGAGGACAAGCAGCCTGACAATAAGGGGAAAGGAGAGGAAATTCAAATGAAATATAGATTACCAGATATTAAGGAGAATGGTAGAAGAGAGTAAAATAATTTCCTTCATCTCCACAAAAGTGGTGCCAAAAATGGATAATGAGAAAACACTTTTTCCTTATGGAAATAAACAAAACTGATGCATTAAAGCAGCCAAAGAAGCTCTTCAGTAATTTTTACCCTTAATTTTCCATTAGAGGAGTAGGGAGGTAAACAAGTAGAGGCAGAGAAGCAGAAGGAAGAAGTATCTTAGGCAAAGCATCCAAGCTAAAGTTAATAAGACATTTGAAATTAATTAAGGTTAAAGAACAATGGCACATTGCCAGGAGTAATTTTAATCTTTTTGTGTCTGTCACCTAACAGACTGCAGAACAGTAACAGACTTAGCAAATGTCTGAATCTAAGATACACTTCTTTGAACTTCAGAAGTACCCAGAGCAGCCTCATGTGCTCCTGTAGAGTTAAGATCACAAGGATGTGGACCAGAGTAAGGGTTTTACAGCAACCCTTGGCAAGTGGGAAATTTCCTTGTTAGGAAGCACATACCTAAATTCCTAGGGTTCACAGAAAATTCATGGCATACGTATAATTAGTAAGAAAATTTAGTATTCATATAAAGAAAAAGACATTCAAAGTTTTCAGCATCTTTACTTGAACGCGAAAATGCAACAAATTAACTAATAAGCTGAAAACATTACTAGAAAAAAGAAATCTAGTTTTTGTAACTATGGTCCTAATTAAAATAAAACAAGCTGTAAACCTTGCTTTATTCCACCTTATTTCAGGCACAAAATGTTTTCCTTCATCAAACAAAAGAAACATTAAGAAGCAAAACAGGAAAAACATGACTCCAAGAAGAGATAGGGTGCAACTGCAGACCACTGCCATGTCATACTTCCTCTCCCAAAAGACAAACAATGTTTACTTCATCGGTCTAATAGACAGAATCACTAACTATGAACACGTGCACAAATGGAGAAAGTCAGTCACACTGAATTTAACAATCCATTGGAACACAAGGTCACATCAAGCAGTATAACAAAAAAAAAAAAAAAAATAAAAAATAATAAAAAAAAATCATTCCAATCAAGTTGTTTTAAAGTGAAATAGCTTGAGCCCTAGTGGAGTCTAGCAGTTTCACAACAGTAGCCAAGTTACTAATTCAACAAAAAAATAATGAGAAATTGTATTTCCAAATTTCTTTTTCTTCCTCACTGCTGCTACTTAGTGATTATTCTCTCCTGTTGAACAAACATGGCAGTGGACCAAAAAAAAATAGGAATACCAGTCACTGCTGTCCTCATATATATTAAACATTTGTATAAATTAACATGGAACTGGAAGAACATGGAACTGGAAGGATGTATTACATTATGATATTTCTTGATTTTCATTTATCTTAAATATTCTTCTCACATTTATTCCCACATTGCTTTAAAAATTATGTAATGCTATTTTATTGATACACATACATTTTCCATGTAGTCATATAAAGACAAAATGCAAGGCAAAAAGTCAAATTTGCTACAAAATATAACTGCAGTCTTGTAAGAATGAAGTACTAAACTGAATAAAAAAACCCTCCTCCTAGCACAAATTATATAGAGTGACATTTTGGCACAAGGCAAGTCTGTGAAATAAAGAATTTCTATAATATGACTCAACATTAAAAGTAACAACTGAAGGAATTAAATTTTTTATGTTCTGTGTATATTTGTATAGACTGCTACAAAAAAGTTAAAGAAATTAGCAACTTTTTTAAAAGTTCCTTTTTTTTTGTTTATACTCTATTTGTAAATATTCCTCGATTCCACTTGGTGCAAACCAGGAATTTTCTTGAATATATTTTATACATATATCTATCTATATGTATGTGCATGTATATGGGTATGTGATTTGTCATAGCCTGTGGATAAATGGGGAAGGTGCAGCTGTTGGAAGTGGTGGATTTAAAGGAAAAAGCAGATATTATGCTGACTAGTCTATGGTCCTTTAAGACACAGAATGAGACAGATAAAATATCATGTTGGTAGTTTAGCTCAGTTTGATGGAAACCAGAACAACAGCAAGACATTATCAGCAACAGAATATCACCACAATCTAAAAAACAAAAAGCCAAAAAGAAAGTAGAAGAAAATTAAAGGATGAAAATTCTTGTAATTAGAAGTCATGGGATACTTCAATACAAATAGAAGACAGGAAAGAAACATAATGCTGGTTAACTGTCTTTAAGTAAGAAGAGCACTTGAAACTTCTTGGTAGATGAGCAATCAGTGACAATCATTAGCACATTTCACTCATACTGCAAGTTAGTGTGGCCCAGGAAATGATGCTCCTCACAGGGAGGGCTGGGGGTTTTCTTTGTGGAAAGGACATTGCTGCTCTGTGCACTTGGGCTATCAATTCTTTTATTTGTTATAAATAGTGGGATCTGGATTTCTCTCTTTTCTGATGCCTGTGTGATACACAGAGAATTGAAAAATGCTCATATCATTATGAAACTGGATTGTTCTTTGCATCTGAAAGAAGTCTTGGAAATCTTTAATCACTTGATTGATTTAGCAACTTATTCTCACTTCTTGCTCTCTTTATTTCCATGGGAAAGTCAGGGAGGTACAGAATGTATCTAAGTGCCCATACACAGACTACATGAGATTTCTTATGATTAAATAGTCCTTTAGGATTTAATCAAATATTATAGAAAAACAGGCTCAGTTGCTAAAACAACAATATAAAATTAACAGTGTATAAATTTGTGAAAGTGCATCTGTTTTGTAGATACTATTTTAGGAGGTGTATCATTTAAAGGAAATTACAGGACCATTATTTTGGACACAGAGGTGATGCTGAAAGGAGCTGGCAATTTCATTCCTGTACAAAAGAAATTTCTACCATCACTAGAGTTGAAATTCTCCATACAAACACACTTTCTTGACACATATCCCCTGGATTTTTAAAATTCTTCCTGTTTTCCTATCTATCAAAATGCTTTGCAAGAACAAAGTGTTGCTAAGTACCTTGATGAACAGCTATGAATATCTCTGATGAAGACCAGATAAACATGGAAGGATCTTTCTGTAGATAAGAACATTCCTACCATTCTCTTTTGTGAAGGATGTGCCTAATGATTAGGTTGGGAAACCCAAACTTTCATGCCTATCAGAATAACTCTGACCTCTATGATCATATGCATGAAGTTTAAAACTAGACCACACACAGCGTGGGAGCAAAACTGTTTTAAATTTAAATTTCAAACTGGCTACAATAACTGTATTGTCATATCAGTGGAAAAATTCAGAAACAAACTGAAGAATGGATAAACTCTGTGGTACAGCTTGTATGGTAACCAACAATGTAGGGATTTAATGAGATGAAAGATTTGAAAGGGTTATTTGCAAACTGTCTAATAATAAGCAATTTTAGATGTCTCAAGGCCAGTCATAGGGAGAATGCAGTTTATAGTTTTATAATCTTTGTGACATGGTGCCCTCCAGCAAGCACAGAATGGGTCCTATTTCAGTTGTTTTAAAAGACCTGCATGTATCAGAATAAAGTTGGTCTCAGCATGTTAAAACAGCATGAAATACATTCCCTTGCAAATTGTTTACAGAAAAAATGTGTTTATGGAAATGTATCACTGATTAAAATTACCAAAAGGTAAAAGACTCTCTCTGAGTCTTTTAATTGTATTTCTTCCTAGAGAGTGGCTGGTGAGGATGCTATTCTAAACTCCCAAGATGAAAAAAAGTGGTTTTTTTCTTTGATCTACTATTTTCCCTAACTATTTTGAAAATTTTAGTTTTTAAAAAGCTAACAGCTCCCTTGAACAAAATCAAATTCTACTCCTGGAATTTTGGTCTCGTTAACAGGCACAGATCTTTTGTAGCTTGAAAACAGAGCCTGTCAGAATTTTTTCTTGAAAAACATCTTGGTAAAACAGCTAATTTGATTCTGAATATGATTGTTTGTGCTTGTTCTCTATTGAGTCTGAACACAGAAACCTAAGCAGTGAAATCAACAGACCAGAATTTAAGGAAAAATCATAAAGAAAGTAAATTGAGACCTCAAATATATTCCTATTCCAGTCAGTCAGAAAGTTGTCAATTGAGTAAAAATAGTGTCCTTGTATGAAATGAACTTTTCACAGAAAGTGAAATACCTTACTTAATTTGTAAATTTCTTTTCTTAATTTAAGCAGTCATAAATAACAAGTAGATGATCTAACATGATTACTCAGAAATTCAAAGATTCAGATTAGAATAGTTTACCTGGTCCCATTACTTTTCTGGATTTCACCTGGGAACTGAAACACAGGGATTTTCACTCTATGTTACACACTGCAAGTGTTTTTCATATTTTAATTTACAATGTTATCAAAACAATAGCAGAAGTAGGAGAAGTAGGCTTTGCAACAGGTTCTCTTTAGAGTTTAGTTGAAAACAAGGGGATTTGTATCCTGTGTCACAATGCAATAACATTGCAAAGTTCTTCTTTTTATGTTTGCACACATTCTACAGTTCAGTCATATCACAGAAGAGACGTGTGAAACACCTTTCTGCAAAAAACTTCTGAGTAAAAGCAGTATAAAAACATTAACAAAAGTACTCACATTGAACTGTCTGAACTATGATCTTTTGTCATTAGAAATATTTGATGTTCATAATTTAAATGAAAACCCAATTTTCCTCAAAATAAACGTTGCTTACTCCATTGGATTTCACCCAGATATTAAAATTTTGGAAAGATCTGTTTCAAACTATTTTCACTTAGTTTTCAGTTTGAAAAAAAATAGCCACAAAAGTTATTTTCACAACTGTCTGTACAGATCGTCTTCTAAAGCTGTTTGCATTCTTCGCACTTAACTTTTCTTAACCGTCTGAATCTTCTGTGGAGAGCAGGACTGGGTATGGGGAGGTTATTCAACATGATTTTTAAAGGGAGTAAAGGTCTGCTCTGGTGTAAAAAAAAAAAAAATGCTGCCAGTCAGAATTCCTTAGCATCTTCTGATACACAAAATCTCTCATCTGAATTTGGAGGAGCAGCATTATTGCAAACTGAAGATAATTGATACATCTTACATTCTCAGTACTAAGACATTTACAAGTAAACTACTAAATATACAAGATTACAAGTTCGCTGAATCAGAAGAACCTCAGCTTTTGGTATGATTAAGTTTTAATTGTATTTTTCCTTAGGGATCACTAGTAGCTAATAAGCTCATGAAAATAGGACTTTAAATAGCAGGAGTAGTAAAAGTCACTCCATGCACCATATTTTGGTATGCTTGGCTGCCTAAGGCATCCTATTGCCTGCAGTTTCAAGAATTCGGTTTTCAAGGAAAAAATCTATTAAAAAAGCCTTAAGAATTTTTTTATTTCTTAAAGGACAGATGGCTCAGTACATCATGTACCTTTTGTGAATCCCAGAGATGCTGGTACCATGTCTTCTTATTTTTACTGTGGTTTATTTGTTAGAAACACTTTGTGACTTAAAAATTCTGAATCACACATTTCTCAAATTTAATTATATGCATGTCACTTTGATAACAGTGATTGCAGTGATAGCAGTGAATAGGGATTGCAGCCATAAGCATTCAAAGTTACTTCTAACCTTATAAATAATCTTTTGCTTCATTTTTGAGACTATTTGGTCTTTCCGCTAATGAGTAAAATTTTTTCCCACCCTTTTCTTAGCTGTATCAGGTACTGAACCATAGAATGTTTCTTCCAGAACACTGAGCAAGGGGAGATCCTATAGGTAGACCCATCCAGAAAGTGTGTCAGATCAAAGATGGAGGCATCATTCTGCAAGCGAAGAAAGTGGAATATAGACAAACCCCACATCTGTGCCATAAATCAGCATGACTCAAACAAAGTTAACTCCTTTCTCATAAGAATTTACCTTTTTGCTATCTCTAGGTGCATCTAAATGGAGTTAGTTAAAAACCTGGCAAATAAAACAGGCAGATTCTGTACTGTATTGCTTGATAGTTAATTTCTTTATAAACTGCCATTAAAACTGAGTTGAGAGTATTCATTTATTCCTTCAACACATCCTAATGTTTCCTTTGCAAATTCAACTAGGGCTTCATTCATTTATAATGTTTACTTTGTATGGTTAGAAAAAAAATGTTACTGCATAACTTAAAATGTTTTAACTACATTCCTGTAACCACATTTTCGCACTGAAAGTAATGAGAAATCTTGCACACACAATCATGTAAAAAGAATAAATATTTGTTTATTATCTATGAAAAAAGATCTATTAGATTGAGGAGCATGGCATTAATAAATGAAGGACATCTTCAAATTCATTGAAAAGTTGAAAAATAAGATTACAATATGACTCTAATTAATGATAATAGACTTTACCCTTACAAAAAATCAATTCTATCAGAAAATTGATACTGGCCTATAACAACTGAGATGCAGAGGAATTACTTACGGAACACTGATGCTAAGGATTTATTAAGCAGAGAACAGAATAAACTACTAATATATTTAGCTTCAGAAAAAACTAAATTCCACGGACTTGCAGGCCCCAAGACACTGTAACAGGTGCAACAATTATGTATGGCACAACTTGAGGGACATACTAGCCACTCATCTGTGAGCTCAGCAGTTTTGATGAGAGAATGAACTGTTAATTAACAAATATTAAGATCCCAACTTGTCAAGCAAAATTAAACTCCAGGGAAGAAGCTCGATTACCCACGAGAAGCCAAGCTATCAAAACTAAACCAGGTCAGAACTAGTGAATGACTCTTGGAAACAGTGAAAGGAGTATTTCTACTGTTTAATTTTTGATCGTTCAAAATACCCCATGAGCACTCAGTTAATCTTTTTCTATGAAGTCTCTGAGATACAGAAGGCTCATGGGTCTGATATTTTGTGAAAGGCTTGGGATCCACATTAGCTCTGAGCTTCCATGTGAGGTGACCTCCTTTCCCTTCTATCAAGACTGCACAGCGTTTGACATCCTATTCATTTCATTGTAATACTGATATGAAGGACAATTCTACAGCTTGAGAAAATTACCCTTTCTGAAGAACCTCCATATCACAACTGCTGCCCTGTGCAAACACTTCCTTAGTCTGAAGATAGAAAATGTGTTTTCACAGAATTTGCCTACACAGCGTGAGTGCATTTCCCTCACTGTGAAAATCTGTGTGTACCAGTGTGTGGAGATGCCCACAATGTACACACACACACAGCAGCACAAAGAGCCATACTCCTGTATGAAGTTACTGCACCATGTAACACTGAAAGAGAAACTTGTAATTGAGAAAGCAAAGTTAGTCAGCTGGCTTCCACATATAGGAAGAATACTAAACATCTAGAAGAAATACATTCTTTTCAACTTTCACTTCTAAAAACAGGGATTTGAAAGTTTAATTTTCTGAAATAAACTCCTACCACATGAAAAATCTAAGAGCTGTGCAAGTGTGAGGCATTTCTTTAATCTTTTTCTTTGGAATGAATACTGAAATCAAAATAAAGTCCAACAGACATTTTGCTCTATTTGATCTAGCCTGGATTTTCTTTTAGTTTGTAGTTAGATGGTTCATGTTTTCACATCTTTCAAGCTCAATATTAGAGCAAACTACTTTGATTTTTTAAAAAGCATATGCATGAAACAGGCCAGGAAAAAAACCCCAAAACAATTTCTTTTCAAACACGTGATGCAAAGCTATTTGCTCATAATGAAGAAAAAGCCTCAGCCCTGGGGTAAGCAATCAGCTGGAAAAAAGTGATGATTTTCATGCACTTCCACAATGAACTGAATTGCAACAGGTCTGCATCTCTCAAGTAAGTGTTCCTTCACAAGATAATTCAGAAGATGGAAAATGTATGAAATTGTGGGGGAAAAAACCTGAACACACTGGGTTTTTTCTGCTTTTTTCCCCTTTAATCAGTGAACTGGAAAATTCCTTTTAATATTTAGAAAACTGTCATAAATTAGACTCATTGTTTCTGCTGCATTAATTGTGGATGTCGATTATTTGAAGTGTTAGTTCACAGTCCAAATAAGAATTTGAATTCTTTTGTGAGTTCTTAATACATGTAGAATAGTGCACAACTACATTAGGATGTGATAAATAAAATTAAAAGTGTTTTTTAACAAGATATCTGGCTCACTGATATTCAGAAATTAAAAAACAGTAATATGTAGTCATACTTACATATAAAATAAGGACTAAAATTTGGAGGAAATAAAAAAAAATCCACATATAAATGTCACTCAGTCTTGTCTCTAAAATATTTGACATTGGATTACCACAACCAAAAAGAAAAGACCTGTAAAAATATGAAGGAATGTTTACTAGATTTTAGTACAAATCTAAGTGGAAAAAAACACACCTACTGAAGACCTGTTCTTTTTCCCACATGAAGACAATGCAGAAAACTTCTGGGAATACTGAAATCACATCTAGCATTCAAAATACCAGGCACTTATACACATAATTTCTGCTATTAAATGCCAAATGCTAACGTAAAACAATTTTTCATATTTTTCAAATTACTTAAACTATGTAAAGACTGGAAAACTGATATTTCATTAATTGGCAAATTAGGTCTTATCTAAAAAGCTACAAAGGAGTTTCCCCATAATGCAGTGAAAATTATGTCACTAATACTCATCTGAAAGCAAAGCTTCTCTGTAATTTGGAGAAGCAGTTCAGACCTTTCACCAACTCAGATCTAGGTCTCTCCACAGCAGGAAGGGACAATTCTGCCAAACTGTGTTAAATGAAATATGATTATCTGGCTGCAACTCTTGCTACTAGGGTAGAATTCCATGTCAAAAAATCACTGCTTTTCTCTCTTTTTATATCCTGTGTACCATACCACCTGCAGGATCACAAAATTCCAACATTCTTAAATTCAGCTTTCACCTACGTGATTGGGGAGGCAGGGAATTGGGGTGAAAAGGAAGAAATATTACCAGATGATTTACTGAGCTACAGAAACCTTCTCATTCAAATGACAAGCAAACCTTTAGTCTCACATTCTTTTCAAGAAAAGCTATAAACTCTCCTTTATCCAAAATGCTTCAGACCAGAGCTTTTGGCTTTAGTCAGACATAAGGATTGCCAACTTGTTAAAAATTCTCTCTGATTTCAACTTGACTGCCTCAAAATGATCCCATGTTGCCTTTTATCTGAATGTTTATGTCTGAACGCAGGAATAGAAGAAACTCTACATTATTTGAAGGAAATAGCTTTAAGTAAAATAGTAAGAAAAGAACATATATGGCATTTTAGTTCTTTACTCTTTTAGACACTTTCTGTACAACTCAGTCTTTGCAATAAATTTCTGCTGTATGGATATAAATGTACTTTATTTCAGGACAGCAAACTTTAACCTCCTTAGTTCTGAAGTTTGTCAAAATTGTTCTTAAAGCATGCTGATAAAAATACCACCTATTTCTGCTTCCATGACTCTTCCCAGACAATGAACTAAAGGTAATCAGAATGAAAAAATAAAAGTGGTACAGAAGACAGAAGAGGGATAATGAATGAGGAAAAATGGCAAAATTCTGGGGCCTTAATAAAAAAGAAGAAATGAAGAAATATCTTATTCCAATCCCTCCTCCCCTCCCAACACCAAACAATGATAGAATCAAATAGAATATCTGAAATGAATTAATAGACCATTGTAGAACAGAAAATTTAAGAAAAAATAATTATCTCTATATTTTCCTGAGCAGTGGGTATGTGGCATGGAAAAGATGAACTTGTCTTCTTTATTCTGTTTTCTTTGTGGCTCAGACAAGATTCAGAGCGAAACATGAGGCGACAGGCTAGTCCTATGGAAAGGAAAACTGCATATGCAATCTGTCTATTCACTGCAAACTTAGGGATAGAGATTTCCTGCTGCTGAGGAAGATGTCGTCAATTCATAGCGGAAAAAAAATTATACAGCAGCTTTTTCATTTGTGCTAGATGAACACTGTCAGACACTGAGCACATGAGGACAGAACAGCTGAGCTTCTAGGTACCACTAAAGTGTGCAGGCTACTTTATATATAATGTATCAGTAGCAGTTCCTCTAGCACAAAATATATTATATACATAACATATACATACAGCATATATATACATACATATAGTGTGTGTGTGTAAAATAAATAAAAATTAAAGAGCGATAGATATAAATACATAAAATAGAAATACCGTCAGACTCCTTAAAATACACGTTGATGTCCTGGACCTAAAGTATTACTTAGAGGTAGGTGTTGGGCATTCATATAAGGAAACTTAATTTCTTTATGGCTTTGTTCCTTCCCTTGCTGAACATTTTGCTCTTTGGTATTTCACAAAGCACTCATTTGACCTAGGCCACCCTCCTCACATTTTAAAGCTTTAGTTTTCCTTAGCAGGGTAGCCACTTTCACAGCCTGTTCTTTTTCAGGCACTTCTAATACAAAAATGCAATCTAGACTCCGGCATGTCAATAATGGAGTCAGGGAGTGCCACAGCTTTAAATACAGGAACGCAGTTTCAGCTGATAGAGGGGTAATTATGAGTCCATACAGGCAAAGGGCATGTATTAGCTTTGCCATTCAGTTGTGTGAGAATAGGAATGGAAAGCATTATGTAAATGATTTTCTATTCCTGTGAAAATAACCATGTAAGGATTTGGAGTGATTTCCCTACACATTTTTTTAATGTTTACATTTTCATTTTAATTGGGAAGCAATATTTGATATGGACAACACTGCTAAACTTTTGAAGGCCACCTTAGAAGTCAAGAAGGCTTTTACTTTCTACTGAAAATCTTTTAATGTTGCATTGCATACTTATTCGTTTTTGCAGACAGTTCAGAAAAAGAGTATTCTTACAGATTATTTTATGTGAGAGCTTTACATTTTTTTTGAAAAATAAATTTCGGAAGCTATGGGCATTAACAGAAGCGTGCACAGTTTTGTATTTGTAAGTCATGTAGTCCAGGCTTATGCTTTCTTAAATTGCATTTTTGAAGGGATGTCATAAAAGTACAGTATTACTTTTGAAAATACATAAATCCATAGAAAGTTCAAAATACTTATGGAGAAATATTTTAAAATGCAAGTCTGTTTGGACAGCTTTTGTATTACACCTTATCTAAAAATAACTTCAGAACCAGACTAATAAATACTCTTTAAATTATCTGGGAGAAATGGACTTTTGTTAACAGAGGAATAATTCCTGAAGAGCAACTACTGTGCTGTTAAAACTTTTCTAGGCTTGCCAGTGTGGGCATCTGTCATATGAGTTTCCCCTTGCTACCCAACAAATGGCCTGAACTTAATTCAAGAGGGAACATCCAAGCTGTCAAGTCATACAGAAGATATTTATGATCACCCAGAAAATGAACAGTTATATGCAAAAGGCTTTATGTATTTTCCCAGTGAAAGCACAGTAATGTCAAAAGCTTAAATATTAAAGGAATTTTTTCTCTTTGCCTGTAAACCATGAGTAAAATGTTTCACAATCTTTGAATGAAAACAGTAACATGGTGAGGAAAAATAATTTTAGC
Source organism: Cichladusa arquata (assembly GCA_026413545.1). Classification (NCBI taxonomy): domain Eukaryota; kingdom Metazoa; phylum Chordata; class Aves; order Passeriformes; family Muscicapidae; genus Cichladusa; species Cichladusa arquata. The sequence goes on along the minus strand of JAOTQP010001652.1, from coordinate 35,378,748 downwards.
ACTTCCTCATATTTGTGATAATCCGTGCATGACTTCTGACACTAGCAGAGGTGTTACTCTTGACCAGATCTGAGTCAGAAGCAAACAAGAATTTGTAGGGGAAATTAGCAAAGAAGATATTAAAGCAAGATCATCACTTTTGGCAATTCAGAGGGAAGTTTGTAATTCAGTTTTAGCATATGTGAGAAGAATAGCATGATAAATAATAATGTAATACCATTTTCCAGATTTATCATGTAGCTTCTATCACAGTGTTAGAAATCTAACATAGTGTGGAGAAATTACATAAAAATTTGTATGCCTGTAAACAAACAAAATATAGCACTCACACACAAAAAACCGGCAAACAAAAATAACACAATCATTACAATTAAACACAAGTTTCAATACTTCCATTGAAATATTTGGGAATCTACATCTATGAAGCCTACATAAACAAGCATATACTTGTTTAAAGCTTAGATTTATAAACTAAAATTTGACTCCATACTAATGTGCACCTCTAAAACCAAACTGTTCTGTGTCTGTAATATGTAACCACAGGTTATTTCAGGTTTGGAAGATGTCTGTGAAAACTGTTTTGAAGTAATCATTTACCTTATAATTCCTTACTTTATAATTCCCACAAATAATTAATAGTAACTTCTATTATTAATGTTTTCTCCTCCAATTTCAATGAATTCATCATTTGACACACTCATGAAGAATGAAGTAGTAACCAATAACTTAAAAATCAGCATTTTTCTAGGTTTCAATATCCTACTTATATCTCCTTTGTAGAAATAAAATATGGTACCAAGTAATGCTATGTGCTTTACTTTGTATTCATAAGAGATGCAATTCAATTGAAATCTAATGAGTTTGTATAATTACATTAAAAATTTTGGGAACTGAAAAGCACCATTTCTCTAAAGCTTAAAAATATTAATCAACCATATGACAAGAAAATATTAAACAAACCACGCAGGTTAAGACTATCCTCCTGAATACAGCAGACATCCTAATTCTATTGATGGAATTAAATTAAGCACAGGAAAAAGCCATCTTTGTGATGTACAGACACTAATGATATATTGCCCTTTACAACTAAAAGCATAACATTGGTTAGGGTAGACCTATGTTTTGAAGTAGCATGGTAAATCTGTTTTCTTATGATGTGTTTCTCAGCTTTTTAAACTGTTAGACTTGGGGATATCAAAAACCTTGATTATACAGAGTACTAACTGCTTAATTCTAACCATCAGGGTTTCTGACATTCTATTAACCTGTGATATTCATGGCCTCAGAACATTTTAGAAGAGCTGCAAAAAAAGAAGACGAAAGCTTAGAATAACTTTTATGGTATATTGCAGTCTCATATTGTACCAATCTGTTCATACTATTCTACCTAGGCAGCACAAAATAGAGGGGTCTTGGACAGAAATAAGGGAAAATTTAATTCCTTTAGGGGCATTCTCACTGGCTTGATGTTAATGGAGGAATTAGACCTGACTTCTACATCCCTAAACAACAGATCACTTATGTCTACACTAATCGGTGAAGTGCAACGGGTCTGTGCTGGATCAGGCAGTGACAATGCTCTCCCATTGTGACTGCTCCCTCTGCCCATTGATTCTAAGTTCAAGTATCTGTTTCTTTGGAAAAGCAAAAAAAAATCTTTGCCATGCTTTACAAAGAAGATAAAACAAAATCAAAGAAACAACAAGAAATACCCACAGAACTACTACTGCTACCAAAGACTACAAATTGGAATTTGACAGAAATTTGTATCTGGGTTTAACTGGCCAAACTGGCAGACTTATACATTACTTTGAATGCATATTACAAAATACTTTGAATTATCTGATGCTGGAAATAGAGTCGGAAGTAGACTCTTGGATTATGAGCTATAGAGCTAACCCAGCACTTCATTTGATGTTTAAATCTGATCTGCAGGTCAGTATAAACATTAAAAAACAATACGCAAAATATATTTTCCTGCTTTGAGAAGTGCTGCTAGGGCAAAAAACTTTGCTCTGGAATTTGGAGACTGCAAACTGAGCTATGTTATGGAAAGATGCAGGTATAAGCAAATTCTGCTTCTGTATGGGAAGTACCTATGCTTGGTCTGGCTACAAAAGAGGTGACAGGACTTTATCAATACCTTTATTAGAAGTGAATTAAGAATAAATTATCTCATTTTGTTAAAGACGCACATAATCTTATCTACATCTGTATAGTATTGGCACACAGGAATAATCAATAGGATATGAAGAAAGATCACACTGTATCTTTACTTAATATACAGTAGTTCACACTACAATTACCAGTTGGCTAACAAGGCAGTTACTAGCATCGCTACTCCAAATGTTTAAATTTAGCAATTTCCATTAAGTTACTTCCACATGCCCTCTTCTATCCACATAGTAATAAAAGAGGCAGACCATATTCCCAATTCTCAGTTTCTCTAAAAGGATGTATCTAAGAAGTTATAAAAGGTTTTGAAATGGACTGTGATGTGAGGGAGTTTTGAGTATATATACAAACATCTAAAAAAATAACAGTTTAGGAGATAAATTATTATTTTTGAACTTACACAATAACAATTCCAAGTAGAACTCCTTGCCATGAACTAGAAGAGTTCTTTACCAACTCAGTTAAATAAAGACTCAGATATGGACTTCTTAAAGTAAAATTTCTAGACACTTCAGGAAACTTATAATATCTAGCAAAAGTATGAAAGGAGCTCCATGTGGCTGTACGGCAAACATATAAATATGAGAAACAAATAAATATGAGAAAGTCTAGGGGAAAGCCTCTGTTTCTGGTTGAATTGCAGCCAAGTGGACCTTTCATAAGAAAAAGAGTTAGTGATGATGTTCCCTTACACACCAGACATCTTTGAGAGGGGACTGGCAGTTCCTTGAATCTTTCAGCTTCTGATGAAAAAAGACTGTTCTTGTAAGGTCATGTCCTCATTACAACATTAATTTTTGGAGATTTGTTTCCAGAGACAAAGTGTGAAGTTTAAGAAAGAATAGAGGCAAGTTAACTTCCTTCAGTACATGAAAGTCAGGATTCTCTTTAGGTAAAAGCTTCAGATAGATCTTACCACTTGCCCTTATGGAAAACAGTGTAAAGGAATTAACTATAAGAGTTTGAATCTCAGCTGTCCTTGTTGCAGAGGAGAGATCATAAAGACTGTTTTCAGAGATAAATGCAGAAGACAGCACTCAAAAGATTCAAAAGGCTGTCACATCAGAAGATAAAGGACATGAATTGTTCGTCTTTGACAATAGGCCAACTATTAGTAGCCTAGCATGATTTGCAGGGATGTCTGATGTGAAAACTGAGTGATGGAACATCCTGCAGAGTGCGAGTTGCAAAGCAATCTCCCTTGTGGAAGCAAGGGGGTTACTGAACTTCATTTTAAGCATTTAGATTCTTATATTTTAAACAAGGATTCAGCATGAATTTCTTGCAAATATATATAAGGTTGTTGTCATAAAACTCCTATTATCTCTTAAGAGACAGTCTTTAAATGCAAGATTAATGGAAGATTATATCTAGTCTGAAGTGTGTTTTTGCGAAATCAGTCTCTGAGAAGATGTCATGCCCAGAGGTTGGGCAGTGTAGCTCTGGGGTACACTATGCAAAGCTTGTTTGACAGATATACTAGGTTTCCATAGGGACTGAAATTTGGACTGGCAAACTGAAAACCTGAAGAACACTTTAAAAAGAAAACATAATGTTTGTTTCTATAAGAGGGGAGAACATAGAGTTCTCTAGTGCATTTATACATTTATACATGACATATTTTTTAAATTGAAGACAGACTTTTTAGTGCTGATAGTGTAGGCACCAGGGGACACTTGACATGAACCTCAGTTATTGACCACTGGGATTCTGATTGCTTTGTCTGGGCAGAATTTATATCAGAAGTGCTATAGCCCATATAGGTGTAATCCAAGATAAATGATTGTTCTTGGTGGGAACAGAGCAGAAGATCTTGGGGTAGAGAGTGCGCTGAACACAGATCTGTTGGGTATTACATGAAGACTTTACACAGAGTAACTTGCTCTGAGGAAATGTCTTCTCAGTGCAAGTGCTGCCGCTGTAGATTGCACAGTGGTGTCAAATGCATTGCCTGGTGTCGTAGAGACAAATTTACTTTAAAGTAGTATGAAATCAAGGTGTCTCCTAAAAACTGGACGGACAAGACTTGAAAAGAGTCTATTTCAAACAGTAACTTTATTTTTGTAATTAGTAGACCCATTGACAATATGAAATTGAAATTAATAAAAAAGAAAAGAAAAGCAAAATTACATTAGAAAAACGTATTTTTTTTAATATCCCCTGGAAGAAATAGGTTAACTTCCTTCTTCCTATAGCAGGAGTTTACTGTAGAACAAAGAAAGAAAATCTCTGCATGTTCTCCTGGCTTACTCTATCTTTTCCTTTAGATATAGCACACTGAGAAGCTGGGCTTTACAAAATGGCCAAAGCAGGATCCAGGAGAGAATATTTCTGTTTTCAGAGTAATGGTTTTATTCATAAAGAAAAAATAAATGGTAAGAAGTATCCATTATCAATTGACATGATTCCAAGCAAAGCTTAAGGAAGAATGAGCTCCTCCATTCTCATAAGCTTGTTCTTTTCTTGTGTTTTAGACCCGAGTTCCAAGAGTTCTCAGCACTGACAGCCTGCTTTTCAAGATGTAGAAATAGAGGAGGAGGAAAAGCTAAAGGAATGAGTCTCTCAATCTCATTTCTACATCAGTTGTGGACAGATGATTTAGCAGCTGATGAACAGAGCATCTTCATCAGCACTGCTAGATTCTTAGGCCATGCACACTGACAAAAAGTGTGAAATGTGTCTATGCATGCAGCAGCAATATAACTTACATGCATTGGGATGTTCTTAGATTTCCTTTGGAAGACTTTTGTGGTCTCAGAAGAATTACAAACATTTACTGCTACTAAAGGAAGCTGAGTTTAACACATGATGCTATGTTTCTTCTTTCCACATGCCTATAACTTAACTGAGGTGCTTCATGTGGCTTTGAAGTGGCTCAGATGCCAACATCTCTTCATCTCCTGTTCTAAAGATGGCATGACAGAGTTAAGAGAATGGGTCAAGAAACACCACTATTTTCCCTGATTTCTTCAAAGAAACTGGAGCAGATTTTTGGGAAGGAGAGCTTCAAAGGCTCACACAGTATCAAAGACAAATGCATGAAGCTAGGAATTTAGTTTGTTTTAAAAGCCAAGGAAGGAAAAGAAATGCACAAGACTGATGGAAAAGCAGGTAGCTAATGCAGAATCATCAAGATTCAGAAGGAGTGGACTAGAGCAGACTTCAAGAATCAAAAGAAGAAAAGCTCTGATCAGGCCATGCACTGAGAGGAAATAAGTTGAAACGGAAGCTCTGTTCATTACGTGGACAGTATGCAAAAGCACATGGCTTTGAAATGTTTCCTCATGGATACAGCTTACACAAAAGCTCCATGACATGACCAGCACAGTGCTACCCAGATTCCAGTATCAGCAAACACAAGTAATGCAAAATTTAGGCAATTTTTCATCACAGTTTTTTCCTGCTAGAGAGGTATTCCCATGTTTTGTCTTAACTAATCATGTGTATAAAAACTTTCTTCCAAATGTCTGATTTTGTAGAATTCCCTTCCTTTCTTTTCTACATGTGCCACATCAGCAATATGTCATAATAACACTAAGAAAAACACAATTTTACATTAAATAAAAATAGAAATATTTTCTTCATAAAATTATGTATACCTGTGTGATTCTGAAAGCATCTGGCTTTAAGATCACATTCCAAAACAAATAAATCCTGCTGAGAAATTAGCTAACCCCTTCAAAGGAAGGAAAACCATTGCTTTCATTGAGCAGCCTGTAAATAAAACCAAAACAACAATAACAAAAAACGGAAAGTAAAAACTATATGAATAATTTTAACTACAAATGTCAAAATACCATAATCAAGTGTTTTTACAAACAGATTGTAAGAAGGCAAGTGTTTGCAACTGTTTGCATGTCCTTAACTACTGCTGTTAAAAATAATTTTCTAAAGTTCTGTAACAGGAATGTCTATACTGCATTCAGAAATACCAATACAGTTCATTGAGAGAGATCAATGAGAACTCATTTAAAATGGAAAACACACAGGTGTGAAAACACCAGATCTGTGCTGTAATGCACATATGGAATTTTGGAGAACAAGCTGATGAGCTGTCTTGTGAAAAGTATGATGGACTACACACAAAACCCAAGACCAGTGACAACGGTGTGACAAGGAATTCATTACATCCTTTCTTTGCCTCAGGCTGAATTTTGAAAGGACTGATAACAACATGGGACTTCAACCAATGCATATGATAGTCAGAAAAGGGAATACATGTAATTTTTAAAAATATTTTTTCATTAATAATATGGGATGTCCTAATAAAAATTATCCTTGTTACTACATAATAAAAGGACAGCGAAACAGAGATTTCACTAAGGTTGCAAGCAACTTCTTAGCAGGAAAAACACGACTAAGACAAAATGAATTCTAAGGAAAGTTGTAAACTACATGATACAGAGCACTGCAGAGCCCATTTTAATTGTCAAAGGATTTTAAATTATTGCCATTAAATTAAGAATTCATATAAAAAAAGGATTAATATGGCTAGGTAGCTTTTATTTGAAGTTGTATGAGAGTTGTATGTTTAAAGAGATTTAAGTAATTTAAAAAACATAAATTCAGAGCTGCTGTTTTTTCACAGAAGAGTTATACAGACAGTATAAGGGAAAATAGGAAAACAAAAAAGATACATTACAGTTGGTATTACAAGTTATGGAATGCATATGTTAGGCAAGAAACACAGGAAAGCGGGTATTATATACAAATTTTGCCCACAACTGTATGAAAACCAAGTATTTTTGGTTTGATGAACATTAAAATGCCATGAAGGTGTCTTACAATATTTGGATTTAACTTGTTCAGGTATTACTATGAAGAAGTGCAAAGTTTTTAGCAAGGTGGTTCAATTTTCTCCATTGTTAAACATTTCGGGTTCTGTTTTTTATTGATTATCTGAAATGCAGTACTGGGAAAATTACTTAATTCTCGATGCTCTTGCTAATCAACACCTCTTGTACTGCAGGGCAAAAGTACAGCAATTAGGTATGTGTACTCACTGGCCTTTATTTAACAGAGAACCTTTTGGTGCATATGCATAAATTTTTACAGCACTTGAAATTACCAAAGCAAACCCTTTTTGTTTGGTTCTCAATATAATGTTTTTTCTAATTCTGTAGCCACTTCATTAAAGAATTAGTTGCAAACTTTTACTAAATTATGTACTTTTTTTTTGTTATATCCACAGAAATACTTTTTGTTTGGTTGGTTTATTTCCTTTTTTTTTTTCCTTTTCTTTTTCTTTTTTTTTTTTTTTCTTTTTTCCCAACAAAAGAGAG
>JAOTQP010001652.1:35354901-35371191 GCA_026413545.1 Cichladusa arquata | reverse complement strand
ATTTCCTTTTTTTTTTCCTTTTTCTTTTTCTTTTTTTTTTTTCTTTTTTCCCAACAAAAGAGAGACTGAACTGCAACTTATACACACTGGTAAAAGACAACACATAAACTGCAGAAACAGTTTTAAATGAAACTCTCAAAGTTAATGTAGTTTTTTTTTTTTCTTGTAGCAAAGACTCATATCAGAAGGATTATTTCCTCTCTATAACACTACAGAAATATTTGGGTGATAAATTACATTCTCTTCTCTCTTTTTAATCACTGAAATTACATGAAGCTTGGTCATTTCACATAGAGGAGAAAAAAGAAAATGTCCTTCTGTTCACTTTTGCAGGTGGATTAGATAAATTAAAGAAATGAAATAATTCAAAAACATTCAACGGTGGACAATAACTGAAACAATCAATTTCTCTGGTGGTAGATTTTTATTTTATTTTTTATTTCCTTTAAAACTCAAATCAGGACGGCACTACTAAAACAACAACCCTTTTATTTCTAATTAGGTGGTTGTACTGCCTTTAGCACAAGGCACAGTGGGTGAATTTCATTTTCACTGAGTGCTTTTTCAAGGCCTAAAAGAACTCTTGTCCATAACATACATATTAGCAGTACTTCTGTTGGTTTGTAGGTATTACATGCCCATAGTTAAAAAAAAAGAAATATATTGGAAAGGCTCACAAATTAGACACAATAGTGATATGTGAGAACAGACTCATTTTAGAATCGATCTTTGATACCTCTGGTAAATCAAGAAAATCTGTTACCTCAAGAAAAAGAGGTACCTTCTTGTATGCCATCATTTCTTTGGGATGTACACATTGAAAGAGTCAATGTATCCCTAGAGAAACTAGACGAAAGACTGAAACTAAACAAAAGATTTATCTTTGTTCTACTACCTGAAGACACTGTATTTGTCCATGGGTATTCTCATGCCCAAACATTAGAAAAGGCCGTCTGTAGCTTTTCTCTTCACATTTCTGCTGTCCAGGCAACAAAAACAATAAACAGTGGTATAAAATAATTTAGGTACTTATGTTACGTACTATGGCTTATAGCATAGTACTCCTAAAAACACTCAAGGAATATTAAACATAACATAAAGGAAACTGAGTCTTTGAAAGATTAGATCATTTGCAAAGTGACAGAGAAAGCTGGAACTACTTCATTCATAAAGGCAGAGCACAATCTCTTCTGTCCTTTCTCAATTGAAGGTCAATTTGTATTTTGATCAGTTTGAAATAATACTTTGCATATATATCCTTTAGGTTTCATGCTCTAGAAGCTTTAACATCACTCAATTTTATTAAGATGTACTTAAGTGGTTTTCTTAATTATGAAAAAAATGGTAATTGTGTCCACAAGATTATGGTCAAGCCGTGAATATGACAATAATGTAGTTACTATGTACCTCGTCTCTCCCTCCCTGCTCTTTATCCAGTAATACAGTACAAAATCAAAGAAAATCATTCTGTATCTGAAAGCAGCAGAAGCATCCAGCTGAGTCAAAAGAAAACTCCATTGGGCTGGTAGGCGGGTGGAGAAAGGCTGCATGTAGGTTGTCTCCACACTGAGTCAAATTTTATTCTGACAGAAAAGAGTTGAAAAACCAAGAGACATTTTATCTTTCTTTTGTTCACCCTGAGAGCCTACAGTTCTCTGCTAAATACATTGCACTCTGTTCTTTGCTATAAATATGAACGCTTTAAAAAATTAAATTGGGCTAGAAGACCACAAGAGGATAGAAGAAAAATAATAAATTACAATATTTGGAAAATTTTGAAAATAACTTGGAAAGTTAAATGTATCTGTGTTTACATTCCTCTTGCCAAGGAACTAATTTATAGATACAAATATGGAAAGACGCATAAATTTGTTTTCAGTCATGAAGTAAGTTGTTTTAATGGAAAGTAGGAGACATTATCTGGTAATTAAATAAAATTAGGACAAATGACCAAACATATGTAGAAAAAAATATAATTATTAGACTGTCTTAATAGAGATCTCAGATTATTTCTGTTGAAAGCAAATTAATGCAGCTGGCCACATGAAAGGCACTGATTATTTCACTGTTACTTTGAATGTGCATATGTCTCCTGAAAGGTAATTTCCTAAATGTGTATTGTGAACTGGGACAGATCACTGCTTCAGAAAATCTGGTACACTAGAAGCAGATAATTGACTTCTTCCTACTATTGCAGTAGTGAGCAACTGTCAGTGTTTTTAAAACAAAGTAATTTAAGACAAAAGAAAAAGAGAAGGGAAGAAAAAAGACGCAGGGAAGATAGAGAAAACAAAAATTATTCTTCTACACAGCATGATAAGGTACCTTCTGAATTATAAGATGCAATGCATTAGATTTGCTTAATGGAAATATTTATGTACTTAAATACTCAGAATTTTTATTCTTTTTCCTTTCCTCTCTGCTTAAGCTGTACAAGTATCAGACATAAGTTTTGTAGCAGAACTGTTGCAGTTTGATCCATTTGCTACATACAGTCACAACGGCACATCTAAAAATCAGAGATAAAAACTATTAATTTTCAGTGTATGGCTTGGTTTTAACCTGTTTTGAGCTCAATCAGACACTTCAACATCTGCAGCGAGTTCTGAAAATTTAAAAATTATCATTATTTTATGAAACAGAGAAGTCACATTTTCAAATTAAATTTCTATACAAATAATGAATAGGAATTTTCCAGCTGTGTTTTAGACAACTTCACCTATTTTACAGTATTGTAAAGAATACTAAGAAATTGTAATTCTGTTATCAAGGAAAGTTCACAGATTTTAAAAGGTGATTGTTGTATAAATTATGTGTCACAAGGATCAGTAAGGGACTGCTGTGAATTTTAGTAGTGATAGAACATGGCTCTGCTATTCCGAAGGGTCTGTGTAAAACACCTAAGTCCTCACACACAGTGACTACCATTAAAACATCAGTTCTGTTTGCCAAGTGTAAGGTGATGTGCCAGTGTGCTGAGATGAGAGGAAGTGGAGTATCTTTAAGTCCAGCTACCAGTAAACAGTGCTTCCTTCTGGCCTTAAGCCCACTCTTCTGGACTGACACATCCTGAGCAGCTGCACTAGCGCGCGCCACATTAAGCAATACTCAAACTCATATTAGATAATCAGCAGAGATCTGTAGCGCATGTGGAAGAAGAACACACCGCAAAGTGTACCCCACTACCTCAAAAATGATTTATGTTAGAGAGAGTTGTGACTTACTAACCACACTGTAAGACACTGAAGTGTAGTTTAAGTAGAACTACCTGAGTATGCTCTCTAATTGTGAATGAACTTTTCCAAGCAAATTTCTCCAGATAATTAAAAAATGTCACTTCCTTTTCCTGGGAAATGGCAACTCAACAGATAAAAAGCCTGCTGCAACACTGGGAAATAAATTTGCCAGGAGACAAGGAGGTGTGTTCAAACTATGATAAAGCTAATATTATAATTAATATTATTATAAAAGTGCCTATGAAATATAATAGAAGTTAAGATTAATAAACTGTTCAAAATCAAAGATCAGTCATGCAAAACCATTTCTATTGAAACTGCTGCATAGGGTAAATATGAAGCAGTGGATTTTCACTGGAAAATTAAGCCAAAGCACTGCTTGCAAGGCCTTCAGTGTGTTCCCATCCAGGAAAAAGAAAATGGATTAATTTCAGAGGTATTACGGTCATTTTATAATTTCATAAAAATTATGAGATATTCATACATAGCAAACAAGATAATCAAAACTAATGTTGCTCAATCAGTTGAAGCAACAAAACTACCTGAGACAGTTGAAAATATCCTTCTCTAACTTCTGGAAATGTAAGTTCCAAAATTTCTGAAAGAATACCTTGACACTTGAAGAGAAGAACATTACACAAATATAATTGGATAATCAATGTTCCAACACAAGGTGTTCTAATCTTCTACTTAATTTTATTTAAAACACTATGTTCATAATTATAAAATGGTCTTCTCCCAATTATATAATTTAAAATTTAAATAAAACAGATAATGAAAATTTGCTCAAAATCAAAAAAGCAGGTGGTGTAATTTCATTACATAATATGTTTGGGGTTTTTTCCTATGCTAATTATGTCAGTTATGTAAATAGCTTGAAATGCTCTTAAGCTATTTCTCCAATATATTTTTTAATGAATATAAATACTTATTCTTACAGTTTAAATTAATTTTTAATATTAGTTTTTAAACCATAATGGTTAAGTATGTGACAATATTGATTCACTACCTGACTATACACATTCCCATAGCTGCCATTAAAAATATGAGAAAGCACTGTAAAATATTGAGGGGGACTTTGCAACAACTATTGTTAAACGACAATAGCTTTAGCTGTGACATAGCTAAAATAAAAACCATTTAATTAGGTTACCACAAATAAGAAAATCCTTCAAGTCCTATCAAACATGAGAGAAGGCACTTTGAATAGAAGCCATGGACTACCCCTACCCTAGTTGTTGAAACTACACTGCAGGGAACTATACTTCTAATGGTGGCATTTTACTTGTTTCGTTTTGCAGTCACAAATTAGCAATCAGAAGCAAATAACAGAATAAACAAGAACTGAAAATAAGGGATTGATTTAAAGCAAAATAAAATGCAATAGCTAAGCAAGAGAAGAGTAGTTGCCTTAAAGTTGTGTGATAGGCCAGTGAGAAATAGCAGCAGCTCAAGTTGCAGCTCAGAGACACTTTCACAAATGACACTAGCCCACCTGCTGTATGTTATTTTACAGCAATTCCACAAGCATTTGAATACAATGGAATACTCATCATCTTCATGTAAAATGCATGAAAAAAGTCCCTCTACCTAAATTGCATAATACCATGACCAGAAATAAGGTAGGTGGTTTTTTTTTACAGTTGGTGTAAAAATAAAAAATATAGAAATCCTACACCTAACTTACTTAACATAGTTTATTTGGTAGGATTTTTAATATTGGAGGATATAATGGAAATATGGGGAAAATGTATTTCCAAGTAAAATATTTAAGGGCATAACAAAAAATCCCTGTTCTACCTTATGTTTATCCCATAGCACATCCTATCAGGAAATTGGTGGCCTGTAGGACCAAAAACCACTGAAGTTGGGAAAGGATCATTTCTAAAAGATGAAGATAAAAATGAGCCATTACAGTCACATTTTACAGAATGCAATCTATTAATAAATCTTAAAATGTAGATCAGATAAAAGAAAAGTGGGAACTGTGACTATAGTAGGACTTTTGGAAATCAAAGACTCTCTCTTAAGTCTACATGGCAAATGATGGAAGATATAATAAAGAAATTTATTGTATTCCCACAGATATACACAAGGTACAGACAGGAATTTATGATTCAGGAAAGAGGGGCCAAAGAAGATACCTTCCTACTATGGGGTCATGAAGAGAGGGTAAACAAACCTTTACTCAAAAAGTATCAATACCTTAGGAAAATAACTTGAGAGTAAAACTTCCAACTTTTTGAGGAAGGAGTATGTATTCTATGAGGAGAATATGAGAAGTTCTCAATGTTCATTCTCTGTCTCTCTCAAAACCCATTCCAGGAATTTTTAGACAGTAGATCACAAAACATTCTGAGTTGTAAGGGACACACAAGAGTCACGGAGCCCAACTCTTCAGTGAATGGCCCATATAGGGATTGAACCCACTCCTGTGGTGGTAGCAGGACCATGGAATTAGCAGCTGTTATATCCAATCACAAAACAAAAGGAGAGAAACAGGTGATGGTGTACAACCCTGTGCCCCACAGAAGTACTATTTTCACAAGCTACCTGAAAAAAAAGTGGCTGCTCTATGTTTTACCATTTAAGAAATTAAAAAATAGCTAGCTTAAGAAAAATAAAAATAATAGCTTCACAAAATTAAAATGTATATTCCTCCCTTCTAGATACCTACTCTACTATATCTTTAAAGCACAAAATGATTGCCTTACATGTGGAATTCTTGTCATATGATTACAGATATGAGGAGGGAAGATCCCTTAATGCTTTTATGTAGAGAGGTATACATGCTGAATTTTCCGTTACCTTCTATATTAAATTTTTGCTACGTTAAAATATAAATATATATTTACTACATATTAAAATAATAGCAATGAAAAAATCCACATCTCAGCTGTCTGTGAGAAATTGACACTAATCTTTCATTAAGACAGCTTTAGAGTCATTTGTTCACTTCTGTGTAACATAAAATTTTTAATTTTTTCATACTAGATTTTACTTTACAGTAAAGACTTAACCATTTTAGTATTTAAAAACAACAGAACATAATCGGATTACTGAGAATTTAGAAGTGCTTTCACATCCCATACTTTACATGCATTTTTAATAACCATTTGTTATTACTGTTCTGTAATATGGAAATCCATATTATTTTTAATATTGCACAAATTTACAGCTAATCACATTATAGTACCAAAGGAACAATTATAGTATGTGAATGTGTATAAAGATTAATATACATATCCTAATAAATCTCAGCTGACCCATTAATGTATAATGGGCCCTAAGGAGGCCTCATATCCTAGGTATATAAATGGCACATTTCTTTCCCCCTCCCCTCCTTTCCTCATTTTGTTTTATATGTACAAACTACCATAAAAAGGAAAATTAAGCCATACAAAACCACTCTGAAACATCAAGAGGCTAATCAAAAGCACAAACTACTTTCTTTTCTTATTATACTACAAGAATCACACTAATATTTGACAAGCATGTATAATGAGGTGTTTTTTTTCTTCCTCTTCCTTTTGAGAATAAGGCTTCTGAAATAGTGGACAGGCATCTATCCCACATGCACTCTGCTATGAGTAGCTATTTCAAGTGGGTTAAGGGAGGAACTTTCAGTTTTAATTGTAAATTAGAATGGCTTGTTCTTGGTTTAGGGATGTTACCTCCAACTGTTTCAATTAAATCTCTTGTAGTTTAGAATGAAAGAAAAAAAGAGACAAATGATCCTTTTTGTTATGTAAGATATGCCTTACAATATCACTACATAGTGACAACTCCTTGTCCTCCTGTCACATCCTGTCCCTTAGACCATGCTGCAGAAAAGCAATTTTCTGCCTCAAAAGCACTCTATTTTTTAAGTTTGTCTCTGGGCAATTTTCAGGTCTACTAGAGCTGCACAACTGTATACAGATGAGAAAGACCCAAAATAGGGCAATTTATTTGATTCCTCCTCTTCAAAACATTTAGCTGAGATTGCATATCCAACAGAGAAACCCCAACAAGAATATTCAGAGATGACCTGCAGTGACACACATCTTTTTTCTACAAAAAATTTGCATTAAACATCTTCTCCAGACTTCTCAGATAGTCTAGATTTGACTTTTGTTTAATATGACCTTTAACACAAATATTTCCCAGGATATTAGCAGCTAATTTCTTTTTTAAAGGAAACAGTAAGAGCTGGTCAGTTAAATAAAACATTTACGGAGTTTTTCAGAGAAAGAATTTTTTTTGGTGGGCCTTTCTATTTTTTAATTTTTTATTTTTTTTAATTGGAAAAAAAAATGTGCATTTATTTGAATCCAGTTTCTCTCTTGTTAGAAAGTAAAGAAAAACTTGGATGGGAAAATACATCCTCCAAGTGTTCTGCTGCTGGTAACTTAGCATTTATCAATGCCTGAAGCTAGTTTGACCTCAGTATTCCCCTGGCACAGCTCTGCCCTAACACAGTAAGGGCGCTTCTCAACAGAGCAAAGGCTTTGCCTTTATAACCACCCACAAGTTGAAAACTTTGCTTGCACGGAAGTTTTTAAGGAATTAGGATAGCTTCAAGACTGGGACCTTAGTTTGCTATGAATGTAACATTGACTAATGTATTGTCTGGGGCAAAAAACTTTTCAAGGGTTTTGAGATTTTTCACAGAGCTAAGTGAATTTTCAAATCTGAAAACAAATTAACCATGGGTTCCTCAGTGTTCAAAATCATGTTCAAATTTGCTATCTACAGCTTTTAAAATTTTAAACCACAGTGATAGCTCTGAAGATATAAATTATCTATTTAATTTCTCAATTATTGTCTTTTTAATTGACTGATATGTACATCTAATTTCAGAATTTCATGCTGACATAGGAATCTATTATGTATTAAAAAAATCATTATTAATATTGGCAACAGAAAATAGTAAATCATAAAGTATGCCTATAATCTTATATGGTTCTGATTAGACCTCATTAGCTAAAGCACAAGTTTTCTTTGCTACTATGATTAAGATCTTTAGTATGAATTAATTTTGAATTTCTATTTACCAAGCATGTCAGTACATTTAAAAATTAACTGAGAGGGAAACAGCCTTTTTTTTTTTTTTTTTTTTTTTTTTTTTCTGAAGTAGAGAAATAGGCTTGGATTGGAAGGGATCTTAACGATCATCTTGTTCAAAGCCCCGTGCCGCGAACAGTGAGACCCACTAGACCAGGTTACTCAGAGCCCAATCCAGCCTGGCCTTGAACATCCCCAGGGATGTGGAGTCCATAACATCTCTGGTTAACCTGTGGAACTGCCTCACCACTCTCACAGGAAAGAATTTCTTCTTAATATCTAATCTAAACCTAACCTCTAAGTTTAAAGCCATTAGCCCTTGTCCCATCACTTGGCCATGAAGACAGAATCTGTCTCCTGTTGTGTCCTTCCAAATTTGCCTTTTATAACTGGCCCACAGAATCTGTGCAAGCACACACAAACTGGATTGCATTGGAGATAAGAGAAATCTTGATAAGAGAATTTGATTGAGGGCAAATCAGATTTCCAAATATGCTTAAATTCATGCTTTAAATTACTGGGGGGAAATTTTTGAGCATATATTGCTGTGCACATAAGAGAAGAAGACTTTTATGATTTAGTCCTTTATGTCTGCAAGTGGTAATGTTACCTTGGCACATCTTATACTCATTTCCTGAGCTAGGACTGTAAAATGTGGTAACACAATTGTGTATAGTCTAACAGAGACAGAGATGAATAAAACTGTAAACCATTAAAACCTTGCAAGTGGCTGAAGTGGGACACTAAAAGAAGAATATAATTATTTTAAACTGATGTCTGCTTTAGACTGCTTGAATATTTATCTGTGCAAGAAACTCATTAATGTAGATGTAGCTGGCTGGCAAACCTTCAGTTTGGTTGCTGGTTGCTGTCAGCTGGTCACAGCTGGCTGATGACCCAAAAGTCTAAGTGTAAACTGATGCTCCATTCATTATGTTTTAACAGTAATGCAATGGCTATGTAAATTGGAGGTTACCAGGAATAAAAGCAACAATTGGTACTGAAAAAAACTGCAACTCCTTGGCTTTTAATTCCTCATTTTTGCCTATTAATTGCATTCTAGTTGTTTACATACTTTTTGCTGTTTTGGTATGGAAACTAGCATGTATTCAAAATCAGAGTATCATTTACACCAAAGAGTCACAGGAACTATTTCACAGCAAATCTGACTATTGCCAGAAAACTTTGATAATGTACATGTAAAGTTTCTTTAAGTTTTACACAGTCAAGGGTCTAGAATGTCTTTTAATCATAATTTTGTGAAGCAAACAGAAAAGCATGAATTAAAAAGCTGTAAACCTGACAGAAAGAGATTGAGATTGAAGAAAAAAAGCCCTAATTGAATGATTCATGTCCCTGACATGAATGCCTGGATTCGTGTGAAGCAAAGTTCTGTAGGATATAGAAGATATCTTATTTTCCTTACCAGTAAAGTTAAAAAAAAAAAAAAAAAAAAAAAAACAGAGAGAGAGAGAGAGAGAGTGAGAGGGGAAAAAAAAAGATTGAAAACGTGTATTTGCTTCCAAAGGCTTGTATCTATAACATACAAAACCAAATAAAATCTTAATTCTATTTTATGTGAGTTTTAGGTAACCTTCATTAAGTTAACATTTTCTCTGCAACAAAAAGTCAAACTCTTAAGTTGAAAGGTCTTTTTCCAATGACTATTCAGTAAAAAAATGCACGAGTAGTCCTTAAAACTGAGACTTGGACCTCTCCCTTCTTCTCTATGGAGACTGTACTAACCACAAGGCTGCAGTTGTGTTCCCTCTGATCCTTCTATTCCCTTTCATTTTCCAAAGTTCCTCAACATTAGTGATGAACAGAGGAGACTTCTTTAAGAATGGTGTCTAGACTGTGTGTCTAAATGGAACTTGTTCAGAAGCTTGATTTCCTTATGATCCCCATAGTGGGACAGCCAGTGCCTGCCACCAGAGACACACAGACTGACATAGCACGGACAGAATTCTAAGGCTATGAATGGCAACTGAGCTAAAGCTTTAGTTATTAGTATGGGCACCCTTAACCTTGTGAGTGTTCTCACATTTACTCTACTTCAAGTCACCTGCAGCTCCTGCTCTGACGAAAGTGCCTCTTGGTGGCCGAAAACTATGAGATTTGTGGCACATCTCTTATCCCCACACTTAGGGTATGACACCTTTTAGCATTTTATGCTGAAACTTGTCACTTAGTGCACAGCATGTAACACTGAGCTGGGTGACAGTCCAAGTAGAAGATGCTTGAAACCTAAGTGATGTCATCATTCTCTGTGGTACACATACACAAGTCTCTTATTAAAGTCACCATAAAATCATAAAATTCACAGTTTCATAAGTACAAATCTTCAGTTAAAAATGCATCTAGTCTGAAGTAAAATTAAAATATCAATTCCTTTTGACATAAAAGAGAAAGCAAAAGGAGAAACAAACAACAGAAAATAAATTTATGAAATATTTTCTTCCCTCCTCTTGCAAAAAGACATCTGAATAACGATGACTTTATTTTAACTTTGCTGTGTAATTGTAACCAAGTAACAAGAATATATGCATAATAACTTTGACCTGGATGTTTGAATAGCAGATCAGACAGCTACCGAATTACCTGAAAGTATTACCATATGAATAGCTTGTGCTTCCTAAATGCTGTCACTCAAAAGGCTTTTGGCATCTCTTCAGAGCCCTCTCATTTACTTCCTTTACACAGGAGTAAACTTAGATTGCCTCATACTTTCATAGAGAAAGTAACAACACCATTCAGATTTTAAAGTTTTTCTTGTACTCAAACAAATAATATAATAAAAATTATATTTACCTTAGAAATGGAATAACTTATGTTCATTATTTTCATGTGTGCATATAATTTCTTCTATTTTGTTAGCAATGTGATAAAATTAATTTTTATGACACATCTGAGGAATTGCAGATTTTATTCAAGTACTAACCAGCATTTTTGTGCTTTTATATTTATATTTTAAGACTCAGAATTATTCATTAATTTCTTTCATCTCTGAACATTTCATGCAAACAATCACGAACAGCTCTTCTCAATTGTTATTGGTTAATTAGCCTTGCACATGTGCATTTGGGACAACCTAGCTAAATAATCACTGCAAAATCTCAAGTAAACCTCAGTAATTCACTTCAACATATTTTTTAATTTAAAAACCTTGGACAGGAAGAATAATTTGAACATATAAAATATCTAAAGGAAATTAAAAATCATAGTATCGTTCACAAAAATGAACGATAAGTGAACGATAAGTGCTGTTTAATTAAAAACCACCAAACATTTTGGGAACTTTTTTTTTTTAATTGAGCTGCCTCTTAATCCCAATCTCAGCATGGGGATCCCAGACATTTGTTGCATCTTTTTTAATGCCTTTCTATTTTAGCCTTACCTAAGGCTAAACGTGCAGTCTCTATGTATGCCCTATCTCCCTTCACTTAGCAAATTTTTAGCTGGGTGATTGCCAAGTGTTAAGTAAATCAGAAAAAAAAAAATAAAGTCTTAAAGATAATTAAGATCCTTACCAGTTTCAAGGATGGAGATGTAAATTAATATCCCCAGGGATAGGAATGTGGATAGGAGATGGCTGGGCTATTCAGCATTCAGGGAGCTGCAGACTAAGCACAGCTCTATTGTTTCTCAGGCAAAGAGGGTAATAAGGGGAATAGGGAAAACAGGCTTGCAGTTGAAATTGGTGACCTTCGAGTACAAAGAAAACAAGATTTCCAGAGGAGAGCTGGCTTTATTAGTTCTATCTCCTTAAGCATCATATTTCTGCTAGTTGGCAGACTATGCAACTTTTCTGTGATCCCAGTTTCCTAAGAATTTAGATACAAGAAAAAAACAAAACAAAACAAAACAAAACAAAACAAACATACAAATTGAAAGGAAAATGTTCATTGTTTTACAGCAAAGTAATTCACTTAGGTAGAGCAACACTATTTAAGAGTAATGACAGTTTATATTTCTGGAAGTTGATGCACTGTGCACATTCAATGGATATTTGAACCTAGTTGCATGGAAGTATCCTCATAAAGGTTCAGAGCTACAGGCTTCAAAGGGGTAAACTTGCCTTTAAAAGTTCTGTGTTACAACTTACACTGGATTTTTTACCAAACTCCTAATAAATAGATGAGTTTTTAAGAAAAACCAATAAAATAATCAGAGGTGGATTAACTCCAGTTTGACACAATAGGTTAAAACCAAAATGTGTTTAATCCCACTTTCTTCACATAGAGGGAATATTTATGATTATACAATATTTAACATATTTATCAACGTATGCCTCTCTCTCTTTTTTTAGTTAAGCCCCTTTACCCTTTGTAAAATGCCAAATTTGAACAAAATATCAAATATGTGCAAAATGCAATAGAGACAGCAAATTACGGAATCTAGAACCATCTGGTAGATTGCACAGAAGCACATGGTTGTATGAGAAAGAAATTATAACAGGAAAATATAATATTACAAATTATTGGCATCCTTGGTCACTTCTTTCTAATGTGGATGCAGTCAAAAGTAAAAAAGCCGCTTTTTTTTTTTTTTTAATCTAACAGGTATGTTATATAATGATAAATGGTAATGATTATATTTGATCCTTTCAGGTAACATCCTAACTTCTAAAAAGCTGCTTCACCCTCTTAGTGAAGATAAAGTAGTTGCTGTGGAACCTCGGAACTTATGATCACCCAATTACCTGTTATTAGTATACCAGCTGCTCTTACAAGATTTTAAAAAATGTCATTATTACTTAAAATAATGAGCGGTGAACTGTATGCCTATACTTGGAATCTGGCATGGAAAGAAGAAAATCAGGACCCTTAATAGTTGGACTGTGTATAGTTCTGTCCTGTCTATTTTAAAAGAAATCAACAACATAAGCAAAATATCATACTATGGTCAAACAGCAAATTATTTCATAAAGCTACTGTAAATAGATAAAACATCCTCTAAATAGATAAAAAAATGAGTTGGCAGAGAAATTTAAAATGGAAACAGTTAAGGAAGATCTTTCTCAAAAGGTGAATGCCCTCTCTCATTGCTTCGTGTTTTCAATGGTATGCGACCCTACCATCACTTGTGACTGAACTAATGAGTATCACAATGTTACTAGACCAAAAGCTGTAGAAAGTGTATTCATACATTTCTTTTTTTTTTTTTTTTTAGTAACTGTTATTACAGTGATCTCATACAAGACTGAAGATCTACTTCAGTTCTAAGAGATTCACACAAATCCTCAAAACCAATCCTGATACAGATTTACCTGTGTACCTGTACCAAAATGCAAACCCCCAAATTACTAAGTGGTCACAACTCCATCGCATAGTTGATACAGAAATAAAGAGCACTGATAGAGCATACATATTTATGGAATTTGACTATTTTTTCCCCCTCTCTCTTCATTCTGTCCCCTGATTAGAAGTAGTCACAGAAATTAGTGACAATTCTAACATATACTTGAGGAACTTATAAATAGCACCACTGTTCACTCTTTAAGCAGAGAGATAGATATTGTAGGTACACCAGCCTTTTCTTTTCCTGAAAATGTTCCATTAATCAAAATACATTACTTTATTAGGCTGATGCCATAATGCTCCTAATAATATTTCTTTTGAAGATGTTCTGGTCCTTTAAAGTGACATACTTCAAATACGCATATGATTAAGAACCAAAAGAAACAGATTTCACATTATTATATTATATAGTTATAAATGATACATCATGTTGTCTGAATAGGAGATAATTGCAATACATAGTTAATACTAAATGACAGCTAAGTGACTTTTCTTGTCCATGTCTTAGCTGTAACCAACACTTAAATAATTTGCAGTCTTAGATCCTGCACTAATTTACCGCTTCCAAACTGTTCCAAGCAAGGTTGAATATCTTTGTACCTGTTCCAGTACTTTAAATTCTTATGTTTTATGACACTGTAAATATTCCTGAGCCATTGCTGACTATTTCACTATCTACACATCTAGTTTTGAGACTGAAAATCTCTTAATCTCAAGCAGGGTAAATCTGCTGCGACAGCCTCAAATGACCTGAAAAGTTTTTTCAGTACTGAACTCTGTAACTTAGCCTTATGGAACTACTAAAGTTATGACATCACCCCTGCATCGCCCTGAAGGTATCAGAGTTCTGCAGTGCTGTGATTTCACTCTAAGCATACCTCCCAAACCAGAAAGGTCCCAGAACAAGGCCTCTAATTCCTAATAACTCTAATAAGGAAGGCCTACCTTCCTTAATCCCTACACTTAAGAAACTTTCCTCTTGCCATATTTGAGGTGTTAAGATAAATTTATAGCATTCCAGACCTCTTAGTCATGAGAAAGTAGTAGGAAGATAGGAAAAATCTTGTGTGGTCTCAGGAAATATTTCTCTCTATAAAACAGTGTTTTGAAAGGCTGGTTCTTATACTTTGAAAAGTTAGCACATGGTAGTGTTCTATAAATGCTGGTAAGTCTAGAGAAATAAGTGATGCTAAATAACTCAAGTTATTACTTAAAGAAGGGAAAAAAATCTCCCACAAGCAACACCTGCGTATGTGGCGTTTTTGGAACTTTGAGAAAATGGAAACCCCTCAGGTCAACACAGCTTTTTGAAACAAGTTTCTTTGCACGAAGGAACTGCTTTCCCCATGTGGTCACTCACCAATATTTATGAGGGAAGGTCACTTGGAATGCCACCAGCAGATGAAAAAACAGGAGGAAAGGAGGGGTTTTCTGTCTTCACTGAGCTGGGTGATTCTGCCAAAGTGATAGCCGACATTGACATTACACAAGGGAAAGGTTGGCGTAGTCTCACAGTCCCAGCTCTGCTGCAGAAACAAAACAAAACCAGAAATAAAAACATGCGTGTATACTTTTCAAATAAGCGTAATGTCAAAACATTAAAAGTCTGATATCTGGAATATAAATGACACTTTAATCTTGGCTGTGAAATAGCTATCTCAAATGTACTTTAAAAATAAGATTTAAAAAGACCCCCATGAAATCAAATGTTCTTCCATAAAATTAATCAATCACTTTAAGGGTTTAGTGGAAAAAAATGGCCATAAACATCTTATGTGCTCAGCTGGTGGTAGAAGGCAGACAAAAATTATAATTCTGATAAAAATGTAGAAAAGCTGAGATACGAAGTGAACATTGCATGCAGAATACATGGCAGAGAATGACAGGAGATTTTAAAGGTGAACGTGGCCTAAAGAAAAGTTAAGGGAAAGCTGAAGGATTAATGAGAGGTCTCCATTTATTTTTTTTATTTATTTCATTTTCTTAGCATCTGTGTGAATTTTTACCTATGTGTCTTATACGTCCTAAAAGAAAAAACTGTGATGAATAAATAAACAGCTCTAGAAATCTTCAATAGGGTCCTTTACCTTGCAGGGAATATTATCACTGGCTTTTGATACAATTTCTGCTGCAGGGAAAGACTTTCAAAGCTCAGAATGCTGAAGTATTGCCAGGCACTCAAAGACCCCCTGCTGTGCGCGTCAAACTAAGAAATCTCTCTGAACTTGTCGAATTAAAAGTCATCTCTCTCTCTCTGTAACCCCTGCATGAGCTGGGAAGCTCTGTCCTCATTTTTTTAGGCATTCCATGATAAACAAATGGAGCCTGAAGCATCTTTATTCTTTTCAGGCACATAATTAAAATTCTTTTAAAAATGTAATTGAAGGCAATGAATTTCAAAAGGAGGTTCTAGTTAACAAGGAGGCTAGAACAGTTTCAGTAGGACATACTGCTTTATCGTTCAAATTTCTTTCAAAGGTAAAAGCAAAACAGCTTGTTATGATTCTGGGTGCATTTTTTTTTTCTTTTTTCTTTTTTTTTTTTAAATTTTGTTTGTACATCAATAGTTTGCATCAAACCTAAACACCTCAGCAGGATTTATGCTTTCTGGAATGTCATAAGACTTAATTACTGAAAGAGAAAAGAGAAGTATACTATCAAAATATGAACAAAGCAGAAAGTATTCTTGTTTCTCAAAATCATTATTT
>JAOTQP010001652.1:35343462-35354801 GCA_026413545.1 Cichladusa arquata | reverse complement strand
TTCTCAAAATCATTATTTATATATCCCCTAAAAATTAAAGAATGTACTTATTGAAGTATTTGTATTTTCTTGCCAACGTTTTTTCATTAGCTGTAAATATTCACAACCTTGCAAATTTTTAAAAACCTGATAATGCACAGAATAGTAATTTTCTGTGATGACTATTGTGAAACATTGCACAACTGGTTACAATACGTATGTTTGATGTTGCCAAGAAACGAGCAAGTGCTGATATAATTAATGATTTCAAATGAATATAAAAGGAATGAAAAAACTATCTCCTTGGATTTGAATCCCAGAGATTTTCACACAAAATTAACTTAAAGGAGGTAGGAGACAAGTGTTTGAGATGACACAGTATTTCAGAAAGTCATCTCTAAGTTGACTTCCTAGAGAGCTTAAAATCTAAATAAATTTTTTTTTAATATCTCTTTTAGACTGACTTTCAGTACCCCTCTCTGTTGAAACCAAAAAGATTCGTTTTCACCTGTTTCCTCCATGCTGTGTTTTTAAAACTAGTACTTCTGGCTGTAAATGAGCGTATGAACTGTATTTTTCAGAGCTTTTCCCTAGAGAAACTAGAGATGGAGATATTTTAAGGAATGTTATTTACAATTCTTGTAGCATTAAAAAAAGCCAAAAAAAAAGGTGTAGCAAGGAAGCACTACTCCCACAACTTCTGGGTAGTACACTGCCTCTGATAGTTATGATGCCTCTGGGAGACCTGAGACAACACAGCTAACAAAGCTGCTTTTCATCCTTGGAGGGGGAAACACAGTATGTGTTCTGCATGGGTCAACAACTGTTCTGACTAGTAGAAAGGTAGAAAAGGGCCATTCAGCTCAACTGGAAAAGGCAATGACAAAGCAGATCTAGCAGGAACAAATTAGGGCTTTGACTATACCTTCAAGTAACACCTCTTCAAGTCAGATATTATTTCTTTCCTAGGGTTTTTGGTTTTGTTTTTGTTTTACATAAAACCTGAGCACAGCACAGAGCATAGCCCATTCCAGAAGTCGTGCTGAACAGGCAATACAGAGAACAGTGGACCAAGGTTGACCCTCTCTATTTTCTGCAGTTGTCTCACATCAGCAGGTTTGAAACACTCACATTGCCTCCATTTCATACCCAGAATATGTAACGTACAACTTCCACAGATTGCACAGAACCCACCCATTATACTCCAATCTGGACAAAATTCATAACAAATAATGGTCATATCTTAGATCCAGTAAGACACCATACTAGCACAAGAGCAGTATGACCAAAGGCTATTCATTTATTTATACCAGTGCATTGTTTACATGGGTACAGTCTTATCACTAGAAAAAGAATCAAAAGAATAAGGCAGTCCCTACTATGCCTTGTATCCGTATTACAAAAAAGTGAACTCTTCTTAGCCTTCCCTTCAGAAAACTAGGGAGATTTATGACAGTGTATTTATCATGTTTAATTGTATCGAGTATCTTATTTGCCATGCAATCAACAGAAAGCATAGGAGTAATCATCAAAAAAGATGAATGAATAAAAATCATTAAATAAAAAAATGTAGGCAAATCAGTATTTTCAAACTTCATTTCTGCTGTAAAACTGAATTAATGAAAGCAATGTGATTGCAAAAAAGAACGCATCTTTCACCACAATTTGTTCTGTAGAATGTGAAGGACATTGGACAAAACAACATAAGAAACAAAAACTGCAACAAAGACACAGTATCTGATATTTAAGAAAAGAACAGTGTGATCCAGCATGAGTATTTAATGTCAGTTTGCAGAATGAGTAAAGGCTCCTTTAAGTTCACTGAGCACTCACTATAAAGTTTAGGGAAGATCAGTAGCTTAGAAAAAAGTGGCTACTGAAATATGAGCCACATTTATGAACAAAAGTGATCAAAGTCTAGTTGGCTGCTAGAGTGTCTTCAGTTTATTCCACTGCAGTACACATATTACTTGATTGAAAGGTGTGTGAATATAAGGCACCCAGGTCTATCTACTGTCACTGGGCCTGAAATTCTCATTTGTTATGTCTGACTTCCTTTATTGATTTCTTTTTCCTAAACAGAAGCTGAAACGATTTTTATAACACTTGGGAACACAAATATTTACAATATTTACAATACATGGCATTTAAATTACAATAAATTCACATTAATTCCTTTTTCTCCTCCAAGCTAAAATTATTTTAAAAGCTGTAATAAATCAAAAATTATTCAAACTTTGGTCCCTCTCATATACCGCTGTAATGACAGTGATGTTATCCAGACATCTTGTACATTTTTACGTCTTGAAGATTTCAGACACTTTTCTCAAAAAATTGCTTTTTACATTGTCAAACAAGAGGTTAATGCAAGCAATTTATTTCTTCAAATGACACTTTCTTATGAACACCTACCTCATATACTCATATATTATAAAACTAATATCTAACTTGTGCAGAAAATTAGGACACCCATAGTAAAGCTGTCCAAGATACAGTTTTAATCCAGTAGCTCAGTGTTTTGCAGATAAAGCTGTTGGCAGACATTGCCTTGATAATTTGGTATGAGGTAGTGGTATTTCACAAGAGGGAGTAAGGGAATGTAAACCCAATTATGACTTCAACAAGAAGAGCAAGACAAAATATTTCAGTTGTTCTCTCTCTTCTCCAAAATAACCTGGTTTCCATATCCTAAGACAATTTTCCAAACACTGTAAAAAGTTGACATACATCAGAATTTAAAGTTTTTGGAGATTGGAATCCTTCTCTGTTTTATTCCTGTGTCTTGATTCTTTAGATTAATACAGATATGTGGCTTCTTGACTGTTCAATCATATATTTTGCAATTGCAACAAGACAATTTTACATGACAGATGAAAAGCAGAGATTAAAACAGAAGAGCAAGGAAGTCACTAGTGAAATTTGCTATCAAATGACAATTGATTGACTGTATTGATTTAAATAAAAATATTAAAAATAAAAGCATAACCTTATAAAGAGGTTCAATCTCCAACATCAATACTGATTTTAGTGTTCTATATGAAGTAGCAACCACAAAAAAAAAAAAAAAATCTTTGATTTTTCTATTCCTCTTTGATGTGGGCAATATGACAGCCTCCACAAAAGTCTCAAACATTCGAAATATCTGAAGTACTTGAAAATTGAAATTAGCATTTCTTTGCATTATATATTAGATGCTACTGAAGAGAACACATCATCAATTAAATAGACCCTAGATGAATTACTGTGCACCTAATCCAGCTGCTAGGCTAAAGGTCTTACAAATAAGTTTAGAGTAGGAAAGGGAAAAGTTACTTCTTTTCTGACAATTCTGTTTGTATATAAAATTGCAGTATTGAAAGTAACTATTAATGATATGATGGAAAACTGAGTGAAGTTCTTCTGATGATTTTGTAGCAGACCTATTGAGCAAGCATTTCTTCAGAAGGAGGTGCAAATTATACAATACAGAAGGGCTGATGGTCTTGTTGCCATAAGAGCAAAGACAAAACTGATAACACTTCTCAGAAAATCTAAGACTGTGTCAGTGTAACTCATTCCTGTCATATCTTGATGTATTTAATGCTTTATTTGGGCTGACATCCCCTTATGAATATCAGTTCCCTACCAGTTTTGTAGGAGCCCTGTGACTCTTAATTCCTGCTGCTGTACTGTACCTAAGCATTTGAGAATGGTGTAAGAATGGACCTACTTCATTTTACCTGCCGAATTTTCAAGTCTTTGAAAAAGGTCAAATTAACATGGTTATAAGTCTGAGTCGTAGTACCTGAAATCTGCCCCATTTATAAATGCTCTTTAAATGTTAAAAATCAACACATTGAATCTCTACACTGCTATTCATTCCCCTACTCACAATACAGCTTTCCCAAAAATGGGAAAACAACTTACAGAAGGAATATACAGATAAAAAATTATATTTTTGTATTTTTTTCTCCTTAAAATACATTAATAAACAGTGCTGTTTTTAAAGTATATTCACAATTGCAGTATCTTTTCCTCTGGATATATTCTATTATTGAAGTCAAATTTGGAAGTTCTTTGAAACAAATTACTGCGGCAGCTTCACCTTTATACAGTTCAGAGCAAGCCACTGATGGCACAGAGCGTATCTGTCAAACTCCGTGCTTAAGAACAGAATGGGAAACTGACACAGTTGTGACAGGCAAACACTTCATATCAGCAAGAACTTTATGTTGATTATCGCATAATCTTAGCATTCCTTGTTACATAGTCATGTAAATAGGACCACAATAAAAATGGTGAATACTGAAATACCTTTGCAAACAGAAGTAAGGCTGGAGAAAATTATGGAGAAAATGGAACACTTCTAAAAAGTATCACATTTTCTGCTGCAATCCTAATATTTTTATTGAAAATATGTTAGCATAAAGAATTACTGTATGTGTTAAATTAAAGCACATAATACTTTACATTTGAATTCAGAAATATGTAAATTTCTTGAATTGCAATTAATAAATAAAATGAATAGCCCATACAGAGCTTTCAGTGAATTTTTAAAACATTTTGTTGTAAATTCTAATTTTAAAGAAGTTAGACATCAGTTCTGAAACCCCACCATTTTCACATATTACCAGAAGCTACTACACTATAACTATTCTAATTTCTTGAAATCCAACCATCATTAATTTAGCAAATGACAGATGTTTAGAAACTTCTTAATAAAAACATGGCAGTCCCAGAGAATAAACAAAGAATAAAATTCATAAAAGTTCTAATCTTGAATTTCCTGTATAATGCATTTATACTATACGCATTACTTTAAGAACTAGATGTTTAATACATTAGAGCTTTTAAACTTATCAAATAGATTCATAGGACATATATTGATAATGTTATCTCCTGTAAAATTAGGCTTCTTATCAGTTATTTCTTGTCTTGCTTAGGATATTTCTTTTATTCTAAATGCAACATTTTCATATTTGAGTGAAAGAGAATTTCTGGGTTTTTAAATCAATTTTAAATTGTATCCAGGGAACAAACATAAAGCAGAAGTATGTATCTGCTCTTAAAAATGCTGCAAGCTCGTTATGTTGTTTAGGGGCTTAGGTCATAGAACAGATTTTAATGTAAATAAACTGCTTAGTCACTAAGTACATAAGACTGGCTGCAGTGTGAGTGGATTAGTTACAAGCACTAGTTGAAATCAATCACAGATCATGGTAACCATATTTTCTTTTTAGAGTGTTTCCACAAAATAACGTGCTCACGTTTACATATGGTAGAGATGCTCACTGGCATTATTTTGGCATATATTTTGTTTTCATTTCAGTTTGCAACTTTGTTTTAGGTATCCATATGCTTGATTATATGGCAGCATATAATTTATTGACACATTACAACTGTAATGTGGTTGTCACAACTTCATGTTATGTTCCATGTGATAATTGGAAACAAACATCACACAGAGTGAGGGATTTGTCAAAACTTTCTTTGTTAGGGTTTGAAAGACTTATGTGATCCATGATGAATGGATGCATATAGAGTGGATGTTCTATAGGACTCAGTGTGCATTGCATGGGGAGCAGCATCTGGGATTAGCCTTGAGCCTCAGCTCACCCATTTGCCACAAGTCATGTGGTTGGCATCCAGTCCTTTTTCGAGCTCCACTCCTTCAAATAATCTTTTATTCTAGAAATTGTACAAAACCTGAAATAATTTTCTAAATAAAGCATATTAAATCTAAGTACTATATTATTATAGACTAGAGTACATATTTTTATTTTTGTTTTTCTAATGTCAACAGATATAGTACAGATCATGAAACAGAACCATTGATAAGGTCCTTGTTTAGAGTAATTCAGTAGTATGTACCTCCATAACTGTAATATATTAAGAAACCCACTATAATTTGATTTATGGTTTTGGGATGAAACTATGAAAAAAACAAGACTTAGCAAACATTGAAGTAAAAAAAGATATAAGGACATAGTAAAAGGAAATAACACATGAAAAGGAGTTTTGCCATTTTATATGATGGCAATTTCACATTCAAAGTGAGCTAAATAGTTTCATTTTTAAACCAGAAAAGTGATAGATTTGATACTGGCTTCAGAGAAAATTAAGCTGAAAATGGGAGTGCAGTGAAGAATTATCATATAGAGAAGAATCCGGATAGAGTCTGAAGGAAGATTTCTAGTGGAGCTCTTTAAATAAGGTACAACTTCTGTAAAAACTTCATGAGTCAGGTAAAATGGAGTGTATAAGTCCAGGGAACTTACACAATTTCTTTATTTTCCACAGATATAAACCATGGAAGTTCTTAAAGGAAGTGCTTTATGAGTTAGTCAACTACATTAGTGGAACATAACTAAATAAAATCAAATGTAAAAATACAAAATTCCGAGTCATGCATATATGAACTAAACAGCTGGAATGCATGCATTAGGTACATCTTTAGAAAGAGAAAAGGCTGAAAATATTTATTCTGTTTAGCCTTCCCAAATGTAATCTGAGAAGGAATATAATCACTATCCATAGTGGTAAAAAAATGCTGTGGAAGAAACTAAGTTCAAGATGTGAGAATAAATCTATGTAACTGGCAATAAATAGCACAGGTGAAGAATCAGAGGAAATGTTCTAACCACCCAAACTGAGTTGTTCTGTAATATTAATGCATTCTTCAATACTGGAAACCAATCCTGACCAGTGAGATCTACTTACAGAATGTCATTTCCTGAGACAGAAGAAGCTTTCTTAAGAAAGAAGCCAACGGGGAGGGAGGGGAAAAAAAAAAAAAAAAAAATACACTCTAAAAACATTCATTTTCAAAGGCACCAGATATATATTTTTAGGCATGATTTCTGTTTACAGTATTAGGTATCATAGATGCTTCTACATCAGGTTTCCATCCCTTTAAGAGGTTGATTTAGACTGAGATATCAACTATTATTTTTCTGAGTATTACACTGTCCTCTTTATAGCTGACAGCATGTTTCTTTTAACACTTGATTTCATCACTCAGTTCCCTTATTTTCTTTACAACTTCCTGAAGTTTATCTAGATCCTGATTTATTTTTTGTTTATGAAGTTGATTGTGTAAGGGGTGGTGTGGTACATTCTACGCCAAGAACAGAAAAAAGACAATGTGATTTTACAGTTTCTTCTTTGCTCTAGGGAGCAAATGCTTTGCACTAGCAGGCTACATTCTCTTTTTTTTCAGGTTCATAAATCATGGCAGGGCTATTGGGATAAAATATTATCAAAGACGAGAGACTAGCACCCTAAGAAACTTGCTATAGACTATCCATATTTTCTAATTTTAATTTACATTAGCAACTAAGGCCACCTAAGATTTTGCACAATATAAAGGTAAACAAACTTTGCTAGTAATTAATCCCTATGAACCAGAAAAATACTGAATATTTTACTTATTCCAAAATGACAGTATTAAACTATTGTCAAACTACTGATTGCTCATTTTCCTCCTCATCTCATCATACTAAACCTTTAAATCTACATAAAGTTAGAAAAATTTCTCCTTATTCTGAACTACTGGAATCAGAGCTTATGACTATAGATCTGTACTATTCTGACCTGTTTCCCCAGTCCAGTTCTTATTATAGCATCTGGAATTGAAATTCCAAGTTCTCTTAGGAATAGTAATTTAAAAACAATTTTACAATCTCAATAGATTGCTGGGTCTTTTTCAGCAGGAATGAATTCTCTCTCCAGTTTACATTCTAGCTGAGTGTAGTTGGAAAAGTTGCATTCTCCCATAGTTCATTATTCCACTTCACAAAACTATTTTAGGCTCAGGACTTGGCCTTTGTGTATTCCAGGATACAGCAATGTATCTGTGATTTAGCATCTATTGGTCTGTGTTTCACTTTACAATATTACTTTGCTGCTTGTCAAAAAGAATATGTGCTTTACTGTATTTCACCAAACCAATAAAAAATAAGGAATATAAAAACACGTCCAGATGTGCCTGCAAATCTTATGAAAACAGAAGACAATAGTGTGTCTAACTGCCAAAGTCACCTCAACACCTGCATTCACAGCATTGGAAGCATAGAACTGTTAAGGCTGGAAAAGACCTTTACGATTATCAAGTCCAACCATCAGCCTAGAAACACTACCACCACCTTCACCATCAAACCATGTACTCATGTGCTATAGCCACAGTGTTTTTTAACACTTTCAGGGATGATGACTCCACCAATTCCCTGGGCAGTCTTTCCCCAATGCTTTCCAACCTGTCCTGTGAAAAATTTATCCTAATACCCAATCTATCTTCCCTGGTGCAACTTGAGGACATTTTTTATCATCCTGTCATTTGTTACCGGGGAGAAGACATGGACCCTCACTACACTACAACCTCATGTCAGGTAGTTGTAGAGAGCAATAAGGTCTTCCCTGAGTCTCCTTTTCTCCAGGTTAAACACAATTTAGGGCACCTGCCTTATTGAATGTCATATAATTGACCCTGGCCCATTGATCCAGCCTGTCAAGATCCTTTTGTAGAGTGCTTCTACCATCCGTCAGATCAACATTGCCAACCAATAGTGTTGTCCATGAACATTAGTTAAACATGCTCATTCAGCACAGCAATATCCGTGGAAGAGGTCAATTCCTGTGATACAAATTACTATAAAATTACAAGTTTTGAACAAAACCTCAAGTAACTTATTTTTGCAAATCTGCTTTCTTTTGATAGCACATATTTGAAAATTATATCTCATTATTAAGCTAAGTATAAAGCGTATTTTAAAGTAGTCTGTGCTGGTTGAAATTGTCTTTCATTAGAGACAGCTGAAAGATGGCATCACAATGGAATACTGGGGATTATTAAAAGAATTTGATTTCGACACAGAATATTATATTTTTGAAGCACCTTGGCTGCTGCTTACACACAGAAGTCTGAGAACGGTGGTAGTTTTGCATGAGCTCTATCAAGATTTTATGCATCTATTTATTTAACCAATAGAAGTATCAGAGAGCCTAGTTTAAGTATTGCATGCTTGAATGTCACAATACAGGAAATAAAAAAGTACATAGAACATTTTATGCCAGAACTCTAACATTCTAGTGGTGTTTTTTTTCGTTTCTTGCATTCCAGCTACTAAATATCTGATATTCCTGTCTTCTTTTTCACAGCTGATGTTGAAATGTCTTTCTGTGCAGTGCTGCAGCAAGAAAGTTCTCCATAAAGCAGCAAAAACTGTTTGGTTTTTATAGAGAAAGAAAGAAAATTGGAAAACAAGATAACAGAAAGAGACTAACAGATAGTCACATATGTCAGTAAACTGCAAAGTATATCTAATCATTACAATTCTGATTTTGAAAGCAGAAAAATTCCATGTACAAACTGAGACAGACATATATGTTAGCAGTGTTTCCTTTTGCTGAAGTTTTAGAATAAGTACTTACAAGAAAAAAAAAAAGCAAACTCTATGATGTGTGTGCATATCATTAAAATATTTCAGGTCAGAAAATGAAGAGCTGAATCCAGCTTTAATGAAAACTAGAATTTTTAAGACTGTTTTACAGAATCATATACTGTATCTGTACTTAGACAGTTAAGGCCCCAAAACATTTCCGTGTTTCAATCTCATTTGTATTTTGTTTTAATTTTTGCTTTTCCTCACAGCTTGACTATACATCACAGCCCTCAACCAAAGAGGAAATTGGCACAGTGTACTATTTCAACCTAATGGCTGTGTTATAAAAAAGCAAGGTAGCGGTAAGAACAAATTACAAAACAAAATGCTGAAAATACAAAAAGGTCCCTATAATTTATATGATTTATTACAGAGAGATCGTTAAGTTCAATTCCATGCCATGCATGCCGCTGAATTTCTCTGTGGCGAATTCATATGTACATCTCTATACTCAGAAAAATACTGCAAGATTTTATTAACATTCTTAATTTTATACAATTTCTTGAACTACTTTTTCTTTGTATATTTTACATTATAGCTATGAAAATGGATCCCTCATTTTAATAAAATAATATATGCATAGAAGCTTGATAATACGTCTTAATTCAATGAAAGGTGAGATATGCTTACGTACGTTGAATCAGGACAATTGCAATCCAACACAGAATGAAAACTCCTCATTTTGAAGACAATATAAATGGGATACAAGCCAATACTTATTTTCACAAATACTTTAAATAATTATTTTGAATAATTAATGCACACATGATAATTCAGATCCTTAACAACATCTGTAGATATTGATGATGAAATTAAGAAATATCACTAAATCTTCACTGTATCTTCAGCCAGCTACACATACAGCTTGATCACTATTTCTTGTATGGAAATGAACCCCAAACTGTATTTTCTAGTGTATTCAGAAGATGAGAACTTTCAAGCTATTTCTTGGGTTTTAATTTGTAAACATGGTGGGATCACACACCTTTAATGCATAACAGATTCACACAGAAACAATTTTAATGGCTTCACAGGGTGTTCAAAGAATAGAACTCAGTTTATTCAATGAGATTGGCCGTGAGTTCTTCTAGTCAAGTACAAAACTGTTTGTAACCATGTGTTACCATATGGGGTATCAGAGTCTTTCCTACTTGTTGATGAACTCAGATTGAAAAAATCCTTTTTTTTCCCTATAAATAGGAACTTATTTAAGATCTAGGCAAACTTGCACCGAATACTTTTCTATTAAATAATTATCAAAATTATCAGACAATTATTTTAAAATATTTTGTGTACCTAGCATGTGGTACACACCTCCTAAAAGCAACACACACCAACATGTATTTCAGATGCATGACACTCTCCTTCATACAGAACCTTCTGACTGCTGTAATTCCATATATCACTTCTGCCAGTTTTCTCTGGATTTCTAACTTCTCCAACTTACAGTTCTTACTACAGAAAGCTTGTGAGGTTTATTAGCACTCACAGCTAGAGAGACAGCTGTGAGATTAGCACCATAAGCCATGAACAGCAACTCAGAAAGTTTCTTTTGAATTGTACAGCTGCACTGAAATGGAACCAAAACACATATACTCTTAAACTAACTTGCTAATTAAGACAAATACAGACAGAAATTAAACAGCTCTAATAGCTTTTACCTAAAATTATCTATCTATCTATCTATCTATCTATCTATCTATCTATCTATCTATCTATCTATCTAAATGTATAAAAAATAAATGATAAGTAGTATTCTCATTTGCTCTGACTGCAATTTATTATATGGACTCCTAAATATTACAGAATCATAGAATCAACCAGGTTAGAAAAGATCTTTAAGATCATCAAGTGTAATCAATTAATATTTGAAATTGGAAATACAAGTATATTTCTAACAGTCAATTCTATTAATCACTAAATAAATGATTAGATTTAAAA
>JAOTQP010001652.1:35333112-35343452 GCA_026413545.1 Cichladusa arquata | reverse complement strand
CTATTATCATGTAGAAGAAATGTGAAACATTGCTCAGAAAAGCTTCCCAAGACCCGGGGATGAAGTTAACTTCAACAATTGATAAAGCATGGTATTAGATGTGTTCTTCTGAGATGATATCAAGTTTCAAAGCCAGCATTATTTAAAAAAAAATAAAATAATGGCTTTTTTATAGGTAGGTGAGAAATGGTCCTTTGTAAGTTAAATTTGAATTTCTAAGGGTAATCACAAAAAAGATTTAGCATCTAACTTAAATATGTATATATGAATACAAAAACAACCAAAAAAAGAATGCATAAATATGCAAGTAAAATGACAATAATTCTTCTGAATATAATGGTGTACTCAATATTCTGCACAGAGTTTGAGTGTTCCTTTCATATTTTGTCTTTGTGATAAATACTATAGGGCCTGTGCATCTGTAGGGTAGTCGTGATGTACAGTTAAGGGACAGAGAGGTGTCTTTTTTCTTTAGCTCTACAATCACTTTAAAACTTCCAAATCTGCTCTGGTTCTCCAAAAGTTTTCATTTGAAGACTTTTTTTAACCAGACTACGGTTTTCAAAACAAAATCTTTCACAGGAACTCATTATTTAGAGTAAATTCTTTTAATCCTGATTAGATGTAAACACAAGCAAGGTGAAATACTTTGCAGAGTAACAGAACCTAAACAGTATATGCCTGATTGGGCAAGAATTGGAGACTGGCAACAAAAGGAACTTTGTGGTTGGTGTCTATTACAGGCGGCCAGATAAGGATTATTGATGAAACTTTTGTGCTCCAGCTACAGGAGGCATGAGGCTAGAAGGCTCTCTTCCTGCTGGGGGACTTCAACCACCTCAACATCTCCTGGAAAAGTAGCACAGCAAGCTGTACTGGGGTGGAGAGCAGCCCTGCTGAGAAGGAATTGAGGATGCTGGTGGATGAAAAGTTGTACGTGAGCCAGCAATGTGCACTAGGACTTTCAGAAAGCCAATCATTTCCTGGGCTGCACCAAAAAGAGAGTGACCAGCTGGTTAAGGGAAGTAATTGTGCCGCTCTACGCTGTCCTCGTGTGACACCACATGGAATGCTGCATCCAGCTCTGAACTCCTCAGCAAACAAAAGCAGATCCAGAGAACGACCAGAAAAATGATCCAAGAGAAGGAGCACTTCATCTAAGAGGACAGGCTGAGAGAATTGGGATTGTTCAGTCGGGAGAAGAGAAGCCTCCCAAGAAACCTCATGACAACCTTCCAGTATGTAAAGTGGCCTTATAGGAAAGCTGGAGAGAGGCCTTTTTACATGGACTTGTAATGAGAGGGGCAAGGAGGAAACAGCTTTAAATTGTAAAAGGATAGATTAATATTCAATATTAGAAAGAAAGTCTTTCCTGTGAGGGTGGTGAGGCACTGGAACAAGTTACCCAGAGAGATGCTAGATGCCCATCCCTAGAAGTGTTTAAGGCCAGGTTGATGGACTTTGTGCAACCAAATCTAGCTGAAATGCTTCTTGTTTTAGAGGGGTTAGAGTAAATGAGCTTTACAAGTCCCTTCCAATCCAAACTAGTTCTGTGATTCTATGATTTCATGAAGATTTTCAAGTTAGTTTTTATAGCCTCAGGCACTACCATAGGCTATTTCCAATGCATCAGAGAGACGATGTCTGCCAGAACTCGTAGCCTGGAAATCCTAGGTTTGGAGTCTGCTTGATGGCTAACTAGAAATTCATGTGGGGATATGGAAAAAGTCATCTAGTAAAACTTAATTAATTTCCTTTTCTAATACAAATATTAGGGAATTTTAAATCAAGTTAGGAGGTCACAGGCTCAAAGCAACCAAAAACTTTATCTCCCAAAAAATTAGACTGTGGATGAATTAGACTCGTTTATAGACAAATGGTTATCAGTGAATTTGGATTCAGACACCGAGTGGAAGGAGGCATGGAGCTCTCGATACATACTTGCCTGTTTCCATATTATTCTATAGGTATTCATAATTGATCAAACACAATATTGTGCAAGACAGAGCTTTGATCTGATCTCAGTACTGTAAGTTTTTCATGTGTTTATGCTGTACACCTCGGGTTTTGCTATAGCTAAACTGCAAAGATATATCAGGGGAGACACAGTCCTACTGCTATCCTGACAGAATCCAAGTACATTTTTTACCAAATCACTCTGTATTTTCTTCATAGCTGTATTTTCAGATGCAGCATTTGAAACATCAGATTTGTCCTAAACTGCATACTCAGAAATCAATTTTAAATTACTTCAAAAATCAAATAATTCAGTGAAAAGTTTCCATTTGCAAGAGAAGACAGAGATATGGTGAAAATTATGTATTAACATGTCATATCTCATTATAACATCTTAGGCAGTTAATTGTAAACCAATCTGCCTCAGTATATATTTTACCATATAAGACTTCATCAAGTAGTAGGTCTAAAAGCTGAGTGATTAGATTTGTGTAACATTAAGAGGAACCTTATGATTTATTAATCCTTGTTACTTTTTCCTCTACCTAAAAATATATTAATTATGAAAGAAAAGATCACATTTGATTTCAAACTACCAGACTAAGCTCAACCTTATATTGATATGTCACCTAAGGATACACAGTACTAAAGATGAATTAAAAGCAGCAGAAAATTCAATGCCAATGTTACAGACCAACTGCAATTAATTCACAAATGTCCATCTTAAATAAGCAAAAATACTGACATCTGTGTTCCACAGAAGAAAAGAAGTAATTTTGAAGAGTATGCAGAGTGACAATAAACAACATATAAACACATGTAATCATTTTTCACTCATTCATGGTCACATTTCAGAAGATTTAAAACATGGAACCTATGTTTATTGCTTTTCATAAACATTACTGTTTTCCTTAGGTTTTTTGAAAATAGTAATGTGCACTACTTCAAATGAATTATTTTTAAGTTACTTTAAAATATTTGTTACCTCTGAAGATTACAGAAATATCTAAATATTTAATGATTAAATAATTTCTTTAGTAATCATAAATGAATCAGAAAGAACACAATACCTCATTAAGAATTTATTTTCATTATTTGTTATTTTTTATTTGGTATTGTTATTGAACTTTCTCCTTTTGAAAAATGGTATCATACGGCACCAATTCTTTACCTAATTTTTTTTCTTTCAAGTCTTTTAAGTTTGCCTCTGATGTAAAGCAATTGATGTGCATCTTACAATCCCGTTGATAACCTATGTTGCACCTCATTAGGCCTCACCATTTCTTTACTCCCAAGAAGAGCGACATAAAGAGGATATACTGTTGTACAGTGCCTCTCTGAATGAAAGCTTTAGTGTGAAAAAAAAATAAATTCAAACTTGCCAAGTATTTGAAGGCACTGGTATGAATGAAAACACAAATGTACAGCACCTTAAGGGATTGTGGATCAAAACCCTCTTGGGGTTTGCCCTGAAGTTCTATTACCAGCCATCTCTTTTAGTTGATCTTTTCAAATATTGGGAGAATTTTTTCAACTATCTAAAAAAATCCTGCCTTCAAAAGATCTGTAAAGACAATGTTATGTCTTCAAGTAATGAAAGAAGTTTGAAATGGTTTCATCTAACAGAATGGGTACCTTTTTGTAACATTTTATAAAGAAGTCTATAACACATTCCTGGTGAGAAATCTTATAATCTTTGCTATGTACAAGCTTCATAAATATCAATGCTCACATTTATAGGGACAATGCCATCACAATATGTTTAGGTGAAACTTATTTTTAGATAAAAGTGCTTTATAGCTAAAATAACAAAAAATAATCTCCTTTACCTGTAAATGTACATGTGGTTATGAACAGCCTGAATAGCAGAGATCTAAAGATTGAAAAAGAATTTAATAAAATTCAGAACAAGAAAAGAGGTGCCAGGGTGATTAACTTGTTTTGTTCATTTAGCACTGGGAATATATGTAATAAAACCTTACTTGAATATGTTTACTCAATCAAAACCATCATTAGACTATACTTCCTGGGCAGCATGCAGAGTAAACTAATGCATACATAGTCTGCAGATGTTGATTGGACATCTCAGTTTAAAATGGAAATAACACAAACATTCTTACATCAAACTGCCCCCTTTATACTCTAGAACTAATGAATTCCAGAGGGACAGAGAAATACAGAAAATTTAGGAGCCATTGAAAAATACAGGCTGAAAAACAAAGAAATGAAAAAAAATAGGCAATACCAGAGTTATAAGTTTTGGATTTTGTATCAGGCTGCAACAATGAAGTTTCCCAAGCATTTGCTACAATTATAAATTTAAACTAGACTTTACAGGACACTGTTTCCAAATAAATACTCAGCTTTACTGCACCAGCTATAAGCTCAATATTTCTTAATGCTGGACAAGTCCATAGACATGGCTTACAGAAACTTTCATGACATAGAAATCGAAACAATATTTTGTTTTTGTGAAGGAAGAAAGATGTTATTAATAACAAAGCTCGTTTGATCCTTATCAAAGTATAACACTGAGAATGGAGTATCTCTTTCTGTGTCTGGCAAGCTAACCTCGATCTACATAGAGGAGGGTTTCTTCCTGTGTTACTATTACTATTGCTATACCAAGTCCTGCACTTGGATCAGACCAACCCTATGCAGCCCTACAGATGTGGAGAGAATGGTTGGAAAGCGATCCAGTGGAGAAAGACCTGGTGTTGCTGCTTGAACATGAGCCAGCAGTGTGTCCAAGCAGCCAAGAGGGCCAATGGCATCCTGGTTTGTATCAGAAAAAGTGTGGCCAGCAGGACCAGAGAAGAGATTCTTCTCCCATGCTCAGCACTGATGAGGCTACACCTGGAGTGCTGTGTCCAGTTCTGGGTCCCTAATTCAGGAAGGACATTGAGGTGCTGGAGCAGGTCCAAAGAAGGGAAATTAAGCTGTTTAATGGTCTGGAGCACAAGTTTTATCAGGAGGGGCTGAGGGAGCTGGGGGTGTTTAGCCTGGAGATAAGGAGGCCTGCAGGAGACCATATGCTCTCTACAGTTACCTGAAAGGAGGTTGTAGTGATGTGGGTGTCAGTCTTTTCTACCAGGTAACAAGAAGACAGGATGGGAGGAAATGGTCTCAATTTGCACCCGGGGAGGATTAGAACAGAGATAAGGAAAAAATTCTTCACTAGAAGGGTGATTAAGCATTGGAACAGGATGTTCAGGAAAGCTATAGAATCACCATTCCTGCAAGTCTTCAAAACACTTTAGACTTAGAAACCTGGTTTAATGGTGAAGATGGCAGCACCGATTTAATTTTGGACTTGATATTAAAGGTTTTTTTTTCAACCTAAACAATTCCATGATTCTATGTAGCTGTCAGGAGAAAATTTCATACTATTTTGATCTGACATTTTGCTCTGGTAAAAAAATAAAGAAATTTGTTTAAAAAAACCACATTTGTGATTCTGGCCCATTGACATTCCTCAGAGACTGAAAATTTAGGCATGTGTCTTCGAAAGATTGACCATAGCCCTATTAGATTTACAGTTCAATTTTCTAATTGCTTAGTAGATCACTATATTTCTTAGTTTCACAGACAGGAAGGTTAAAGAGTGTCAGAAAGTTAAGGAGAAAAAAAGTCATACTGTAACCTTTATTTCTGACAGTTTTCAAACAACTATTCTGAACATTTGAAATTATTCCTATTAACTTGCTTTACCGACACAGTTGAAGCACACAAAAACTACGGTAACCCTTATAAAACACCTTAAAATTTCAAAAATCTAGACCAGATTCCTATTGCTGAAAATGTGTCAATGTGATTACTGTTAGCTCATTAAATTAACAGAAAAAAAGTGTTCCTGGAAATCTGTAGCTAAGGTTTTCCTCCTTTTTTAGGATACAGAAAACAGTCCAATCCTAGCTTTGTTGGCAGAATAATAATGTTTTTTCTACGACTCAACAAAGAAGCTAAAAGTCAAATCTGTTTTTCTTTAAGTAGTTTTTATCTACAGTCAGGATATTCCATATGAAATGCAATGCCTCCAGTGAACACGAAAGGTTTTCTAAGTTTTAATCTGATTACTTCTCAGTCTTAACATTTATGCTTTTGTATCTTCATCTTTAATAACTGCGTGTAATGTATTTAGTTTGTCTAACTCTTCTATTCCAAATGGGACATATATCCAGCACTTTAGTACTGATTTGTGTATCATGCAAATTTGCATGTTTTTGCTGTTGTTTAATAGTGGGATAATATCTGTATAACATCTGTAGCTACTCGACAGTTTTTCAATTTTCTTCTTTGGATATGACAGAATCTAATTTTCAAATGCAGGCTATGCCATGACTAACAATGGCTTTTAACATTTTACCATTATAGCATTAGCATTATTGTAATGAATATTTAAGAAATGAAAATTTTCTTCTTTACTATCTGAATGGTAGGGCTTTGCCTTTTTAGACATTTCATCTCCATTTCAGGGTCCATGTT
This sequence comes from Cichladusa arquata, assembly GCA_026413545.1. Taxonomy (NCBI): domain Eukaryota; kingdom Metazoa; phylum Chordata; class Aves; order Passeriformes; family Muscicapidae; genus Cichladusa; species Cichladusa arquata. Next base: position 35,337,011 of record JAOTQP010001652.1, on the reverse strand, counting down.
GCTGTGTCAGCTGTCACAGTGGCATCTGAAAATTTTCCTTGTACAGTAGAACTCAAGTTTTTATTATATTTTTAACACATATTCATCACATGAACACAGAAATGTCTGAATTGAGGCTCAGTTTATCCAGATTTCTACATTGGATAATGGATATTAATTGATGCATACAGAAGTATTTATACAGTCATTCTTCCTTGGTATACCTTTCAAGTTTCTACCAATCCCTAGCACATAAACTCCCAAGACAGAAATTACACAAATCCCTTTCTAAAATAATCTATGGTTCTGGCCTCCATGACATCATCTGGGAATGTGTGACAATTTAATTACATCATAACATTTTAACCAGAGATACTAATTTTTGGCTTAAAATTTCATTTGTTTCATTACTTGCCTGCCCCCTTTGAAAAAAATGCATACAAAGAATTTCAGAGTGCGGACTTGTTTACTAAAAACATACACTAAAAATGTACAACTCATGTTGTGCATGGCATAATTTACACTAACCTCATGCATGTCCTCTTCCTCTTCTAACCTTACCCTTGCATGATTACTGTCATGGATGACCTATGGAATGGAAATTTAAAACAAAAAACTTCAACAGAATTAGAAATCATTAGAAGTGGTCTAACAACTGTGCTAGAAATCAGAAAGAACACAGATGAGGAAGTGAATCAGCCATGTCTGTGCTGGAGCTGAACAGCACTGCCACTACTCTGAGGCTTTACTTTGAATAGGACTGAGTGTGTGCTCCTGAAAAGCAGTAAAAAGCACTAACACTATACCCCAATGATTAATACAAATTTTTCCCACTGCTGTGTGGGCTCTGACAGTGGCTAAAGAGCCAATCTTAATTTCTTCAATCTTTGTGACTGTTCTTTAATATACAGAGAAATAATGTCTACACTGGCACCCAAAAGAGTAACAGAATAAGCAACACTATACAGTGCACACAGCGATGAAAACATGTTTCCTTGTTGTGTGAAACACTATGCAAAGAAAATTAAAATTATAAATGCTGACTTGCAAACCACAACAAACTGGTATAAAATCACTCTCTGGACTGAAAAAGAAGCCTAGAATTAAACTGAGTAGTCAAAGAAACTTGGACTGGAACTTCTCCAGAAAATATCAGCCCTCCCATTTTGGAGAAACTTAATTAAAATGAGCACAGATAACTAATCCTGTCTATTTACAGTTTGTAGTAGTCTACATAATCTCCTCTGAGGAGGCAGGCTCTAACAAGCCTCATGTCTCAAAGCTAGTTCTCATTTAATTTTCTATCTTTTGCTTTCATTTCAGTACTTGATGCATAAAAAGTACAGAAATTGGTCAGCACTGCCCTACCCTTTTAAGGGAGAAGTTTTTCCTAGTGATCTCTTCTGATTCTCACAAGGAGCACACAGTGATCATTGTTCCGCACAGTCTGCCACCATGGGGAATTATCCAGCTCCACCAGCATTCCTTTCACCAAACTCAAAAAGCTGGCTGCCTCAACCTCACTTTCTCACTCATCTTCCCTAAGCTCCTTACCTCTCTTATGGAATGCATGAATAGTCGAAGACCACTTTTTTCACTACTTTTGAGATAAATATGATGCTGTGAGCTTAAAGCTGACAACACTGGTATTTTAAAATTTTACATGAAATGCAGCATTAAGATGTGGATGGGATTTCTATGAAACTCAGCTTTAAAACTGTTCCCTTGGAGATCCTTCCAAGAAGCAAAAATAACTGCAAATCGGAGGCGAAATCAGCATCTTCCTGTACCATCACTTCCTTTGTATGGAATATTTCCTTAGCCACTTCTGAAGAAGAGCAGTACTGCCCAGGAAGAACTGTTGCAATTTCTTTGTTACCACTCACTCAGAATATTAAAGTCAGACATACCATCATAAATTGTCAACAACTTCGTTTTTCTTCCTCTTGACCTTCTAATTCCCTTTATGCTGTCTCATATCATCCCTTTTATCTCACCAGATTTGACAAAGTTCTCTCCCTCTTAATTCAGTAACAGTTCCTCCACTTAAAATGATCGATCTCTCAAAAACAGGAAGTGAAAATTATGAACTGATTGACTTATTTCTCACAAATGCATCTTGTACAATAACATAGTACTTCTGTTTTGAGGTGGTGTCAAGTTTTACCAGATTTTCTGGTTTTTTGGGGTTTTTTTTTAAAGCTCAGACTTTTTCTAACATTTCTTCTCTCTCATAGATTCAAGCTAAAGGAAGAATGTTTATGTAGATGTGTATCAAAAACAAAACACATTCATTTCAGCTTAGGCAATATCAAGCTAAACTCTTCAATCTACATTCCATTGCTGTTCTGATACTAATATTTTTTAAGTTAATTAAATCTGATACACAAAGACAACACATGTAGGCTACATATCTACCAATTCTCACATCTTTTAGCACGTGAAATTCTATTTTAGAATAAACTAGCATGAAGGCTTGCATATATTTTCACCGCTTTTCCATTCTACTTTTAAAATAACTTACTGTACACAATCAAAACATGAAGAAAAAATATTTAATACTGCTAACCTTAGGATCATGGTAGCTTTTGTTATGATATTGAAATTGTAGGTATAACTTTTTGAAAAGAAATCCAGGATTTTTTTTTTTTTTTTTTAATTGAAGTGACAGAAGTCATGGAAAAGGAAATTACAACACATAGGGACTTGTGCTCAGCTCCAGAATAAATTTCAATTTTTACCTAGCATTACAAACTACAGAAAAATGGAAAACACAAAAGCTATGCATACTTTTTTTATACTTATTTTTAAGCTACAATTTGAGAAAAAAAAAATTCTTTTATCTGCTTATTTTTATCAGTACGACTGGTTTCAAGAACACCGTTTTCAACCAACAGTATAAAAGAGACCCACTAACAATTCTGTTGTTCTTTTGTGTTTAGCAGAAATTGTGTGTTTGGGACAGATTTGAAAATTATTACACTCACAGTTTTTCCATTCACACACACCTCATCTTTAACTCTCACCTACGGGTAATTTCAAACCTCACCCAAGAGATATTATTATGCTTTGTATTCTATGTGTTTGTACTTGTGCTAAGTGTGCTTAATCTAAGGTGGATGAAAAAGGCAGAGGGCAGTCTTTTAAAATATTTAAATTATAACTCTTTTGCAAGAGAAGATCTGCAGAAACAGACAACACACTTGTCTTTTTTCTTTTATCACTTCACATGCATTCAGACATTCCAGAAATAGCAATGTATTAGTAATCAAGGGTGTATGTAGAGGTGGTGCTTAGAGATATGGTTCAGAAGTGGATTTGGCAATGCTGAGTGATGGTTGGACTCGATGATCATTAAGTACTTTTCCAATCTAAAAAGATCTCTGATTCTATAATTCTATTTGAGTTATTACCGTAACAGCAGGTTTTCATTTTGTTGGGGAACACATAAGCCTTTTAATTCGTTTCAGAATTTGAACAGAAAGTTCTAGCCTGTCTCTTCTAATCTCAAAAAGGAAAAAAAACCCACCCCAGATTATTTCTATACATTCAAATCAACATTTACAATCATTATTTTCTATATGAAAATCTACAGCATCTTTCTTGGGTCTTGTTAACGAATTTTGGCTTAAGTTTCTAGACTTGTTATACTAAATTCACATAAGATGATGTTGGGGGCTGAGTGTTTTTTCTATTACTGTGTCAATTTAGAGAATTTTTCCCATTACCATGCCAACGGAGCTGGCCGGGTTACACCCAGGACCTTTTGATGACTCTAGACAAAAGGTGTAGGTGGGAGTGGCTCCCGGAGGGGCCTCTCGTGCTTCCGGAGGGGCACTCGTTGTTTTCCGGCGAGCTCGGAGCAGGACCCCCCGTCTCCAGCCCGCGCGGCCGAACGCAGGAGAGCCAGACCCCTCTGC
>JAOTQP010001652.1:35310105-35323556 GCA_026413545.1 Cichladusa arquata | reverse complement strand
GTTTTCAGCTACTTATCAGTTGCATCTTTTCAATCTCTTCCCATCAGGAACTTTATCTTCATTCTGCTGACTTCTGTAATCTCCATGCTTTATTTCTTCTCATTCAGGGGAGCTCAGGAGATCGAAAATCTTATCCAGGCATTAAAAGAGTTAAAATTGTATCCAGATCGTGAAGAAAACACATGGGCAGTTGGAGGCTTCTTCTGCCACATACAGAGCCAGTGCTGGAGCCATGCGGAGCTGGGGGCCGGGACCATGTGGCCGGGAGCCATTTGGCCGAGCCAAGGCCCCGCCGAGCCCAGCCAGGGCCAGGCCAGGGGCTCCCCGCAGAGCCGGTCCCGGACCGGGGTGCCGGACTGGGCTCCCCCGCCGAGCCCGGAGCCGAACCGAGGGGCCAGTGTGCCGGCCAGAGCCACCTCACCTCGCGGCAGCCGGAAGCCAAAAGAGAGGATTAACTTGATTCACTGCGATTTGTGAAAGCGAAATAACTTTTCATTGGTTTCCCGAGCTGTCCAACACCAAATCAGCTCTCTGATTGATGTCAGCAGCTCACAGGGGAAGCTCCCAGAGACGGGAGAGCCCCTCCCACTCCCCAGCACGTGAAACCAACAGAGCTTCAGAGCTGTTATTTTGCAAATGGTATCTTGTCGGGTTGTGGTTATTTTCTTTAAAAGAGCCGAGCAGCTATTAGTTGCTATAAAGTTGTTTATTGTAAATGCACATCATTCTCGAAAGGCAAAGAGTCACAAGTGTTAAAGTCCATACTAAAAGTTTTTGGTATAGAGTCCTAAGTAGAAGTAAAGTCCTAATTAGAAGTAGAAGTTGCTCCTGTTGAGGTCCTGGGAGGGCCGATGTTGCTGTTGCGGCTCCTCCCTTCAGGTGATGATGATGGCGGTGAGGAGAGAAGAAAAGTGAGAGAGCAAGAGCAAGTCTCTCCCCAATGCATAGATTCTTATACACAAATTACGCAATAAGCTAAAAACACGAACCCAAACCATTTCTTCTCAACCTATTAGAATTCTAGTTTCTTAGCACACCAGGTTACGTATAAACTATGCATATGGTCTATCTTATTCTACCTAAAAAATGTATGCAATATTCTTACTATAGTTTTATTATGACTAAAACTATGTTCCTGGAGCCTACACAGAAACTTGTTTTCAGGACTAGTATCTAGGACTATTGTTTTTCAACCTTCACTAGAACTGGTTTTTCTACACTGGTATCTAAGACCTTTACTCTTTAAAGCACTTAAAATATATTCTTACTTACTTACTGGTTTGCTTATTCTAAAATTAAACTCACACCTCTACTTTATGTAGGAATGGCTTAATATACTTCAATCCATCCAAAGGTTTTAATTCAATCCCTGCACTCTGATTTCTCTCTGAAGAATTCAGAGAGACCTCTGATTTACAGACTCCAATAGTATCTAATTAGAGACATCATCTCATTAGTTCCAATGAATTTTCTTTTTCTCAAATGTCTCTCTCAAATTTTACCAAGTAATTGCAATCTTTCAAAGAAAGACTCATTCAAAGAAATTGAGAAGCTTGGAAGTCTTATGATATGATTTTGCCAATAAACAATGGCTCTAAGATTTACAAGCAAGATAGGTATTACATATATTACCCACACACATATCTTATGAATTTTAATTCTGTTATTTTTGGGAAATTAAATATCTTCTCAAACTGAATGTTATTTGGGTACATCCAAAAAGTGAACGGTCTGAAGGTATCAACGAACATTCCTGACTTCTAATATAAAGGAATGGTTTGTGGATTGGTACTACAGAGAGGAGAGCAAGAATTTAATATCATCAAGTAATTTGTGACTCTGATAAATAGTTTTCATTTTAAATACTGAAAATCTGATTTTCATTGGGCTGGAAGAGTATGCATTCTTTCTAGAAATCTTTTCTATGTGTGAAGTACAGAGTAACAGTTCATGCACAATGCCACTGTGACTCTATAGGGCATATGGTGGCAAACATCAAAGAAGGTTGCATACTGCTGTAGTTGTTTCAACATGATTTCTACATAATTCTTATTCTTATTTTTAAAAATTGCCTCAGGTAATTCCTTCTGACATCTGCAGACACTTTCAATCTTTAACGAAATCTCTTTCCAACTGACACATTTCAAATATCAATCACTCAGATATGTTGTCCAGAAACGTACACTTGTACAAGGCAAACCATTCTAGACACTACATAATCTAGCTTTGAAAGAGTGTATAAATTCTAATGGTCCAAACAAGCATGCCATATCTGGGGGCAAACTTAACAAGCTTCATGTTATACTCAGGCCTTTGAATTTATCCCACTGTGATTGTTTTAACATCAGCTTGGAAATTTAACTACTTATAAGCCACTCCCCTTTCTCCATCCCTTTGGGTAAGAAAAGGACAATAAATGAGGGACTGTGAACTGAAATAACAATCTGCTAAAAGCACAATAACAACATCAGTATTAACGGCAAAAGTACACAGAAGCGATGGTGTTTTACCTGTGCGTTTCAGCATTTCCTGCTGAAACCACGGCCTCAGTGATGATTCCTCAGTATTGTGGAATAAACACTGTGGTCACACCCACACTATGCTAGAACTTCCACTGCCTGTCTCTGAACCAGATCGTCCAGAGTAATTCAACCTCTGAGTCTATTCCAATGGACCGTGTAACCCATGAGGCACTTACAGAACCAGTTTTAGTATTACCAAAATGGCATAAAATGAATCTTCAACTCATACTATGTTATAGACTGATCCCATATGTAAGAAACCCAACACCAACATAAGAAGCTGTGAAATAACAGAAAGAAGTATCCTTTATTCTAAAGAGAAGCCATTAATTTGCAAGAGGATTGAATTCACTTTTTCACATGACATGCACATTCAGTGAAATGAATGTAACATCTCCAAACCTATTCCACCTAGAAATTAGATTGGCCTATTTAAACAGTTTATTCTATTACATTATTGTCTCTCAAAAAAGATGCACAATCCCCCCCAAAATGTGCAGACTCTATCAACAGTGTACCTTACAATGGCAAATTTAGACCACATCAATATCTCTGATGTGCTGACAATTACTTCCAATCAGTTTATTTCCTAATCAGTCCATTACAGAACTACTTATGGACTCATTCATGTATAAAAGAGATAAAATCTGTGTTCTAGTCAGAAGTCTGAAAGTTTAATATCACTATTTATTAGATGGTTCATCATTCCATTGACACAGCTAATCTAGATCTTTTTCTATCAAGAAAAACATAACAGGCCAGATATCACTAAAATACAACTCCTAATAAAAAATCATCCAGTTTAACAAGGCACATACACAGATAATGATTTCTCTGAAAATATGACTTTCAATTTCACTTTTAAATTATAAAAATATGGAATTAATACGGAATATTTATGGAACATTTAACGGTAGGGAAGTCCACGATGAAAAATACTGACACAGATGACACTATCTTTCATGAACAGAGATATTAGTTTACTGTGGATGTTTGGCATATTTATGTTGATACAAGTGTTTCATGAGGCAAAAAGAGAACTTATATTGCATTCTGCTAATTAAGAATGAAAGTATAGATTTAGCAATTTCTATTAAAGACAAAATGGGTAAACTTTTAAAGCTCCGAAAAGAAGAAATTATTGTGTATCGGATAGGCCTAAGAAGGTAGGCAGAAATAAACAGCATAGTTTTTGCAAACAGAATACAATGGATTATACTTTCAGTTCTAACATACTTCTGTTATTTATAGCATAGGTGAAGAAATAATTGCAGGAATATTCAATGTGATTTGAATTTTGAGAACTTAGAGAAAGACATTTAGTAAAGATTCACATCACAAAAAGGAATAACACGACTCTGTTCTTGACACTATACTGAGTTTGGATTAGTTCTGTTAGCTACCTGAAGGAATGTTTGAGAGGTAAGTCAAAGGCACCACAATCAAAGGAGAGAAAACACAAGAAATTCCTGCTGCTGTTTCATCTTGATGTGAGATGTAAAATATTCTCTTCTATTCTTTTATTTCCTCTGGTGAAAGGAAGATAAGATCTACATATTTAGCCATTCAGAGGAAACTGCAAAATTAAAATTATGTTACCACTGTATTTAGAGCAGAGTACTCCTGTTATATATAAGGTTAAAATTTCATGCTCCAGACCAAACAGCCCAAGTCGATGTTTGTAAGCAATTAGTACATGTTCTCCATGAAATTTATTGGCGCTGATAAACTTCTTTAACTCCATACATGACGAGGGACCTCTGTAGCATCAACTTTTCCAGATGGGAAGTGGGAGTAAAGCATCCCTGGGAGATCTACACACCCTTTTAGAAAAGTGAAAGCTGATTAAGGCAAGCAATCAGCAGATGCACTCTTTTCAGCTCCATTTAGCAATATCTTTCACTGTTATTTAGCCAGCAAAACTTCCAACTCTAATTCTTAGGACAGCTTTAGGATAGGAAAGTTTCTGACTGTATTGTTGCATTTGAACTGTGCTGTTAAGGAACTGACAAAAGAACATAAAAGAAGGATGCCTTGTGTAAACAACTGTGAGGCTTTGGGTAAGTATTATACACATTAAAACTTTTAGGTTCCTCCATTTTCTTTAAATACATTGTCTTAATAAAATATTTACAGAAGAAAAGTATTTTAAAAATGATAAATATATACCTGTCCTTTTTAGAAAGTGAGTGAAACATGTAAGTTAATAATAAATAATTCTTCAAAGATCTGAAATAAATTAATAAGTTTGGCATTCATCCTGAAGACATCTTGACCTACTCGCTGATTCAAGTAAGCAATCTCTTACATTCAGTGACAGTAAGCATTCTCAAAAGGTACATGCATATTCATCTTGGTTGTGCATTTGCACAATGATAGAAATAAACTGATTCAAATGAGCAACAGTTTGTTTAATATAAATATCTGTCAATACAGGTTCTGGAATTATGACTACAGAAATACTGAATCCTTTCCATTCTTTGTGCTACAGAGCAGTGGGGACCAATTGAGGTGCCTCTTGCTAAACCTGAGTGTTGTAAAAAGCATCCCTGTGCATCAATAAGATCATCTCTTAATATAGCTAACTGGAGCTGCAGCGAGAAAAATCTCTAACTTCAGCTTCCCTCCTTTTACAATCAAACTTCAGTCACCCCATTTAATGCTCCTGCCAAACTCTCACATCTACGGAGGCATACAGCCTCACTGCGTTCCTCAGCCCAGAGTCAATGCAAGCTGTCAATAAAAGATAGGTTTGCCAGCTGTAAAATACAGTGAAAGAGCTTCTCATCTAGCTCTCTCAACAGACCAAAATCCTCTCCTGGGGAACTCATAAAATCTTGCGGAAAGTTATAAAACTCTTAATATACCACAGGGAAAAATCTCCTACAGACAGAAGGATTGGCAAAATGACCTTATAAGTTTTTACAATCTGTGATTCCTATGACACTTTTTTTGAAGTCAAAGGCAAGCAGCTACTTCATTTTCTGCTGTTGTTTTGGAGTTTGCTTACTTGAAGTAAACAGAAAAATTGAGTAATAACCAAAAGCATTTTCCAGTTCTACAATGAATATAATTTGGGTCTTGTGAATTACAGTGCATTGTCTATATTTCATACCATACGACAAACACAGGTGCACACAGACACCCACAATATGAAATTTATTTTATCCATAAGTTATCAACAGAGAAGGATGAACAGGTTGTTAAGATACAAGAAATATGTTATTTTACATCTTCAAGACAGTTTTAATTTTGTTGAGTTGAAGAAGCTCTACGCTTACTCAACTGTCTTATTCTGCTAGCAGTGCAGAATACCTATTCCACTGTCTAAGAATAATAAAGATGAAATGTTACACCTGTACATTGCAAATAAACAAGGAAAGAGACAAGTTAATAAAAAAAACAGCTTTCAAAAACTTTGGTTTTCTGAAGGAAGAAAGAAGATTATCAAGCAGGTCATTATGCATACTAATAGGTAGGTTTCTTCCATATGCACAAGAAAACTAATTCTAAAATCAAGTTTGAATATTAACAGGAATTACTGAACTTACTTTTCATTCATAAGTGTTTTGGTACTGTGTGTGTAAACAAATAAATACTAAAATATAATTTTTGAAACAAATGCTTTCATATATATTTAATATATATTCTTATTCCAGACATTTGGGGGAAAAAAAGTTCTAGGATAAAGGCTCACATGATCTAATTGTTCAAAAAGGATGAAAAAGAGCTAAAGCCACCTTCTCTATTTAATACATTAAAAAATACTGTAAGGAAGGAGTATAGGAACACTGAATATAAAGAAAACAATTATAGACTTTATAAATGTATACAAGTATCTGAAGGGAAGCTGTCAAAAGGATGGATCCAAGCTCTGCTTGGTGGTGCCTAGCAATAGGACAAGAGGCAACAGGCAGAAACTGATGAACAGGAAGAAGAACTTCTTCACTGTGGAGGTGATCAAGCACCGGACCAGACTGTCCAGAGAGATGGTGGAGCCACCATCACTGGAGATTTTCAAGAACTATCTGGACACAGTCCTGTGCCACATGCTCTGGGATGGCCCTGCTTGAGCAGGGAGATTGGACCACATGACTCACTGTGGCCCCTTTCAGTATGCCCCATTCTGTGATTATAAACTGGCTACAAATACGCTGATGTTGGAAATGAGAATGCTTCTGAACAGCTGAGTAACCTATTCTTGTTACAACCTTCTAGTCATAGTCAATGTTGTTTCACTCTAATTTACTCTGAGGGATGTATTAGCAAGAACCTGAGTTACCCCATCTCTGTGCTCAGTTGAACCAGTGATAAAAATATGAAAGATAAAAAAAGAGAAATGTTCACATGGTGTCAGGGTAGAAAATAGACTTTTGAAAATTATTTGCTGGAATATATTTTGTCCTTTCTGTATTTTTCTTAATCCATATTTTTTAATGCACGTGTCTAACGTAGAATTTTGCTAATGTATAAAAAGAAATCATTAATTTCTAGAAAACCTTTTTCTTACAGTGACTTAAAAAAAATCCAATATAATATGCTTTCTACCATAAGTTAGAAACTATATTTGAATGCCAGGTAAAATTTAGATAACGCAGCATCCAGTAACTATCACATGGTATGGAATAGTGCTATGTAAATAGGATGTATTTTATGCAAAGACCTAAGTCGAAATATAGCCATATGCAAAAAGAAGGTGTATGCTCTGTGGACATATGAAAGAGAGACTGGACACTGAAAGAGCCATTTAGAGAGCTCTGACATGTGTAATCAATAGGATCTGTGACAAATGAGGGGAAACACTTCTCTAACTATGCATACTAGTAAGAAAAGCCATGTAATCAGCTAGGCATTTATTAGCCAGCAGTGTTAACTCCTTAACAATACCTTTTTTGAAAAGAACATTCCAATTCAACAAAGTACTTTGGAAAGCTGAATTTCAAAACAATATCTAGAAGGAAACAGTTCCCAACAAGTTTTTTTTTGCTTTAATCACCAAGATATAGGACGTAAAAGTGAACATTGCATGGTATTCCAGGTACAGAGAAACCCAAAGGACAAGTTTCACAGGTCTAAGGAGCTCTCTAAATTATTTAGATGTGAAATCTGGCAATAAACTAAATTTCAGAATGCTGTGAAATGTAAAGGTGGATTGATATTTCATAAAAGTTTATATAGTCAATGTGTTGCCTCTGGCAGTGGCTGTTGATGTGCCTGGAGTAAAGTAGCATAAAGACATAGCACACAAAGCAAAACTTCATAGCTCTATCCTCCATGGGAAATGGCAACCTAAGGAATTTCCTCTGAGCCACAGATCTAATCTGTAGATTTAATACTCAGATTAAGGTTCTACTATTTTTAATTGCATTTTGCAGCACTAAAAGCACCACAGAAAGACAGCAGAGTTTGCATTCTGCTGATGAGCTGCCTGCATTTGTTGCACAGTGCTCTTGGTAATTCTTTGCTTTCCTTTGATAAGCACTTGTCAAACATCAGGTTTTATTTTTAAAAGCTTACATATAATTCATTCCAGTCTTTCAAAACTGGTAAAAAAATCCAAAAATATAAGACACAGACACTAAAAATATTCCTGAAAAATAGGATTTGTATACACGTAATGTTATTAATGGACAAGGAGAACTAACCAGAATCAACACTATAAGAACCATGAGCATTTGAGCATTTTCTGTGCATTCATATAAGAGAAAAGACAGGGAAAAAAAAAATGCCCAGCCAGGAAGGTGAACAAAACTATCCTGCTATTCTTAATTGCTACTTCATCTCACCACTTTTCAGCAAGGTGGAAGGTATTTTTCCAGAAGCAGCATGTGGTTCTATAACAGAACAGATAGACTCCACAGGCAGTTATGCTGTGAGTTTTGGAGACTCCTTTATATTGGGATGGTGCTTCAAACAGCATTTTATTCTCTTTTCAAACACAGAATTCTCAGGATCTTCTCTTGTTTATATAGATATTTATATGTACACATATATGTATGGAAAAATAAAGAGGTGTATATTGTTCTCATGCACTGTACAAGTTTAATTTTTATTTTGCTAAATAACAACTATTATGTCAGGATAGGAAATTATATTTTAATATGATTTCAAAAATTAAGCTAATTGGTTCTTTTGATGCACTTCAGGTTTTGCTTTTTTATTTTGGTTTTTTTTTTGTAATCTTGTCTAAATTTTAGTTACAAGATCAAACAGTGAGTCTATAATCATAGATATATGTGTGTTTTTAAGAAGAGACGCAGAAGAAATTGAAAGCACAAAAGAGCAGCAGCCACTTCTCATACCAAATTTAAAATAGTAGCAAAAACATAGGTCATTTCCCTGAATATGGAATCAGAGGGTCAGCATAAATATTTGGTCAGCTATCTGCTATCTGTTATAGTTCTCAAATGGCTGTGCTGCAAAAAAATTACATTTTACAAATCGCAATATTACATTATTCAATGAAATAAAGAAATCAAATGCTAAAGGTATGAAAACAGAATTATCCAAATTTTATTTAGCAACAGATATGTAAGCTAGCTCATATACACAAAAGAGTAAATGTCTGCAAAACCAGTCCTTCATTTCAATGGTGAACCAGGGAAACACCTTAATTTAAGAACTTTATATGCTAAATGTCTCTTTACAGCTTAAAAATGCAAGCAATATTTTTCCTCTCTTGCAAATATAAAAACAAAAAACCCAAAAAAGATAATATAAACCAATAAAACCCCAAAACAAATATAAAAACATCCCACCACTCTGGGTCAAACTGAGACCTCCCCGAAGATACTCATTTTTAATGGAAATGCCAACACTCTATATAGTACTGAGAGCAGATATTGTTTTAATACAATTTATTATCTCTGCTCCTCTTTTCCATTTCCAAATTGAGCCCAAGAGGCCCAAGATCAGTCTGTTGCTCAAGTTTCTTGTCGACTAGTGTTTTCAACTTGGTGTAGATTTTCAGACTGACAATATAATTTTGTGGCTCCTGTGTTTTCCTATTTCTGTTTTAATTTATCAGTTGAAGTAAATGCACTTGGTGGATATTTATCAAGTTTCTACTTCCCTGGAGGCCTACAAAATACAATTTCCATGTTTGCTGTTGATGGCCTAAATGCAGTACTCATGAAAAAGCAAGAATGGTCTCCTTAAGCTAGTGGGTAAGCTGTCCATAAAACAGTGTCTCTAGGGGCTGGATTAGAAGAATAAACAAAATAGATTTTATCTCAGTGGACTTAGATTTCTAAAAGATTTACTTCAAGAAACCTGAGCAGTCTAATGATACTACTTGCTAAAATATTCAGTGTCTAAATGTCTGCAAAATATTTTGCTACATGCTGCACCTACTTGAAAACTATTCCATAGTTTTATTCCTTTTTAAGACATGCTCTTTTTAAAAAATTCTTACAGCTGCTTAAAAAAAAAGTTAAACCAAATAGAAAAAAATGCTGTAGGGTTTTGCTATGAAACTTATAACTTTAAAAATCTGAAACAGCACATTCCCATGTTTGTACAAATATTTGACAGAATGTACTATTCAACCTAAATTAGAATAAGCTTCTGTCTTTTGCTGAAGACATTCATTCACTCATTTTGATGTTTCAATTTGGATTAATTTTTTAAAAATATAGAAAGAAATTTAAGCTTGAATTAGTGATGTATAGATAAATTCTTAATTTCTTTAAATTGACTTTATCAGATTGCAACAATTTCTGTTTCATTCTCAAAGTAACTTTTCTGTTTCTTCTATATTTTTCAGGGATTAAAAATTTCTGGAAATATGGTCAGACATCAGATGACTGTAGACAGAACAGCACAGTGAAATATTCTGCAAAGATTACATTGGTTCCCTACATGCTTTTACCTCAAGGTTGAAAATCAAATAATCAATTTAAAGTCTTCAACTTTATATCTTATCTCAGATCTATCTTCAATGACATTGTAACCCAAAGTCATGGGAATAGAACCAGTTCAACATTGACTCGGAAGAATGACATTTGCTGAATCATTAATTTTTGTACCAGTCAATTTTTTGGGAAACTCCTTTTAGACATAACCTGTTAGATACTACAGTTGTGAACAACCATCACAAGACATCACCAATAGCACAAGATGATTTGAAAAATAAAAAAGTTTTGCCCTTCAGGATTTTTTTTTTATATTCTGTTCTGCACTGCCTTTGGCATAGGAGCATCAGTGAGTACACAGCAACACCTTTGCCTGCATACAAATAAAGAAGCAAAGACTTCAGAAGTGACCCAAATATCTTCCAAAGGGTAGAAAAAGAACCTAGATCTTCCTCACTGACAGCAGCTATGCTATGTGTAAGAAGCTACTATCTCCAATAGTAGGTAGAAACTTAGAATTTTTTATATATAATTATGAAAACAGTGAGAGGCATTGCCAGTGGCCATTCTGTAATAATTTTTCTTAGTTCCCCTCAGAGTTCACACTCATTACTTTTCAGTACATTTGAGCAAATTCATTTTCATATTGCTGTATTCATTGAACTTAATTTTCAACCACACAAATAATGAAACTACAACAGAAATATAAGGTGTACTGACCAGTGCAACCAACTCAGTGACTATGCAAAGACTTTAAATTTGGGTTACATGTTTTGACTCAAGAATTACACACCTCTTCTGGAGATGAAATAATTCAATCCCTCTGCTCAAACCCTGCTAATGCTGAGGGTTTTAGGTGTTTCATTGTCCTATAGACTCTACAAAAGCAATGCCCATTTTATTTCAGAAATCTCATTTGCTGAAACTGTGAGGTAACAGGCTCTCAGACTCTCTTATGACACAATCATTAATATCTCATTAAGCTTCCTTTACAATTTTTCACTTTCTTTTGTATTTTCTTGGGCTCACTAACATAAGTAGTATCTCTGTTTATCATATTTTTAAATTTTTCTTCATTGAATATGTAATTATAAATAAGTAAAGAACTCCATATTCTCTGAGTTAAGAGATGTGCTGGCAGATGAAATCTGCTTGTAACTGCTGAAAAGAAAACTAAGCGTAATACAGTCAAAACTTCAGCCCTCAAACCAAAATAACTGATGTTCTCTGAGCTTTCTTTTGAGAAAATTTGTGTGATCATTTTGACAACTTGGAGATTTCTATTTCACTTTCAAATTTCTTTTTGATTGTTTAGAAAAATCTTTCTACATTTGTGGAAAAATTGTGCGCTGTTATTAATTCGGATTTTCTGATTCTGATTGTATATTGCCTCTTAAACTGCTTGAGATTGAAACCGTTCCTTGCAAACGTTCATTTACTTCTCATGATGGCATTTTAGCATATATCCTTAAAAGCTCTTGCTGTATCTGTTACCTTAAATATAATCAATAATAAAGAACTGCTTAATTATGTTATGCCACTAAAATGAAATTACTAGAAAAATAAAAAATCTAGTGTTCTTGTCAGATGTTGTTTGGGATTATTTCATATGCTTTGTTTACATCTATTTGTAGTTGTCTTTTTGGGAATTTTTGGTTCTGTAGTATTGGGATTTGACATATAAAATAGAAACATATTTTTTAAAAAGTTTGGTGTGCTTATTAGTAAATTAAATCAGAAGGTAAATTATCTGTTATTTCTTTAACTATATTAAATAAGGGTATTTTACCAACCTTCATGCAGCCATGGTAATTTCCTGTGCAATTTTTAATTAAAAAATAAGGATTTTTTTTCACACTTTTAGAAAAGCAATGCTTTCTGAAATCACCATTAGAGCTGTGCAGTAACAGTAAGACACTCTAAAAAAACCCTAAATAAATCTGATTAAAATAGCCCAAAATGTGGACTAACAGAAGTTGTATTGTATACATCAAATCTGAAAGCATACAATGAAAGGAACGCCCTGAAAAGGCTTTGAGGTCTATCCAAAACTCTTTTTTTTTACGAGCAGATTCTGTACAGAAATTAAGACATGTCCTTTCCCCTCCTTTCTTCCTTCTTTCACTCTATGACTAAATGTTCTCTATCCTCTGATTAGAAAAAAGCTGTGATACCTCTGCAGGTTCCCTACAGCACAGCCTTACCAAAGCCCATAACTGATCCAAGAGCATTTGTCATCTCTGCAGTATACTTGCTGTAATTCTCCTCCTCTGGTTTTTCTTTCAAACTACATCACACAAAGAGTCTTTGAACAAAATCAGGAAAACAAACTATTCTAACTGAGGAAAAATGACACATAGGTATCAAGACCTATATATAATTAATTGCTTTGCTCCGATCACGTAAAATACAATTTGTTCTGCATAAACAGCCTTTGATTTTTTTTGTTACTAAATTATATTTCACCTGATTTTTCAACAATCAGTTTTTGCCTCTTAAAATCACCAAAAATAACGTTTCTACCAAGAATTTTCAAAATGGTTTAATTAGATTTCTAGGTGAGTTTTTCTTTGAACAATTTATTGATTCTATACAATTGGAGGAAAATTTTATCTGACATTGAATTCTTTATTCACATCTATCTTTTATGATAACTCCAACAACAATTTTACCACTAGGACATAATCTAATATAGAACCTAATCTTTATTTAGGGAAGTCATAGAAATAAGATTTGATTCTGTCCCAAATAAGCCAATCAAATCAATCCTGAATTCTGGTATTTTATATAGAGCAATTTTGCATCTGCACCATAAGTTCTCCCAGGCCCATATCTAATGCAAACACTACTTTGTGATTGTTTTCTTTTTTTAAATCTTAAAATATTTTATAGAGCTCCTTCTCTCAAACATAACACCAAAAATTATTTGGGACACCAGCACAACATATTTAAGTAGCCATCTTTCATGGCAAGAGAAGAAAACTGCTAAATTAAAGAAGAAATTGAACACATAATTACCACGGTTTATCAAATAAATAAATAAATATCAAATAAATTCGAGTTCTAACAAATAGTG
>JAOTQP010001652.1:35289084-35305629 GCA_026413545.1 Cichladusa arquata | reverse complement strand
GTCCTAGAGGCATATGTATCAAACAGAGATTACCTTTCTCTGTCATCTGACCCAAGAATCAAATGGCACATGCACACAACCTGCAGATCACTCCCTCTTTAGGAGGCACTATCATGGTATATAAGACAGAGGAGACGACATTTATCTTGACAGTGAAATCCTCTCATTGCCCGCACACAGCATGAATGATTGAAGTATACCTTTGAGCACCGGCCCAGATAATCAGTGCTATTGTAAAATGAAGAACAGAAGAAGAGGTGCAACTACTGGTAAAGGAGACTGCCAAATCAGTCTTTGCATGATAATCCAGTGCCAATATAGAGCAGGATGATGCAATTTTGCATCTCATTATCTTCAGCTTAGTCAGATGAAATTGTATCAAGAGGTCTGCCTCACAGTGACTGCACGGCCCTGGAAAGCTCTGTTCTTATAGAATGATGTAGAGAAGGGAAAAAAGAAAGCCGGTATCTACTCAGAACTGGTCCTTTTCCTGCAGTTCTGACAGCCCTTTGAGGAATCAAGGCCTGAGAGACCAATGCAATTTGGCTGCACTAGAGCAGTTGTCTGGTTCTGACATCAGATGAGACCTCTGGGGCTGCTAAAGAAACAAGCTCTAGAGCTGATCCGCTTGCCTAAGGCTTGAACCACAGGCAAGATTTTGGCCATGAGTTGCTGAGGCAGCACAAACACCACAAAATAGGTTGAAGTGGGATGATTTGTGCCAGAAAGCACAAGGTCAAAAGGTCTTTATAGAAGTAACCAAATACCATGGAGAAAGAAAAGGTAGCGACAGAAGTAGAAGGATTCTATCTCAGTAGGGTGGGCAAACAGTGAGATAGGAGCTGAAGTGGTGGCAATGCTCGATTTTGCACGCCAAGCCCTTAGCAAACAGAGGCGAGGGTAGAGAGAGTCCCCTGTGGATACTGAAATAGAAATCTTCCTTCTCTGAATTTGTGAGGAATAAACATGTGCCTCTGTAGGAGTGTATACATGACTTCTTGAAAGAATATGCAGTATATATCTGTACATCTGTATTCACACCAACAAATACACCTATGGGATCCAAAATACATCTTGTTCTGCTAAGTTTCTAGACACATTAAGATATAAGACCCAAGCAAGTCAAGAGATTACCCCAAACTGCACAACATATTTAAAAAAATATTTTTATAATCTCTAACGATAAAGAGAAAGAAATAAGATTATTCTATGAAGTGGGTTCTATTAGCATTACAAGAGAATGGTAGCTCATCAACACATTAGCTGTGAGTAAATGTTCATTTTCCTTGTCTTGAAAGTGTCTATAAACCATGACAGAACATTTTACTTCTAAATTAAAGGTGCTTTAGAAGTAAAATAAAACCTCATAATCAATTTACTGATTTATGCAGTTAAACCTGTTTATTCATAATTCATACACTATCAAGTTTTTTAACATAGATAATAGCACCTGTGCCTTCTTGTCACAATTAACTAAGCAGTCCTTTCAATTTTTAAAGAAGACACATCTGTGC
Organism: Cichladusa arquata; assembly: GCA_026413545.1. Classification (NCBI taxonomy): domain Eukaryota; kingdom Metazoa; phylum Chordata; class Aves; order Passeriformes; family Muscicapidae; genus Cichladusa; species Cichladusa arquata. Next base: position 35,304,115 of record JAOTQP010001652.1, on the reverse strand, counting down.
AGACTCACATTAAAACTGAGTGTACAGGACACGAGAGGAATTTCCACACAAAGGATGTCACAACAAGGCTTCTACTATAAATTTTATTTTCATAAACAAATCAAGTCAATTTCAGACTAAGCCCTAGTCCTTCACCTTTAAGGAATTTGATGAAATCTATGCTAAAAATCACTCCTAAAGTTGTTTATTTGCTACCATAATCTTTATCAAGACTGACAGGCTGCCAGCATAGCTGGTGAAACACAATATGCAGAAAGAACTTCAGGTACCTGAATCATCATGCCATAAGGTAGAAATTGATGAAAGTAAGAATTCTGTTTTAATTACATTTTCAAAAAAATGTATAATGTTGAACCTGATTATTTAGTTCTCAGTGGAAAAGGGTGACATTTGTGGGCCATAGTGGGGATATTACTAGAGCATAAGGCTTGTGAGGAACAGCTGAGGGAGCTGAGGCTGTTCCGCCTGGAGAAAAGGAGGCTGAAAGGAGATCTTATTGCTCTCTACTACTACCTGAAAGGAAGTCGTAGCAACTTGGGAGTCAGTGTCTTCTCCCAGGTAACAATCATCAGAACACAAGGAAATGGCTTCAAGTTGTGCCAGGGGAGGTTTAGATTGGCTGTTAGTAAAAGTTTGTTCGCTAAAAGGGTGGTCAAGCACTGGAACAGGATGCCCAGGTGGAGTCACTGTCCCTGGAAATGTTCAGAAAATATCTAGATGTGGTGCTTAGAAACATGGTTTAGTGGTGAAGATGGCAGGGTGGGTTAATGGCTGGGCCTGACTATCTTGGAGGTTTTTTCCAACCCTGATAGTTCTATGACTTTACGATTAATTCCTAATGTTTTGGGCACTGGAAGGAAGTGCAGAGTTTATACTGGCCATATACTAGATTTTGGAAGGTAAAGATAAACCAATCTGTATGAACAGTTACAGGATTGTGTATGGGACACAGGGTAGATGGGGTGGCAGTCTGGCATAGGGTTGAGACTCACAACATTTTTTCCCCCTTATTATGACCCCTCTATCACTCACCTGCAAAGGGCTGCCATTGCGGCCAGGGCACAGAGAACTCTGCAGAAGGGCAGGTAGAGAGGCCAGAGCAGCCTCAGCCAGGTGCCTGCAGCCAGGGGAGCCCCAGTCAGGCATCGCCCAGTATTGCCCCCCTTGGTGGCTCCAGAGCCCTGCGGGAGGGTGGGACAGGCCCTGAGTGCTGAGGGTATGGGCCAAGGCGGGAGAACTCACATCTTACATCTTCAGCACACCTTGCACTAACCCCCGGGCTTGGACAGCCTTATCTGGAGGCTTAGTGGACCCCCAGTCAGTTCTTTAAGTTAAAGGGAGAGGAGAAAGCCGTAGGCCTCAGAGGCGAGGGCAGGCCTGTCAGGATGCTGCGAGCGCTCAGGGCCGGCCCTCCGGCTGGGCAGGGAGCGCTGCCGTGTAAGCTGACAGCAGAGCAGACAGGCTGCCACTTGAAGCTTCCTACCTTTCAGCAGAAATGTATGGCAACTGACATGCCTCCTCCAAGTGCTTCATTTCTGGTGAACGATCACACGCGTACCAAAGGATGACACTCCACTGAAAGCTGACTTCCTTGAAGTGTAAAGTGTCATATGGAAACAGAGATGCACCTGCTGGGCAGCAATATGCATATGAAGCACATAAATTTAGAACTAATTGGGAACTTTTTTTTTTTTTTAATAGAGAGAAAAAAATTGAGCTCAGAAACCCAGGAGACAATCTACCTTCTGACTATTATTTTTCCATTGGAAAATATAATTCTCTTATTACTCTCCCCTAATCCTTGTTTTGTGTCACAGAAACACTTAGGGCCTATTCCTAGCAACCTCAAGTCTGTGTCCAGGGTTTTTTTCATGAAAGACAGGAAGAGAAGAATGTAAGAGCAAAAGCTGATTGACATTTAAACTGTATTTGCAATAGTGCATGCCATGAACTGGAAAAGGAAAAAGTGAGCAAAAGCCATAAATGAGAATTTTTTTAAAGAAGTTAAGAAAATATAGTAACACATATGTTCTAATTACTATTACATTGCTCAAATTAAGAGTAAATGACATGAAGTAGGGTAACTCAAGAAAAACATAAGAGTGAATGAAATATGCAATGATCATTCAGTTATGGGCAATAAATTGCATCTCTGAAAACTTGCTTCTCTATATCATTCCAAATACAAGATGAAATTTTACACTACAGACTTATCTTCTGTACTCTTTTGCTCTTCTTAATCTGAGAAAACCGTATTTTTTGAAGGCTTGCATTTTGGTTTAAGTTGGTTGCACTAGATATGCACATGACTATTACAAATAGCAGCAAAAGGTTATTTTATAGTAATTTAGTTCTCATGCATGCAATTTTAAATATGAATATTTCTTAAAATGCATAAACTTGGAATACCTAAGCTGAAACCAATCTTCTAAAAGAGGGAAGACAGAGAATATGCATATCAAGCTGAAAGTGCATCAGTATCTGTGAGGTCTTTATGGATAGTATCTGTGTTGCTTGTATAGTGATATGATTATTCTACTTTCAAATATTTTATAGGAGTATATAGGTGAATTTAAAAACCTGATTATTTACGCAGGTCATTTTCTTTGTGTAATTGTACCCATATTAAATGAATTTTAGAATAGCATCAGTATCTCTTTTAGCTTTAGATCTAATATGACTAAATAACAATAGCAGAATTTACATTTATACATTATTAATCAAACAAAGCCTGTTTCATGATTTCTGAACAAAGTTAATTAATGTGAAATAAATTCATTAACACATTAACGAATATGTCAAACTGACTGCAGAACTATTTTGATTATATATGTTGAGTATTACACTGGCACACTCATCAGACTCATTCATTGAAAATGGAGACTTTCAAATACTGCTGCAGTTTGATATTCTATATGATGTCTATTTATAATTTATTTCTTCTGAGACATATGGCTCTAACATATATTTGACACAATAGATTTCCATACAGCCTACTTTTCTAGAATCTACTGATTTTTTTAAGATGGGCAAAGACAAATTTTAAATCTTAGCAATTTTAAATAAAATGTCTTTATGATATTAGCCAAAGATGCCATAGGATGGAAAAAAAAAGAAAAAGTGGATTTTCACTTTGCCACAAAGCTTTCCTATTAGTTTCCTCTTTTTTTTCCCAGACTCTAGTTTTACACATTAAACATGCAATACAATAGATGAACGACATCTTTTTTTGTATATGTTGTTTTTTAAATTTCTAAATCATTATGATTGCACATCTACATAGAGACTATTCCTATCCTTTTTTTTTCTCTTATTAAGGTTTAGTTGACATTCAAATTCAACCCATACTGTATAAAAGCCAATTCTTTATCAAAGAGAACTAAAAAAAAATAAAATCTATTCAGAATTGGGAATTCTCAATAATTTAGTCTTGAGACTGGAAAAGAAACATCTCAAAAATGAGTTGTAAACCAAACTGAAAACAAATTCTATAATTATTATTTTCCTGTGTTTTGGAAAAGGACATTTTATCATTCCTCTGACCAATCATATATTCTTGTTAACAAGGACAGTACAGCCTTAATGATCTGAAACTCATTTATCTGGGAGACATAAGATTCAGTCACACAAATGAATTGTTGATAAACTAGGGTCATTGAGCAAAAGATCCTGCAGAGTCTGTAAGCTCCACAGGATGGAAACTCTCTCCTGCAGAGTCTTTCTTCTGAGAAACAAGTAAACTCTGCAGGCTCAGACATTTCTGTACACAATATTTTAAACACAATAAAACAGACGTATTGAAGTAGTCCCGACAGACACACCAGAGTTTGAGATAACAATGTTTTGGTTATCACAGTTATACAATTAGATGTGTGCTGTGTTTGATTTGTTGACTTTTTTTTTTTTTAATTAGTGCTGCTAGTTCATTTTTAGATTGTCTTACATTTCTTTAAGGATTCTTCCTGTTTTATTCCCATTCTCACTTATGCTAGACTAAAAGACAAAAGTTTAGAATTAACTTTATTATGCAATGCTTTACTCAAAGGGGTAAAAAGAGGCAAGGATTGGTTACTGAGTCACAATTTGTCTGTATTCCCTACTGACTTCTCTGTATGTTCACTGTTTTTATACAAGGGCAGCAAAAAACCAGTTCACCTATAACACCAAGCACAAAGAAACAGCATCTGCAAATGACTGAAAATGCTGTAGCAACATAAACTATATATTGCATTAGAGTATAATAAAAAATGTTCTATCTTAATATGAATTGTTTTCCTATAATTTCAAAGTATTTAGTTTTTAGAGGAAATAGAAGAATTTTCCTGCAGGGGATGTCTGAAGATAGAGCCATCTACTATTCTAATACCCTATAATAACCAAGGTAAGAGAGATTTAACAACTCTGCAGGACTTAAGTTTATATCCTGCTTGGAAATTATAAAGTAGAGTTGCAGACAGCCCTCTCTTTTTCCTGCATCTCCTGTGAAAGAGTTGTGATTTTTATTACATACTGAGCCTTTTTACCACAACACAATGCATTTCTGATATTGTTGATCATGCATTTTTAAGAATTTAGGTGTACTGAAAACATAAAGGACATATTTTGATAGATTTAAATTAGAAGCTACACACTGGGAATCAAGAAAAAATAAGTATGTTTTGCACATGCAGATTAATTAAAAGTGGCTTTAGGTAGCAAATATTTCAATTAAAATTGGAAACTGGAATTTTTTTGAGTATTCCTTGGCAAAAATCTCTGCTCTTCACAGCTGACCTATTAATTCACATCAGTAGAAAATAATCTCCCATGAAGACATCCTAATTTTTTTTCCACAAATTACAATATTTTAGTGTGTCACAAAGGAAGCTAATCTATTATTTTGGTATTTTAGACCTGCCTCAGAATAAGTTTTCTGCCAGCTATTCAGCTGCCATCTTAACCAGTGCAGAAAGCAGTGGCTTTGCCCTAACTCAGTCAGACTCCTCTTATTCCATTTTACAGCCATGAAACCCGTTAGTTTGGTATAGGCCATCCTCTTTATCTTTTTACTGGACCAGTATCCCAGCTTCCTCCCAGGCATTTTGCACATGAAGAGACAACAAATAGAAGAGGAAGGGTGACAACTCAGCTGACAGGCTGGTGCAGCACTCTGGCCACAAAAATTGCTAGCAGTGACAGAAAGGAGGGAGAATTTAGACATACTTGAGGCAGACATGAAGACTGATGGTAGGCTGGGTGGCTGAGCTGGATAAGGGCAGAAGTCATGTGAAGGTGGAGCAGACTAGGCTGATTTGGAATTTGGGGATAGGAATAAATAACTAGGCAAAACACAGGAGGCTAAGAAGAAGAGCTTTTGTAACAAAGCAAAATTGACAGTTCTAAATGCATTTAGATGAGTCAGCAGCATTGATTGTCACACACGCATACGTGTGCACATGCACACACAGACAGATACATCTATACTGCAATGACATTTTTTAAAGACAGAAATTTTTTGGTCAATCTCCCATTGGATTTTGGAACACTGCAGCTGAAAACACTACAGGTGCTCCTCTATCAAGGAAGAGTTCTATCTGAGCATTTTATCTGAAAAGCCATAACTGTGTATTGTATATACTAGGCCAAAAGGGGCCCTAATTTTAAAACACTTCTTAATACTGATAAAGCTAAATTTTGGGAGAAATTACTACTTTTTCCAATCTGTAACGGTAAAATTTCTTTTAGTAAGGGGATAAAGTAAGAAAAAAATATTCTGAGACTCAAGTAATTCCAATTGGCTCAAGTAATCCCATATATTCTTAAAGTATATATATACAGAGTGTAATTATTTTGGTAATTCTTTTCCTTTAGTCTATTTGCAAATACCTGGAAATGAACTCAATAAACTATTGACTATTTAGTATATTTAAGCAAAAACAATTCAAAATATGTGAAAAAAAATAGCATTGCAGAAAATCTTCACCTCTTCTAATAATGGTAGCAACACGAGGAGCCATAAAGAAATTGTATTCTCAGTATAAGCCAATGGTTTTCACAGGCAGGTAAGTCTTCGGGATGAAATCAGTGGGAATTACACTGTTTACTTTAATGGAGCTATGATTTCACTTTCTCTTCATAGTAGTTGTTTTCTAAATTGCTACTTGCATTCACTTATCAATTTTCTTTAAGTAGCACAGTATTTACAATAGCAGCATGTAGTAGCATGAATTGGGTTAGCCAGTCTTGTGTTCTGGACTGCACTTGCTGTTAACACACCAGTGCCACATAATCATATGGTGGCAGAGTAGAGACAACAATTTTTTAACATGGTTTCCATCTGAAAAGGAGTCCTCTAATGCCCTATAGGCATATGGCTCTTCTGCTGGCCCAGAATCACTGGTGGAAGAAAATGATGAATTTCTACCTCAGCTGCAGCATATCTAGTGAGAAGCAAGAGCCTTTGGACAGGAAGTCCTTAAAGAGTGCCCTAGAAAGACACACTGTTAGCAAAACTTGGTTCATAGGTTTTGTTTTAAGTAGAAGGCAATATAGACACTAAGTCTTAAGAGTTCTAATCCCTAACTAGAATGTATGTCATGGGTATTTGTAAAAATTAGTTACTTGAAGCCTGAGAATTTTGTCTTGGAGCAGCTGAGTATATTTAAAATATTTCCCCTTTCCATCAGACCTGTTAATTACATTTTCAGTATATGTCTTACATTTTACTGAAAATGACTTTGGATAGCTGGTTTCCTCTGTATTTAAAAAAAAAAAAAAAAAAAAAAAAGTGTATATTATGATAATACATATGATGAGCAATTAATAGAATCATTTAGATTGGAAAAGACCTCTAAAATCACCAAATCTAAACACTAACCCAGCACTGCCAAGCTCATAACTAAACCCTAAGCAGCCCATATACACGTTTAACATACCTCTAGGGATGGTGATACCACCACTTCCTGGGCAGCCTGTTCCAATGGCTGAAAACTGTTTTGGTGAAAAAACTTTTCCTAGTACCCAATCTCAGCTTTTCATGGGACAACTTGGGGCCATTTCTAGTCCAATCCCTTGTTACTTGGGAGAAAAGACCAGCTCCTACCTCACTACAACCTTTGTTCAGGTAGTTATAAAGAGTGATAAGGTAAACTGAGCTAAAGAATCCAAACTCCCTCAGCCACTCCTCATCACACTTGTGCCCTTCACAAATTTTGTTATTGTTCTTTGGATATGCTCTAATACATCTGAATCAGGAACTGATAGTAATCAATTCACAAGCATCTATATTTATGCAGATTACTAAGTTTTGCTTTGGAGTGTAAATTAATTGATCAAAACTAAACAAATTGTAATGTTGCGGTCTTAGGCAAAAGAGTGAAGCATGAAGACGAATGTAAACCAGGGAATGTATTTTGTAGAAACTTGGATGTTATCTAGATCAGAAATTATGAACTACTAGCATCTCTGCAAAGTTTGGTAGTGGCAGAGATTTGTACTGGTGCTGACAATGCTTTATAAAATTAATTTGAAACTGCTCTCAGGAACAATTTGTTGCAAATGACCTTTACTGCTGAAGATGAAGACAAAGAAAGGACGTGAGATAAAGACGTGGAAATCAAAACCAAGGTCAAATGAAACCTGCTGAGCATTACGCTTTCAAGTCAGTGATAGCAGCGATAGGCTATGTAGAGATCACTCTATAACCACACAAATCTATAGGATTAGATGGGCCTAATAATTGTTCTAGCTTCTAGCCTGCAAATTTCTTAAAGCAGATGCTCAAATAGATGTACATGCAATGCAAGTTTTAAGTAAAAAATTAATCTACAGTCTTTCTATTGAAACTTAAATATATATGTGAGATAAGAGGCATTGGTATTTTCCCTTTTATGTACGTGGTTTGTGCATGTAAATTGTAAACAAATGTAAGAATACTGGCACTCATTCCTAAACAAGCTTTCAGTCGTTGCACTAAAAACAACATAATACAGATTAAGCGCTTTTTTTTTTCAGATTATACCTAATAACCTATAAAGTAATTTTTAGTCACAGTTCACTGGAGTTAATTTTAAAGAATAATATTGAAGTCAAGGTGTCTTCACAATTAACTGGGCGTTAAATACAAATATAGTCAGATATACATCGAGTTAAATATATGCAAGTAAACACTTGCAGGCAAATGGAACAGGTTTAATAAAAATTAAAAATGAACTCTCTTTGTAGGTGTACACTCAGTGATGTGCATTATTACATCTCTGTTGCTGTAGCAGAGCAGGAACATTTAAACCAAGTTTATGTCACAGTGAAGAATATTCAATTACAAGTTATTTTTGGAACTGGCAACATTTAAGGAATTTTTACAAATTAGTTATCTCTGGGCATAGTTTGCAACAATTTGTGATATAGGAATTTATCTTTAGAAAGGTGCAGGAGAACAATTTCAGACAATAGTTTCCCATTGAATTTGCATTTTCTATTACCATACTAAGCAGAAATGTGAAATGAATCTAGAATCATTAAAAAGGGGGAGAACTGTGCAGAAAAGAGTTCTTTCTCCATTAGACTTATTATCCACATGTTTTGCATAAGTTTTAATGTAACTGTATTATAAAAGAAATTACACTGAATTTATCAAATTTTAGAAGACAGGGAATTTTACGTTGATTGTGGCCAGTTATTGCTTTACTATGCTCCCATTTTAATGATACAATAAAATAGTATTAATGACATATAACAGAAGCTCCTTCATTTGCTAATCCTAGTTTTTTATTTCCTGCCTCTCAGAAGAAAAGGAAATATTTCAGTGATGATCATGAAATTTCATCCTTTTTATCTTCTTACATCTGGCTTAGAGGGAAATACAGGAAATGGTATAAGTTATTTCAATTTGTTAACTGCATATATATGTATATGTTTCTTAAGAAATATTCAGTTTGCACTCAGCATATATATTTCAGTAAGAAAACTATTTGAACTATTATAAACATAAAGCTAACTGGAAAGAGGATTATGGCTTTTTGTCTCTAGAAAAAAAATGTTATAAAGCCAGTAATCTTTATTTGAAATGTTTTACTTTTCCTTTGATAGCTCTGAAAAGAGACTTAGCTTGGCTAGTGAACTTCTGGGTCTAATTTAATTATGTTGTGAATTGGTGTGAGAATTTGGTAGGATATAAATGAAACTGCTGTTTAAAGCAGTCTCAACAAGGGAAGCAGGAAAGGATAACGTCCATGAGAAATGAGTTTTCTGAGAGGTTTGCAAAGCTGACTGCAAGAAAGTTTTTAAAAGTTTTTTTCTTTCTACTGCAAAAATCTCATACATGCCTCTACTCAACGTATGAAGGAAGGAAAAAAATATGAACTAAAGCTTGAGGATTCAAAGCAAAACAATACTGTACTGCCTGCCACTTGTTTTGTACCCTAGTCTGAGGCAGAGGCTGCTTTGAAGACTAATAATTGCTGCAAGCTTGAAATCTCTGGCTAGTTTTACATTTTCAAGTGTTTCCACAGGGTAGGCTCCACTCCGCAGTACTTCTAAATGAGGGCTTTGGTTGGACACACAAGTATGCATTAAGGAAGGAGTGGCAGAATAACATCTCATGAATTGGACACTTCTGAAGTATCTGTTTTAGCTGAATCCTAATAGTTTCAGATGCGAATGCATCACTTGAAACAAAAAATCAGTAAGCAAGTATGAATACTGCTAACCTGAGGAAGTAGGTGATAATTTCTAGGTTATTATTTGTAGTCACTGAATTTGTTTCATAGGTTAAAAATTCTGGTAGATCTTTTAATTTCCAAACCACAATACTGGATAAGCTAAATGTAAGTGTAAAAAAAATACAGATAATGGAAGCAAATTGTAATACCAATAGGAATTTTACTGTATCCATAGCTCGGGATACCTTATCTCATCAAGGTAAAAGTAACAGTTTCATAATGACCTGGGACTTGAATTAGTAGTGTTGTAATAACTTAGTAATGGGTTAATTTGTTTAAAGACTTTAATAATGGGGGAATTTGATACCAAATGAAATATTTGCTCTCACAGTCTCTCCTGGTGAGAAACATAACTGAAAAAACAGGGAAGAACCAGAGCCATTCGCAGATCAATGGGTTACTTCCACCATCACCCCTATCAAAAATGTTTAGCTCAATGAACAATTCTTAAAATTTCAAAATAGAAAAGTCCGCAGAGTTGTTAAACACAGGAAACATGGTGGGTTTGATGCACAATTATCACAGAAAAGAGTACTTTATTTCACTTTCAAGATAACTGATTTCAGACACTGCATTGAGGAATAAAAGATATCATATAGATGGTATTAGTGACAATAGTAGGAATAATCTGTCTACTCTGACTCAAATAATAAATGAGAAGATTGTTTACTGTTTCTGAAAAATTATACACTGCAAAATTATAACAGAGTCATGCACAAATCACTGCCTAACTGAAAATTTATTTTAAGGTGAAATAAAACAGGACTTGTAAATGTCAATTTTCATTCAAAGGGGAAATCTAATCTGCATTTCTTAGAGGTGCAAGAACTTCAGAAATATAAATGGATTCTAATTCATAATAATAAATTGCTCTACCTGTAAATATATAGGGATATTTAACTATAATCTCCATATACTTCTGTAGCTCTATAACTGACTTCTGGCTGACATCTAAATATAAGAATGTACTGATCACTTTTAATTGAAACACATTAATATAATTGGTGGATGTACAATAAAAGAGATTCAGAAGTTCATTTTACTCAATTAAGATGTTTAAAGGCTAGTGTGGAAAATAGAAAAGATTTTAGAATTTTGCCCCAAACCCCAGAAATTATTGATAGAAAATTCTGCTTTGACCCAAATCCATCACCTTTGGAACAGACAAACCAAGAAGCAAAGCTGCATTACTTGTTCAATAAAGTCAGAAATATAGTTGTACTTATCTTCCACTCAGATTCTACATCAATATTTCCTTTAATACAATTATCACCATAGGAAACTACTACAACAAAAGTTAAAGAAATGGCAAAGGCATAAAGGAAGTGCAGCTATGCAATTCAAAAACACAGAATTACATATAAATTAAAAGGATTAAGTTTCATGTCTGAAAAATCCCTGTTAGGATGAGCTATATAAAAAATAGAGATCTGGTACAAAAGATAACAATTTTTGTCGGACCACAGGCATGATTAAATAACATCATTTCTATAGATACAGAAATAGGCCTTACTAGAAAAAAAGAAGCAAACAAACAAAAAAAACCAACAAAACCCAAACACTTTTCATCCAGTTGCCGAAATACAACAGAGCTTACTTTAATATATCATCACTTCTAAAATTCTAAATGTTATTGAGATTATAATATAATATTTTCACCTTTTTTTCCCCCAAGAAGTATCTACTACTAATTGTGAATGTATTTTGTAAGAAATCTAATTTGATTTGCTAGAATGTAAGCTCATCCTAAATTGATGTTTTGCATTATATGTCTGGCAGTTTTTTGGGAGAACATTACACAGCCATTTATTAACAGCAACAAAGTCTGTTTTATTTATTTTAAAAAATATGACTATTTAGACAAATTTCAAAAAGGACAATAAACATTTCTATATAAGATAGATATGTGCTATCCTGTGAAAGATAATTTGGGTAGTCAGCAAATCTCTACTGGTGCAAATGTGAAGAGACACTGGCCAGAAAAATCTGTCTGGTTTTCAGAATGTGTAACACTTCTCTTAGAGAAACAAAAGGGTCTCTCACTAAAATCTTAGCTGTCACATTAGCATTAAATCAGTGCCTGCCAGCAAACATGGCAAAAGGTTGTCAAAGGTTCTGATTGCAAATACTATTTTTCTGAGAGCTTAAACAATACTACAGAAAAGGGCTCTGGGCTGAAGTGTGGAATATTGCATATTGCTTAGAAAGTGTGTCTTTAGGCACTTTTTTAAAAATTCCTTTACTGTGATAGGTTCTAATCCTGAAAAGCAAAGCTTAAGTGAAAGCAATAGGACCCAATACCTAAGAATTCTCAAGCACTGGGCACACAACGTGCAACTTGCAATCTGATCCTTCTTGCTGAGATCCCAGTCAGAACCTGGTTCCTTAGAATTCCTTTAAATTAAATTGATTTAAGACTACCACGGTTTAAAGATATTTTATTAGGATTAAGAGCTGAATTCATATATTTCCATGAGAAAATTCTTCATGAGTATTCATGCATAGGCATTTTTCCATCTTTTTATTGCAAAAGAACCAGATCTACCACTGAGAGACCAATCTCCACTGAATTAACCCCATTTTCCCCAAGGACAGCTCCAGAACAGCCACCATGAAAGTGATTGAAAAGGGAAACATCAGTATCAGTCATGAAAAAAAAAAAAACAACAAAACAAAAAAACTGTGAATACAAGCAAAGACCTTAAAAGGTCACAAAAGTTGAAAGAATAATGCACCAATCGAGCAAATGTTAGAGTAACACCCAATCTACAAATTTACAGAAACAAGATGAGCAAGCACCATGTATCTCTTAAAAAAGGAGAGCATTATTGCTTGAAAAAATAGATTAACACATCAGATTAAAAAGAAAAGCCTTCTCATTATGCATCTCAGCTAGTCCATACCAGAAACACAGGAGTGAGCCTAGATTGAACTTCTATTTGTGCCACCAAATAAGCATTAGTATAAACCACACATAGAATGCCCCCAAAGTATGTGCGAAATACAATACATTAAATTGTTCCTAAAGATTGTTTTTTAAATTTAAATGCTGTTAATTTTGTCATTGAAACTTTTAATTTTTTTTTGCCACCACTCAAGATAGTCATACACAGAATTCATCCATAAAAGAAATGACAAAATAGTGTTTTAAATAGTGTACCATCTATTTAGCGAAACCAGAATAAAAGGTTTAAACATTTTAGAAAACATTGACCAGCTCTATGTGCTAGTAATGGTATATCTACAACAATTTTGAGTCAACACCTCCCTTTCATTTCAACCATTGGAGTTCAGTATCTCTACAAACAGGGTCTTGTGCCCCTAATTGTAACTGGGCTAAATAGTTTGGATCATTACTTAATTAAAAAAAAATAAAACTGTAGTGGCATGTTTTGGATTAATCATAAGGTAGACAAGACTACTTTTAACTAAGTATCATTAGTCTGTAAGAAAGAATTAGTACACCTTCATAGAGCCTAAGGTCATATCTAAAGAGAAAAGATCTTGATGACACTGAAACCTGGAAAGCACACAACAATAGCAAAAGTAGAACTGAGAACAGGCTTGTCTGGTTTACTTGAGTAAACTAAGCTTTCAACATGCTAACTTAAACATTATGTATCTGAGCATAACTAGGCCTGATTTGAATCATTTAAAGTTTAATGCTACAGTCTCTTTTACACAGAAGCAGGAAGCTAGCTACTGGATGAATGGATTTTGCCTGAGAAAGGGAGAAGGATACTTCAACATTGGAAAGACAGAAAACATTGCCATACAAAAGGAGGACAAAAATTTCATTAACACTTCACAAGTGGCAACTGCTGTGTTCAAGAAGGGGCAGTGCTTGCAGTGACTGTGCTGCTCTACTTTAACTAAAGAGATTGAATTCCTTATTAATACACCAGTTGAAAAAAGGTAGCTTATAAAACCATTTGTTTTGATGTTTTTATTTTTCTGAAGTTATAAAAGAACTTTTTAAAAATCTAGGGTGATTCCAGATAGTTTCTAATTCTCTCCCTCATAGAGGCAACTATTTCGTAACTATTAACATTTGTTAATGCACTACTCTATTGCAAAATTTAATTCATTATAGTGTGAAATAATAAATAAGAGTACCCAGCCTACAAGTGATCTGTAAAATTCAACAGAAAAGGGAACAATAAAGATGAGCATAGGTTAAGTCCAAGTTCAAACATATCAGCAGAAACAAAGTCAGAAGTTCAGAGATTAGCTGAATTCTTATTAATTAGCATGACATTGACGTATTTTGTAAAACCACAGGTGAAGATTTCTTGCTGGGTAATAATGTATCCTAATAACCCTCAGTGGGAACAACTACTTGAAGGAGAAAGGAAGTGATGAGAATGTGAATAGTAACAAATTATTAGAAAGACATTATTCACTAAACATTTTTATGAAATTCACAAATGATACATCTTATTGACTAGTGAGGGTGCATTTATCTCTCATCTAACATTCCAAAGGTACTGAGAACTAGATGTTAACTGCAGTGAAAAGAAATTTTAATGGAAAGTTAAAAAGCTGATATAAAGAAAAGCATGTTTTATCAGACTCAAATATACTGAAGTCCATATTAATTAAGTTAGTATAAACTATAATACAAAACTCAAGTTAGACACTATAAATATGCTGTATTTTGGGCAAGCGAAGAAGGCTTTTGTAATGGAAATTATTACTTTGTAGACCTACTGAAGCACTTTTTATCATTCAACAGACATATGAATGTGAGTGATTTGGTAGCCTGGAGTTGCTCAGTAGGAGTCTACCTTGCATTTGCAGAAGGTTTTTCCTAGAGTTTCTCAACAAAGGCCATTATAAAAAGTAAGCAGGTAAGAAGGCAGGCATGTATAACTGAGGCTTTAAAAGCAAAGTAGTAGAGAGTTAGAAGTGAAGATCCAGTTCCTGAAATTGAGAGACATTTCTTCTGGACTTTTTCAAAGAGTTTTTCTAGGGCCGGTGCTGTTCAACATTCATAAATAATCTGGGAAGAGGGATGAGGGTTGTTAAGAAATGCTCCTAATCGGAGTTATTTGGATTAGCTAGAACAAGGACAGAGAGTGCAAAATTCCAGAAATTCTGTACTCCCAAGCCTAAGGGACAAGGCAAAACAATGGCAGAACAAATGACCTGCAAATAAATGGAAAGTGATATACAAGAGAGGGTGAGGGAAGGTGGAAAATTTAACATAGTGGGCCTGGAATTGACAGTCACCCTGGAGAAATGAGCCCATAGTTGCATAGCCATTCAATATTGGTATTCAGTGAGAAACTAAGAAGGAAAAGCTGAGGGAATGATTTTGAAATAATATAAAC
>JAOTQP010001652.1:35244479-35288984 GCA_026413545.1 Cichladusa arquata | reverse complement strand
CCCACCCTCCCCACCCCAAGATGCTGTTACTTATAAGGATCATTCACTGAAGCACACCATGGTGCTGCCGCCCAAGGAGGGCTTTTGGAACAGTGTGGGGAGGCACATGCACAGGGCCAGCTGGGGCTTCCTCTCCCTGACACCAATTCTCCTGTTTCTACTCTGTATTTCTTTCAAAGGGAAAGAAACATTTTACAATATTGGTATTCAGTGAGAAACTAAGAAGGAAAAGCTGAGGGAATGATTTTGAAATAATATAAACCTAACTTCTCACACTTTGAAAGCCATGAGTAGCATGTAAAATCCAAAATGTCAAGAAAGATGAACAACTTCTATACAGAGTAGAATACTTCTCTTGAAAAGACCATCTACAAAGAAGGATACAGATGAAGTTCACAAATCACTGGCAGCATAAAGGGAATGGATTGTTTACAGCTCAATCAAATCCAATGCAATGTAGATTCAAATTAAAATAGAAGAAATCATATTCAAAACTACAACAAAAAAGTTATTTATGCATGAAACGAACAGGGTAGTAGACCCATGCAACTCTTACCTGTTCTAAGACTTAAATAGATTTGTGGGAATAGATCCAGGGAACCAAAATACAACAAAATCTTAGTCTTTAAAAACTACATGCATCTGATGAAATTTCATCAGCTAAAACTCCTGGAGGCTGGGGAATCTAGTTCTAGTTCTTACCCTTCCCTGGGCATATATTTATAATCACTGCCCAGAGACACAATGCTGTCCAGATAATTTTACCCTAATCCATGGGCATTCTTCTTTTGCTATGTTTCCCTTAGTCATTACTTTTGAGAAGCTGCCTGAAGTGGGCATGGATGCCTTTGTGGCACCTAATCCTGTTGATGTGTGATACATTTAAAATACTTGCTTCTCAGTTTTGGATTACTCTTGGAGGGTAGAAGAGAAGAAGAATCACAAAATATAAGTGCTACAGAACTTCACTTATAAACTCAGGCATCATTTATTGGATACTGTCTGAAATGTCAGAAATTTTTCATGCTTTTAGGATAGTTCAATGAGTTTTTTGCATTATCATGTCCATGAAGTATCTGGCTTCAAATGCTAGTGTCTTATAAGTGAATCAGTAGACAAGTGCAAACATGGAATCTCTCTGAAAAGTTAACAAGTCTCCCAAGGAGAATTGCCCTTTGCTATTGAAGAATATCTCCTGGCAACAATTGGAATACCAATGAGATTAAGCGTAACTTCCTCTAAAGCTTTTCAAATGAAACAACATGGTTTTATCATAGCAGTAAGTAGTAATACTTCATTTAATATGTACATTAATTATTGCTGAATTATAATGGATTGACTAAAAAGTTGTATAATATTCACATTAATACTAAATGAATTCATTATGATGAGTGTAATTACAATGAATACTAACTAAATTAATGGCAGCTAGACATCCTAGAAAAAGTGTTACCCATTTATTTGACATGTTCCAAATGGAATATATTTTGTTAATGTGTTTGGAACAGTAGTGTGAATAGTTCAAATAGGAGTGTGAAGCAGAGTGTTTAGCAGAGGTTTTTTTTAGTATCATTGAACAAAATATTTTACTGTATGTTAGGCTTCTATACATATATATAAATATATCATGCAATCTGAATGTATTATCTGAATCAAACAAAAATAGAAAATCCTCAAATCAGTCTTATGCTTCTGTTTGTATTTAGTTTCATTTATGCACGTATATGAATAAAATCCTAGATGCATGGTCAGAAAAACAGGAGGTCAGGAAACAGACTGGATATGCTGCTGTGCCCCAGTTTTGCACTCCAGTATTCATTCTGGTGTGCACGCTGCAGATCAACCATGTTCCAAGAAAAGCCTGATGTCAGGTGGTATGTTTAGCATGCTTCTGCATTTATATTTCTTGACCTGTTGGCCTAAGCCTTACATAAACTATTCTTGCCGATGGCAAGAGAAATCTGGCTTGGGAATTGTATTTGTAGCCACATGCCAGATGTCTCACAGGCTCTCACAGAATATTAATTGTTCACCAGTTTTCAAGGAAGAAAGCAGTTTTAACCATAAGATAAAATTTTAGTGGATTTAGAAAAATAAATTGTAATACTTAATTCAACAGGGGAAAAAATCAGTTACTTACAATACTCTTTTCAATCAATGGAATGCAATTTTGTTGCCATCTGTGAAAGCAAACAAAGGAAAAGAAATATTGTTTGACATAGGTAACAGAATTATAAAAATTTTATGTACAAGAGAGTATAATTAGATATATACTATACTAATAGGCAACTAAAATATTATCATACTTATTCTTCCTCTACTTTGATTCAATGATAACATAATTGACTACATTCCGCCTTTTGCACTAAAATATCCAATTCAGCATAAACTTTAAAAAAACATTCATAGCTTTGTCCAAAGAAGAGAAAAATCAGTGGATTAGTAGGGCAAACAAGGATTGAAAATGCTGCCAAACACTTGACAAAACATCAAAACACAGCTTGATTCTTTGTTCACACAACAGAATATACAAAGAAAAAAGTATCATCCTTTAACTTTTCTTGTACTGTATTTCAGAGGAAGATGAACTGTAGCCTTCCGGCGATCGCTAATGCAGTGTTTGTATTCTGTGTTGAGATTATCCACTTGGGTGCTGCACTGGAGCTCCCTGGGCTATTTTGACACTGCATCCAGATGCTCCAATTTTGCTTCAGTGACTCAAGAGCAGAGCCAATATGCCTTAAAGCAATGTTCAAAGGGCTAGGTCTTGATGAACAATTAAAGCACTCAGAAGTGTTTCTGAACATCTCTGACTGGCGGTGAAGCGACTTAAGTGGCCTCAGTGTGACATCCAGGCAGGGAATAGGCAATAGAAAGATTCAGTTCTACACTCAAAGTGAATGTGGGTTTTGCCCCACTTCTATAAGAAAAATAATAAAGTGAAAGGACAAAAGTATTCATTATTTTAAATGCAGTATATCAGTTCTATAAAGAGTAAATATTTGTCTGCTTTACATAAACCACTTTAAAAGGCCTAGGTAGAAATATTTTATTGAAGCTGCATTTGCCATATGTTCCTACTTTATTGTCTGAGACTGAAATAATTTACTGTTTGAGCAAGACTTTTCCAAGTGAATGTGCATTCCTGCAGAATCTAAGCACAATTTCACAGAAAATAAAGATCTATGTACTTCAATGTACTTCAGTAGTCCATACAATAAAAGCTATCTAACTCAACCACTGAGTGTTATTATTCCAACTGGTAAATATTTATGGGATTGGAAACTCATTTTGGAAAGTATCATTAATTTAACTGGAGAATAACTTCATCTATTAAATCCTACAAAGACAGAGAAATATAAAAGACTCCATCACATCCACAACACAAGCCCTGAAGCAAAAAAGTAGAGGCACCTGATCATCTAATGCTAAGACAAGTAATAAATTTTTTAAAATTTCTTACTTATGAAGAACAAAGAATTATAATTTCATATGTGCTTTACTCTTTTTTTTGGTGAAAAAGTATAATTTAAGCTGTTTTGTTTATTATTTCATATTTTCATTCTTGAGATTTTCCTTCGTTTTGAGAAAAATAAGCCAGGGAATGTTCCACGTTTGCAAGAGTGGGTTTATTTAGGGTTTTATATTTGGGTTTTTTGTTTGTGTTTTTTGGTGTTTTTTAGGCTCCTGAGTATCAATTTTAGTCTTTTGATATGAGATGAAGTGAGAAAACAATTTCAGGTGACAAGTGCCATAGAAGAAAGTTTTACCTGAACAAAAACAGTGCATGATTTAGGTTGGAAGACACAGATTTGATACAGAATACCAACTGTGTACCAGGTGGGAGTTAGCTGTGGAAAATCTTGAGAGACACAAGCTAAGACTGAGGGATGCCCTGAAAAAAATTTTGTCAGGAAAAAAAAAAAAAAAAAAGAAGAAAAAAAATCACTGCAAAAATCCACTTTATGATCCCTCCAGCACCTTCTCTTCCTTTGTTTCTGTTAACTTTGCATCTGGTTGCTGCTGCCAGTTAGCTCACCTACTGTGCTGAATGGGAAGGACAGAAGAAATACACCTGAGTTTGCCTGCCCTGCTGATTCACAGTCAGGACACAGATTTCATCAAACCCTGCATACAGTGCAGAAGCTGTTCATGTACTAAAGCTTCATACTTGCATCTACTTTATATGAATGAAGAATCACTTTAAAGATTTGTATCTTGGATGCTTGTTTTGAATATTAATAAATTCATGTTTTTTCTTACTTTGTGAAATCTTGTGAAACAGAACATGCAGAAAAAATATTATTAATTTTTTTTTATTACCACTTAAAATACAATGTTTAAATCTAAGAATGTGCAGGTCAGAGGAAAGAAAAAGACTGAATATTTATATTTTATAATTGTTTTCATTTCTGCTGTTCAGAAATAATTTTCAGACTTAAAATAAAATATTGGCTGAAATATCCTAATTTCTTCATAATGGAATCTAGTTTTAGTTTTATGGACTAAGAATGTCCAGCATTATAAAGACAGATGATTAGTTAAAAATACAATACAGGATGTTCTATTGGCAATAGCTTTTGCCTGAACAATGCACTATATCTTTTTGCAAAAAGGTCAATATGCAACAAAGAGTTAGCAAAAACTTCTTCCAGAAACAATGTTGGTATCTTTGGGAGTTCTGATTAGAAGTCTTCCAGAAAAACGCATTCTTTTGGGAGAACTGGCACATAAGAACAACTCTGAGTTCAAGTACATTTCCTATTAGCATTTTAATAAAAGCACAAGAAATATAAATCTCTCAGATATTTCGAAACACTCTTCTGATTTAAAGTGGGGACATCAGGGCTGCCTAAACACCTACTATGGTATAACTGCCTTCTAGGACAATTAGTATACAGAGAATATTCCATTCCCCCATGAAATGCATGGTGGATCTCTATGAATATGTGTAATCAAAAAAGGGATGGATTTCTTTGTTTTCCTGGGTAAACTTGTGAAAGGCGGAGCTGAAGAAAACTAATCATGAAGATTTAGGAAACTAGATTTGGTTATTCAGATGGTGTCTTGGTCATTCTAGTGTATATCTCTTGGAGAAGGAAAAACAATGTGCTCTTGACATTACTTCACTGATATAAAGTTAAAGCTTGGGAAATCAAGATTAGCACCAAGCACTCTTTCTAGGTAAGGAACAGCACGTTACCATTCCTGTCCTTTATTACAGCTCTAAAGGAAGGGAATATCATTCACTAAATTAATACTCAGGAACTCTGGGTTTCACAACCGGTACCAAAATATTCTGTGTGACTCTGTACACAGATTTGTAATATTTGATAAATTATTTGGTGCCTGTACACTACTACTGAGACATTTTCCTGCAAGAGATCAAAAGCTGACCTTTGCAGGTATGATTTTTCTAGCTTGATTTTTCCCCATTGAAAAATATCCCCTACACTTTGTTCTGGCGTTTCCTCACATCTATTGGCACTGTAAAATGTAGAGAAAAAATACTCAGGTTTCATAAATGGTCAGTGTTTCTTTTGTATTGATCCTTGTGTCTGAATTGAAATAAGTATCATGGCCAGCAAGTTCTACTACTCTTTCATAATAGAAGGCATGCTAGTTCAGCTCAGTACAGGTTCTTGAATTAGGCAGTGTTAGGAAACATGAAGTGTATGTAAGAGGGTTTAAGTATTATGTAAATTATTTTCAGTTAGATGTTTTTAACAAATAAGGTAAAAAAAATCTTCCCCCTCCTCTAAAATACCCCTGAAATTTAACTGAAATTATGCATTTAGGCACAAAGAAAAGCATACTTTTATTTCACTTGGAACGGAAAAATATTCAGGAAATATTTAGGAACAAATAATGTGGGGAAGAATCATCCTTCTACATTCCCAAAAATAGCACTTTTCTCCAATTATTAGTTTTTATACTTGCCAAAGACATAGGCAACTCTGCAGAAGCTATTTAAACACAAAACTAAAGAACTGGAAATGAAAGATTAGGCTTACACGCTCTTTCTAAATCATTCATGGAAGTAAAGAGAATCCCCCCCTCTCTTCACTTATTCAATAGCTCTGTGGTTAGGGCCTCATCTGATATACAATGTGGGACAATCAGGTTCAAGACCTTGTCTGCACATTCTTGAACCCACATTTTCGCTTTCCCAAAAGAGTTCTTAAACCAGTGAGAAATCTATAATTGGCTTCTCTCGATCCCCATGGAAAAAGCTGTTCTGCATGGATTATTTAAATACTGAGTCAAAGAGAGAGAATGACTCTTTGGTCTGGTGGTTAAAGAATTCACTTGGGAGGCACACAGCTCGGTCAAAGTAGCAGTTCAGATAGTTCAGGTGAGAGCAGAATACCCCTACAGAATATCCAGTGGTTAGGTGATTCCCCTAGAAGGCAGAAAATAAAGGTTTAAATCTCAGTCAGGGGGAAGGGGTTGAAACCTAGTCCTCTATATATAGGATTTAAAAAACATATGGTGAGATCTTCAACTTTGCGGGGGTAGAGATGAGTGGGTGGAGATGGGAAGATGAAGAAGAGAAACAGTTGTTATCTCTTCACTTCTAGTTTTGTGAATCTATTCCTGTTCCAAAAAGAAAAAAAAATAAAGCCATCAAAAATTCAATCTGAATTTTGACAGCTTTTAAAATTGTTAGCAATCAATTTATTCACTAGAATTATATTCAGATAGCTAAGGCAAAAACACATTGTCTTCCTTGCAGGCTCAGATTAGATGCCCAATTAAATACTGGATTAAATTTTTTTTGCATGTATGAAGCTGCCCTGTACATATAGTGTACATATCCAGAGTAATCCTTGTGGAGTTAAGATTAATTGCTATTTAAGAACTATTCTATGAATTACATTCTAAAATTCTGTTGGATGAGATGGAAATATTGTAGTAGAAGCTCACTTAATATTTCAAATCGTGAGGGTATAACCATCAGACTTTTTATGAGAAAGGAATGATCATGCTTTTTTTCTTTTTTTTTTTTTTGGAGATCACATCTGGACACAAAAGAATTCAGTATAGCTCATCTGGAGCTAGCGTCTTCCTATTTCTTATATCATTGTTGTCAGCCTCTTATTTTAATGCAGTATTTTATAGTTAATTTATTATATAGGGTCTCCAAGCACACGTTTGAGACTGTTTTATGAGAAACTTAATAATTTTATTGAATAACAGAAAAGTGAACCTGAATTTCTAAGCACTTGCTATCAACACTGATCTGAGAATTCATTTACTTAACTGAACATTGGATAAAGATTTTGCTGTTGTTTATATTTGAACAAAGCATTATTCACTTACAGTATTTTAATCTTATTTTTATTTCATTGTCAATATTTCTCTACTAAAATCTTCATGTTTTTCTGGCAGCATTCAGAAGTTCAAGGGATATCAATGACAAGTTAAGTGGATGTAAATCTTTCAAACACAAAGCGGTTTTCAACAGGAAAAGGTTGGCAAAGTCGGAAAGTTAAGCTAGAAATAGCTTAATACATTTACTCCAATAATTTAATTTGCTGGATATATAAAAGTTACATATTCAGATATACTCATTCTTAGGCCGCTCTACACAGTATTATTGCTTGCTGGCCTCTAAAAGCACACACAGTCACCATTTGACTGTGAACAAGGCTATAAGAATATGCTGTTGCTTTCACACAGCATATTTTTTCACAATATGAGTGCAGGCAAAAATAATAAAATATTTTCAAATTTGCCAGCTAACAGCAAGAGTAAATGATATATTTTTTTAAATCTATTTTTTACTTATTAAAAAATTAATTTTTTAATTAAATATCTTGGGCAAGGGGGTAAAGTTTTAGTATTGGAAATTCCTAATTTTCAAGTGACTAAAAAAAAATCTTAATATAAATCTGCTTTATGAGAGTATTCTAGTGTTGTGATGTAAAATGAAGAATTATTGAGAAGTGCTGTATGCTAATAACATTAATTTTGGTTTTATCTCAGACCTATAAACAGTAGGTATTATGGGGAAGAGCATTCTCTTATGGATGACAGTTGAAGTAGGTGTTAGTGTTGGCAATAGTAGGAATTGTTATTTGGAGTCTATTGGCTATTGTACTAGTCTGCTTACAAATATACAGTGGTCTAAAGGTATTTTCACATAAAGGATAACCTGACACACTTGTAGAATTTTATTTCCAATACATAATAAGTATTTTACAAAGGAAAAAATTGCCAAGCGGGCTTTGAGTATTTTTTTTAATATATGATGGATCAAACTGTAGGAAAAAAAATACATACAAAAAAAACCCAAAAACCAAAATAATGTGTCTCATCATGTTATTGAGAAATATTTTAATGCATTCCATATGTAAGGGAAATGGAAAAGATTCAGGTTTTGCTAATTACTTCTTTAAAAAACTCCATTCATGACTGTATTACTTAAATTCACTGATGTAATTTTCCAAAAGCACTGTATGATTTTTCTACCTGCTCACTACTGAATGATAATTCACCTATACTTGCTTCAGCTCCAGCATCACTGAGAAAAAAAAGCTTTAATGAAAACCTCAGCGCCAGGCAAGGCAGCTTCCATCACAGAAAAGAAAGTTTATGGCTGAATCCTCCATGATCAGGATTGGGCACAAGATTTTATCAGAAATAAAACCCTAAGCATCAACAAAAATCACACCAACAACACTTAGGCAGACTATTTTTAGGATTGTATTGCTTTTGTTGTTTTTTAACTGTGAAATAGAAAAGGACAAAGTAAAAATGTAGAGCTCAGTATAAAAATATGCAGACGTTTTGGTGAGAAATTTGTTTAAAAATCATACAGTGATGTTTTGTGAATAAAAAAATAATTACATAAAAACACCTAATTAAGAAGTGAAAGCTAACATAATAAGATAGTTTGGTTCTACATTACACGATACTCTTATCCAAAATTTTTCACTAATTTATATGTATGAAAAAAAGAAACTCAATTATTCCTGGGTTATTGGTCTCAATTTCGCATAATAATTTAGGCAGCGTACCAGTACAACTAACTTCAATTTCATTCTTCTTAATTGTGTAACATTAAACTCAAATTTTGTTACTTTTACTGCTAAGAAGAAAGAGGAAGAAGCCACGGTATTTGTACTGTCATCTCATTTCCAGGACCTTTTTTCTTACCAAGTGAGAACCTTTCACAATCTTAAATATCAGTTTTTATTTCTTTAATTGGGTATTTCTATCAGGACCTTTTCAGTGAACTCTTCACATTTTAATACACTTCTGCTTCACTACTCTAGCTGATTGTTTCAGAGGTTGTGCAGAACACATTCCTGATCTTCACAAAAGCTGCTTTCAAGGTCTTTCATATTCTGCCATAATCCCCTAGTAATTACAAAGGCTCTCTTTGCAACAATAAGCAAGACTGAGAGGGGTTCTCTAACCCTACATCACACATTGAATTGTACTTGAACATTTCAGTTAAATATGCTTCCCTTGAACCCCCCAACTTGCATACAAAATCTGTGAGATGCCAAAACACAAGAACTGAAAGGTTATGATGATGGTAACTGTCTCTATACAAAGCATTGATTAAATGAAATACAAAACACAGCTTGGATAAAGGCTTTAGTTGGGGAGCAGTTAAGTCCTCATTAGAAAAGCAAAGTTGACAGAGCTTAAATACACTTATTTTATGCCTGATAATCATTAATCATCTTTACAGATCTTTTTCTCCCCTAGGACTTTAAAACTGCTTTTGAATGCTCCTCTGTAAGTACTCATATTTTTACTTTTGTTTTATTTTATTTTTTAGGGAAAAGTGCCTTGTATTGTCAAAGAAAAGACCTTGCTAGTTTTTTTACCTAGTTGCAACCATTGCTTTCAGGTATATGACCCATGCGCTATCAGACGTGACCTTTGCAATTGTTGTACATGAGTAAAAGAAAAATGTACAATATATTTCTTAAAAAATACAAAATCATCTTTGCCTTCTTTTCATTTTCATCCTTAGAGTTTTCTCCATCTCTTGCTTGTTGATCAAGAATAATCATGGTTTTTTTTATATCTTCAAAGAGCTACACCAAGTTCCATCTATAACCAAACCCCAAAATTATAAGGGTCCAGAATAAAGTAAACCACTGCCATACACCTAATCCTACCTTGGTCCAAAAAGCTATAGAAAAAAAGAAACTGCTTTATGCCATTTGCTGCCAATGCATCTGACATAAACTATGTTAAATAACATGGGATAAGAGAATCCTGTACCATAAAAATGATCCAACAACAGTCACTACTTTTGAAAGGCCATCCATAATGTTAAGATCAGTTTTGTTTAAAAGCTTGTGATACTAATTTCTGATGCTGTGATACTATTAAAAATGCCTTCTGTTACCTGCTACCTTAAATTTTTCCACTGAATATATGCTGTGTTTTTGACTCAGTAGAGGAATATTGCCTACAAAGGACTGGGGAAGCCAATATCTATTAGCAAAAATTAGACTAGGGAACTGTTCAAATGATTTACCAAATTCTGTGAGTGACATCTGAAAAAAAATAAAATGAACATTTTTTTTCTCATTTCTTTTGTTGATATGGTAAACTTTAATGCTGTGTTTTATACAAGCACAGAAAACAAGAAGAAAAAAAAGATACCAGTAACATGTTCCTCACTTTTTTGCTTAATAACAGAGTTCTTTGAACAATCAGCAATTATATGAAAATCTTACCTTTGCATTTCAGCTTTACCTGAAGGCTTTTAATCCCTATTTTCCAAGAACTCTCTAATCTTTTTTACTATAAGCAGTTTGTTGATAAGTATATTTCTGTCTCTCCTGCTGAAACTTATTACTTTTAATAAATATTCATATCATTCAGAGACAGTAAAAATTATTTTATTCCCTGTTTGTTGAAGCAATTTACATGGGAAACCCAAGTTCTAATTACTATGCTAATGAATATTTATATACTGCATAGAAAGTGGAAATACAACAACAAAGGCAATGTCTGAAGGTGTTACAATTAAGGTACTTGCAAGAAAGAAGAGAAGATACAGGTTCAAGTGAGATTTGCCTTCCCCTTTGACATATGAAATGAGTATTTTTTAAAAGCTTTTTCATTGAATGAAATGGGCCCAATTCACTTCTTTAATTCAGTTCATAAATGAATTCTGGATTTATCCATTTTGTTACTTTAATCTAACTTTGGTGCTTTTAAATTAACATATTTATGGTTAATGTATTCAAGTAGACATGCTGCTGCAAGTGCTAAAAATACAATTTGGAAAAATTTCACTGTGTTTCTGGAAACAATTATAGGTAAAAGCTATTATGGAGCATGCACATTTTAATTTGATAACCTTATATTAGCAGGTACAAACTTGGAGTTCTACCTCCACTCATAGTCACATTTAAACCAAGAAATATTTGCTGCCGTGAGCAACATCCTACTCCCTAAAAGCCCAGAAACCAGTGGTAACGTGCAATGCTAGAAGGCACTTGGTAAAGTGTTACTTAATAAATAAAACAAAGGCAACATGGGAATGTATGGCTGTTTTACTACAGCAGCCTCTCAAGAATGCATTATACTTTAGTAAGAGTAGGACATGATCAATCAGGCATGACAATGATTAGGCTTATACCAGAAAAAGTAAAAAACTTCCCCTTCCTCATACAGCATGAATGGAAAACAATAAGAGTTAGGAAGTACTCCAAATGTATAGAAACAAGGAATAGGTATGACCTTCATATGAATAATTAAATGAGTGCCCATGGGCTGTATACACCTAATAGTGAAGGTGCACGCCTTTGCTTCCTTTAGTAAAGTAAGTATTAGAGTCTGAAACATAAGGAATGGTGGTTATTTAGCCTGGAGAAAAGGCAGTCAGGGGAGATCTTACTGGTGTCTACAAATTCCTGAAAGAAGATTATAGTGAGCTGGGGATCAGCAACAGGACAAGGGGAAATGGCCTCTAGTGGTACCAGACAAGGTTCAGGTTGGATCTAAGAAACAAACTCTTCACTGAAAGAGTGTTCAAGCATTCGAATGCACTCCCTAGAGAAGTGGTAAAGTCACCACGCCTGGAAGTGGTCAAAAAAAGACTGGGTGTGGTACTTTGTGATATGGTTTGGTTGCCATGGTGATCTTTGAGGTCGTGTTCAACCTTAATGATTCTGTTCCATGATTGTATGTGCACTGGATTAATGCAGTTAAATTTTGTTAGTAGAGGTTAGTTAATATTTCCTATTATGATGATTTTAATTTTTAGGTTCAAGAACATGATAACCACACAGTTTAATGAAGCATGACATTCAAAGGGAGATTACAAAAAGAGAGAAAAGAGAGACCAAAGAAGAGACCCCCTGTACAAACCTCCCTTTTTAGCAACATAACCTAATAATAAGCCCTTTCTTAAACTTCAGTTGCATGGCAATCACACTGGATGGAGAAAGTATCAAATATTTCCCCTAAATGGCTCTTTTTGTGTACCACACTGCAACATAGCATATACTGACTAAAATAAATTGCATGAAGGAATTACTACAGGAACATTGTCTATACTTAAACACCTTATTCAGTTTAAAATTGTATGCCTATTCATCATAATTAATTACAGCAGCTAAATTTTCTGGCATAAGACTTATTTACAGTTAAAATACTGGCATAATACCTTGGAATGGTATTTTGTGCACATTTTCTACAGATTTAAATAGATATAACTTTCAAACACTGTGTTGGCTAAAGAAAAAAATAAAAAAGGGCAATTATGGGACCAAAAGGTGAGAAAAAATAGTGTGCATAGCATTGTAGCACCTTCACCTGCACCACGCATATAAAATTCTTCTCCGCAGACATCCACAGATTTCAGACTGGACATGAAACTAGATATAATCATTAGATATTCCACAGACTTCCATGTTGTATTTCACATAAGTAAATCCTCTACCCATTAAGAATAAATTGAAGCTTTCAGTAACTCAAATTTTATCAGGATTTCAGACATAACCTATTAGCAAGAACAGAAATTAATCATTCTATTGAAAAGACTTAAGTAAAGAATTACATGCTTTTCTGCAGTGCATATAATCAGCTTTGTATCTCTGTGAAATGTCAGGAAAAGTAGGTGATGGAATATGGTAATCTTACACATGGTTCCTGTAGTTTAATTTGTACTGATACTAAAATATGGTGGGGTTTTTTTCTCTATTTTTCTGGACTCATAAACAGGTTGTATGGTCTCTAAATCTGGGGTGGGGTTTTTTTTGTTTTTTTTTTTCGATCACGTGTCTCTGAAAACTATTGTCAGCTGTAGTGAAAGGGTAAAATCTGCTCATTTTTACTCATTATTGTCCTATTAAAATTCAGAAACTTATCTTTCACAAAATGATTAATGGATATTAGTCTTCTAGCTCAAACACTTAAAATAGGACCTCCCCCCGCCACCACTCCGCCCCGAACCAGCTTCCTAAAATTTAAAGATATTAATTTCAAGTTCAACCACTGTACTAAGTGGTGTCTCTTGTGGTCTAGTTACTGGTAAGAGAGAAAAAGGTCAGGTTCTCACAAATTAAACAGTAATGTATAGAATGAAATAACTGTATTTATACATACAACAGATAAACATAATCCCTACTGAAGTTATATTTACTTTATACGTATACACAGAGTCTCCTGTATTTATTTGTAAAAATCTGTCTGGAAGAGTTTACAAATTGCTATTTTATTTATTTCTATCACAGTGTCTGTGATGTTATTTCTAATTTTCTTTGCTCCTGTGAAGCAGCATACTGAACTCTTAAGGGAACAGAAAACATACAAATGCTATTACTGTACACATTTCTAAGCAGCAGGAAGTCTGTAGTAAGTGTCAGAGATTGATCACAATTTTATTGCACATATAAACAGCCACTACCAGTTGTTCTGTGCCAAAGGGTCATGGTATGCATCATCCATGCTCAATGTTTCACCACCTCAGATTTTCAGAAAGGTAACAGTAAGATTTAATTACTGAAAACAAATTGAAATCAACAAAGACTTTCTCATATGTGTTAATCCCCAGAACCAGAATAAAAACTTAAATCATAATTCTTTCCACTGGAATGAAAAGGTGAACTAAATACATGAAAACGTATTTGAACTGTACTGAAAACTACATGCAGTTACACAAATGTTTACACATGTGCAACCCTAGCTAGATTCATGAAGGAAATGCATGTATGCCATAGATTTCAGACATACACTATAGAGTTCAAGGGCATGTTTTTAACCATTAATATGCATTAGTAGTTTGCTATCAAGCACTCTGTAAAAGTATTTCATTCAGAGTGTGAAAATTGCATGAAAACTGGAAAAAATCAGAATTCACACTGTAGTGATTCTATATATTTTTATTTTTTTTATTCTGTACAGAGATTATTTTATTAATAAACACTTTAAGAACGAAAGCATTGAATTCATACAAATGAGGTACGCTTCTAAGTTATTGTAATAAATTCCTTACTCCGAAGTATCACAATTTCTGAGGTCAGCTAGGATTCTTGAATTAAAAAAAAAAAGCCCACTGCATGGTGCAAGGCTTTTATGAAGTAATTTCTTTGTACAAAAGAGCTTTACTGAAAAAAAATAAGGAATTTAGAGTAATTATAGAATCCTATTAAGATACTATGAATTGGAAGTATGTGGATATAGGAAATCTATTACATTTTCAACAAAACAAAGTCCTTTGAGTCATAGTTTTTTATCCCGCAACTCATCAAAACACCTAAGTGCATTTGAAAGCAGTATCACATATGCATTGGCTGTTACAAACACCTACTTCTGAGACTGTCTCACAAATTGTGTGAGAATTTGTCTTTGTAATAGAGTGGTTGTCAGTGACAATTACCTTGACTCCTATCCAATATTCAGAATACAACTAAAAAATACTTTAATTATGAAAATGCTATATAGTTATCTTTTCACAAACATTCTCAGGGCTCTAAACTATTTCTCAAAATATTCACTAGTGAATTCAGAGATAAGGATATTTATAAAATAGTTAAACTCAAAAGAATCATTACCTTCCAAAATATAATTTTCCCTCCTGTAGTAAAAAGACAACATAAATTTAACTAAACCAAATGTTCAATAGACAGGTTTTAAAAATTATACTCTTCTCTGCTTGAAGCATGTTCCTAAAGCCATTAATATGAATGAAAGTTAACCATGCACAGGAGAAAAAGAACACATTTACTGTATGTATACTTGCTCTTTGATATCTTTGAATATTTCATTTTAATAAATATATTTTAGAAATATGTCTGGTTTATCAGAACAAAGGCTTTTGTTTCTGTTTTAAAATTACTGAGGCGCAAGATAAGACCAGAAAAGTTCACCCGGCCATGTATATTTTACTGCAAACATGTCATTTTAGACATCTTTCAAAGATGTATCTGGATCTGAAAAGTAATCCTACTGAGGCATTTTTTTGCCAGTGCTCATTGACATATTCATGAAATGTAAAATCAATCAAAGCCAAAAAGCCCTTAAATAAAAACCCAAAACTGAACTAAAAAAACGCTAAAAAACTACCTACTTGATATGAAAATATGAGATTGCTTTATTTTGTTTTCCTGTACCTTCTCTGTTAAGAAAGTTCAGCAACCAAATTTTGTTATAATTATGTAAAAAAAATAACTATTATCAATGTATAGATTTAACTCGTTCATTTAGGGACCCTTCTATTTGGATAGAGGAGCAAGTGAAGCTATTAAGAACAAGTAGCTGTCGGTAGGAGCAAGGATGTATTGCCAACCTGAGGATTTAAGCTCAGTTTCCTAGGTGTGGCATGGAAGAGACTTACTCTTTCACAAGAGGGGTGACTTTCAAATCTCTAAAAATCTTTCAAGACCTAAGTATTACAGAAGCCTCCAAATATTTTCAAAATTATACTCTTATTTGATACCTTTAAATATCTTATATAAATTACACAAACAACTGCTTTATCAAAATGGATATTGGAGGTTTACTTCAGACATTTTGTGAACAAACAGGGTTCTGAGCATCTCCATGGATAAAACTTTAATAGTGTTTCTGAATAGCTTACGGCAATTTTTAACTATCCTCACTATGAAACTGTTTTCTCCTAATTTTTAGTAGAAATATGCTTTCTTGAAATCTGCTTGTTGCAGATTTCTTGAAATCTGAGTTGTTGCCTCCCATCCTTTTATGATTCAGAAGATACTTTGAGAACAACATGGGTCCATCTAGCCTATATGTATCTATTAGATGGAGCCAGCAGTACTAATCTCCATGTGGCATGATCATGTTATGTAAATGAAAATTCTAAGTCAAGACAAATCTATCATTTTATTATACGTGCCAATTTGTTGTCTAAAATAAGCACTCGGATATTTTTACATGCAAATCTTCACTCTAATTGTGATATATTTTGAACACAAAGTCTCCCACATCAGCATTTAAAATTACATACAGAATTTGTAAAATGTATATCAGTTGTAGTTTTTATGTTAGACAAGGAGGATGATATTTAAAGAAAATGTTACAATTAGGAAAAAAATGCATATGAAAGTGCCAATCAAAGCAGCAAATAACTGAGAACAGGTGCAGGGAGCACCTGAAACTTTGCAGCTATCGTATCAAAGTTGTATATAAATTTTTATGTTGTTACTTTCTTTTTAAACATTGCTAGCTGATCAAATTCAACAATATTTTGGCAGCCTAAAATTACACTCTTCTGACCTTGACATTAGTATTCAAAAGCACTGATGAGAGAATGACAGCTTCTCCATCCTACTGGGTGATCTTGCAAGCTTTTACCTTCATGACTATGGAGTTTCTGTCAAATATGCTTACAGCTGAGTGATCACATTCTCTTGAATTATGAAGTGGCTGAAAACTGTGCTAATTGGGTCCATATTGATGTCACTCAAAGATTAAGTAGCCTTAATACTTTTTGAAGTTAGATAAATTCTTATAATTTTACAGCACATTAGCTGTAACATGTATTTGCCTTGAGTTAATCATTTGCAATACCTACACACACATAGTATTACTAGAAAATGTTTAGAAGTTTTAATGTATTAAAATCAGAAGAATAACATTTCTAGAAGTAAGGAAAAAAAAACAATTAGGTACAAGTTAAAAAATAGAAGTGATAAGTAAAAACATCTGTAAGATCTTGAGTGTAGTGCTATGGAATTTAGTTGAAATAGAAACCAGAAAAACAGAAAAGATGAACTGCAAAGGAGTGTTTCTTTATATGGAATCTGGGCTCTGGAAAAAAATTACACTGTTCCTGAGTATGCTGAAGAATTATCCTGTGACACTCTCATTTAGGCCACCTCTCCTACCTCTAGTGAGTTGCATTCCCAGCTTTTAGAGTAAAGATCAGTGAAGTTCAATAGAAGAGCATTGAGTTGTGCCATTGATATCTTTAGTCCTTCAAGGCTCAGCCATCTGCTTCAACTACTCAGAACCTGAATTACAAGTATTGCCAAACCTTTAGGAACAGTTATATATTCAATTTTTCTGTTAAATCCTGGATTACATAACCTTAGATGATAAAATAAAATTTCAAAAGTACAAAAATGAGCAAATGCATTTCTTAGCTGTAAGAAGTAGCAGCTGAGCCATTCCTTAGCTTGCTGCTGTAATTTACACAACTTTTGACATAGTCTGAACAATTTTAAAGACACAATTTTCCTGCTTTGGTTGATTAAGTGATGGTAGCGATTTAGACCAAATATTTTCAACATCTTGTTCCTTTTATACCTTAAATGGATTTTCCTATTTTTCCTTCCCTTTCTTTCTCTACAGTCCTGGGCTAGAAACTGGCATTTCCTATGGTATAAATGATATCTGTGTCATTTCCCTCTCTCGTTACCTTTAAAGCTACATATGAATTCTATTACATAGCTTAACACAGCTCTGATTACAGTTGTCTGTTTTTTTGGTTTTTTTTTAATGACATGACATACTATCCTGGGATATAAAGAAGTATGACACATACATGATTTATTTTCCATACTCTATCTGAAACCGATTTAATTTCTGCTGTTGATAGAGACTGAAAGATCTACCATGCTCATTAAAGTGCATGAATTTGTAGAGTGAATACACAGCTATAGTCAATTCTGCTGTCAAACAAATAAATCTTGCTCTAAACCAGTCATGTTAAAACTACCTTTATGTTGCACTTTTGTATTTTTATGTTCCTCTATGACTTTTACTATATACAATGCAAAAATTTTTAATTTTTTGATCAATTTGATTTGCATGTAGAGAGTTATTTGGACCCACACTAGTCCTATACACACTTTATAGTAGTGGGAAAATACTCAAAAATTAATTCCAAGCATCTGCTGTTGCTTCATATCTCTCACATTGTAATAAGGATAGGTAAGTTTTTAACCTTGTTTTGTTTTCTTTTAACTTTTCTGCATAACTTGTTAGATAATTTTGCATGCCTTTGCAGTTTATACCTTAGAAGGTGAAGGAAAAGTGCACTTTCTTATATAAAGATAGGCAGTCTGTTTCAGTCTGGATCAAAATAGTCGTGCTTTCTCTATTAATTTATTAGTAGCATAAACAGTCTTCTGACTAAAACAATTAGGACTTCACATATTTCTGAAAAAGTGAGCAAACTAGTTCAAAAAATCAAATATCAAAATTTCCTGTTTCTTTCAAGGAGATTCTCCTGCATCTAAACAGTTATCAGCATCTCAATAGCATCTCACGGATAAAAGGATAAAAACTTATCATCATTTCGTAACTACATTGGGAAACAGATCCAACAGTAAAATTAGGGGTGTAATCCAAAATTTAGAAAGGTTTTTCTGTTCACTTGCAAACAGGAAAGATGAACACTTTTGGACAAAATACAAGAGAACAGCATGCAGAGCAAAGAGGGGTAAAAACTACTTGAAGAGCCATTGAGGATAGCCCCGAGGATCATCTTAGGGACAGAGACCATCTGTTACTCCTTAAACTTAACAGTGCTATTCAGGATTTTAGGGTGACATATTTAAGCACTTGGGAACTAATCTCCCCAACATCAGCATACCTGTACTCTCCTCTTTTAAAGAGCTGAACAGGCATTATTTTCCTAATTTACAATGTGGGTACTTTTTGTTGAGGTGTTAACCTTTAGAAGAGCAGCTGGAACATTACTCAAAGAGAAAATCTTTGCTGTAACTCAAAGGCTTGAATCCAGATACTATCTCCTTGGAATGCAACCTATCCAGGTTTTCAGATGGTTAGGGACTGATTTATGGATAATTGAGAAATGAGATGAAAATAGGTACTGAAATTTCAGTCAAAATGTGCCACTGGGAGACACTCCTCCACCAAGACAACCAGCATTACCAAGTCCTTCAAGAGTCATTATCCCAGCACAAATGAAAACCCCCAAGACATCTCATGATCCACTGGCCAGACAAAATCCCAGCATGGAGTCTGAACACTGTTTATTATAAGACAGATAAGTAGCCCACCGCTCCAAATCTACAACTCCACAGAAGGCACTTGATTGTAAAAAATAATCCGAGAATCACTGAATGGGTAAGGCTGGAAGGGACCACAGTGACTCCTCTGGTCCAATGAAGCAGGGTCATCCTAGAACACATAACACAGGATTGTGTCCAGATAGTTCTTGAATGTCTCCAATGGGGGAGACTCCACAACCTCTCTGGGCAACCAGAGAAATTCTTCCACCTGTTCAGATGGAACTTCCCGTGCATGTGTTCCTATAAGAGTAATTGTCAGGCAATAGCAACCCAGGGGTTTACAATATTATAGACATTCTAAATAGTCTAGATTTGGCTTCCTATAGTCTACCTAAACTCTTGTTTAGGTAAAAAAATAGGATCTTTACTTCTTGCCTTTAAAATTTATTATTAAATTAAGTGTTTGACTCCCTGCACCACTAAAGCTCTAAAGGTTAAGTCTGTATAGCTCACTCTAATTAACATGTTCTTTCTATCATAGACACATCTCTTTTTCTGTACCATCAGCAGCTTTCAGCTTTTTCTGCATTATCTCTATAAGAAAGCTTGATAACTTGATAATTAGTTAATGACATAATTGCTTTTTATAAAATCTATCAAGTCTACTAACCTCTAATTGTTGCTCTCTGCAGCTGACTTCTGAAATTGAACTCAAGAGATTATATTGATTATTGGAAAAGAGCCAGATGTTCCCATTGAAACTGAAGGTAGAAAAATTCACTTATGAAAACCTAACTTGTCTAAAAAAATATTGGTAGATTATTTCATAGAGGTTTTTTTGAACAGGAAGTCTAAAAGCAAATTTCCACCAAAATTTAAAAAGCTAAACATTCTAATATATTAACAGATGTTAGTCATAGGACTGAAGTTACTTTGTCATTTTATTTCAGGTTTTTTTTTAAGCTAAACACATAATTAAGAAGAAAACAGCAAAAATACCCACTGACATTTTACAAACCTCTTGAAATTAGCTTGACATGCCAAAATAAATTGTCTTTGCTTAAGTTTATATTTATCATTTTGCTAATAGACTATAGAGTATCTGTGTGTCCCACTCCAGTTAATGTAACATACACTACTGTGCTGCATTGAGCTGAAGTCCAGACACAGTCTGACTTGGCATTATGGCCCACAGCTAAGGATGAGCCCCCTTACAGTCCTTTCTCCTTTTGAGTGCTCCAAATTATTTGTTCCAAATCTTATTACTGGTAGCATTTAGAATAACATCACATGACAACTACTGCTGCATTCAATGGTTTAAAAAAAAAAAAAAAAAACCAAAACCGAAAGAAACCGAAAAGCAAAGCAAAGCGAAGCAAAGCAAAGCACTGGCCCCTCCATAAAGGACTGAAGACCAAAATGCAAACAAACAAAAAAACCCCAAAACAAAAACAAATAAAAAAACCCCACAAAAACAAAACAAAACAAAAAAGAACAAACAAAAAAACAAAACAAAAAAAAAGAACCAAGAGAGATAAAAAGCCACCACACTGGCAGGCATTTACGAGTAGCAACAACTTCATTTTGAAGTAAAATAACAGATGCTGACAAAGTTTCATAGTACAAAGCTGAGTGATAATACACATGCAAGAATTTTGTAGCAAGACCCTGCTAGGGTGGATCCACCAGAATCTGTGTAACTAGAAAGAAATGCTATGTTTCATTTTAAAACATTTAAACTCAAATTACTATAGTTGAAACCAGCTGTATTGCTAAAATAAAGGGAGATTATAAATCTTGCTTCACAATGTAGTTTTGTCTCCATATAAATAATCTAAAACTTTGTTCACAATATTTAAAGGAGTTTGATTCTGAACAATATCTTGGCAAAGAAAAGAAAACTTTTTAAGTGCTTTCAGGTGCACTGACCTAAGTTTTTCAGACAAACATAAGTTTGCTATTCACACCAAGTTACTTTAAAGGCACCATTGTGGAACAAAACCTAATATGATCCAGAACGAACTTAATACATCCTAATTCTCATTAATATCTTGTTAGGGAGAAATTTTAAATATTTTTATCCCTTATTGGAATGTATAATTACAAGGCTGTGTTAGGTATTGGTTATGAATATTATCTGAACAACAAAAAAGTGGAAAAATGAAGGAGAGGAACATGAACCTAGGATGCATTCATGCCAAAAGTAACTTTGAACCTATGATATGGTCTCCAAGTCAAATGATTTCCTACTCACTAGCTTTTAAAGGCTCTTTACTTAACCTGGAGATGTTTCATCCTCTTAACTTCCAGTTCTTTATAGAACAAATCTGGATTCTTAATCCTGCACTTGGATAGTACAAAGTGTATAATCTTAGCTATTGCAGGACCTACTTAAACATTGATTGGATGTATCCTTCAGTGCTTTAAAACATGGCAATATTCTTCATGCCTGCATATTGCAAAGCTTTTGAAAAAGTTTAAACTTCAAAATCATCCAGAATTTGAAACTGATTATATTTATCAAAAGGTAAAAAATAGTAAAACCCCTAATGTTAGCTTTTGAGTTTAAAAAGTGTTAAGGATTTCATCAGACTACAAGCACAAACCATGGAATTTACTCTGAGCTGCCTGCACTAATACCATGCCTTCAAGAAAAATCAAAATGAGAGTATTGATGTCAGGACTCCATGTTGGATTTATCATATTTCTTGATAATATGTTAGAGCAGATCTATCTTTAAAACATTGCATTTCTCAACATGACTGATTAAATTAATATATTTTGTCCATGCAGCCAAATATTATATTACCCCCTGAACCAAAAGCATTACATCAAAAATTGATCTTCAGACCATTAGTTCCTGCTGGCACTGGGGTTTTCCTATGCAATGATTTCAACATATTATCCTTCTATCCTATGTGCATCTTTTTACCTTGGTTACCTCATTCTTAATAACAACCAACTTTTTCTCAAATTTTAATAAAAACAATGATACAGTGAAATTTTGCTGCTCTAATGAGCTCTGAACTGTGACTTAGGCTTGTCAAGCAGCAGCTGCTGCTGTCCTTAATATATCAGCATTTGACATCTCCTCAAAAAATCTTTAGTGTTACGGAGAATATGAGCCAAATACTTCCAGCACAAAATTTCTTACGGCTCAATGGCATTTGGAGTTGGTTCTACCAGGTTTTATAAATTTGTAACAAAAACCACCACCCATTTGCCCTCAAAGATCAACAGAATAAACTGAATTTTTTATACATAAAAGACAGAATGTCATTTCTGGATGAGTTGAACAACAACAACAAAATTATAAATAGGAATCTTCATTTCAATCAAGTAAATAAATGCATAACTCACAAATCCTGTGCTGTCATCTCCTTGACTCCTGCTGTAAGAATCTTGAGCATTTATTTGTGCTCTCATAACAATTAGCATTACTAAAATAAGTGTCTTTATCTCTTAGCAGATTATGAGAATCCCAGGGGAGAAAAAAAAGATAAACTAAGCTTGGGAGGGTTTTTTGTTGTTGTTGTTGTTGGGGGTTTTTTTTTTGAGTTTTTTTTTGTTTGATTTTTTGTTTTTTATAAAATCAGAAAGAAAGATATTTAACTTGTACTACAGAAAAACTTTTGAATTAAACTGAAGGAAGACCTCCGAAGTACACAAGCACAGTATCTAAATCACAGAACAGTAATAAAATTTAATGCTTTAGAGGAGGAAGAGTTTCTCCCATTAGAAAGCAATATTTCAAGTCC
This sequence comes from Cichladusa arquata, assembly GCA_026413545.1. Lineage (NCBI taxonomy): Eukaryota > Metazoa > Chordata > Aves > Passeriformes > Muscicapidae > Cichladusa > Cichladusa arquata. Next base: position 35,265,802 of record JAOTQP010001652.1, on the reverse strand, counting down.
TTCAGACCTTGGTATTCCAATAATAAGTCTGTGAACAATAGAAAGAACAGGGGGCTCCCTGCAGGAACACAAAGATCTTAGGTTTGTGTTTCACCTGCACTCAAGGTGTTCTTTTCAGTCATTCCTTCCTAACTCCAGCTGCCTCCAGAGGCTGCTGCATTCTTCTTAGGCTAATGAGCATTATAAGTCCAGCTGTTCTTTGCAAAGCATCTACTTTTTCACTTTATCCCAGCAAAAGGGCTAGAAAAATTGACCATGCTTTTTCCCAACTATTAGTTTTCTTTCTGGTTGTGTTTAAATGCTTGCAATCTCTTGGTTCAACACCAATTTAAATAGTGGTCCAATGTTTTCATAAGCAAAAGTGTTCATTGATATAAAATGAGGTGAGCAGTGATCTGTTAATTCAGCAACACTTCAAAATGACTGAACATGAATGAAATGGTAAATTGCAATTACATTCCTAAGAGAGTACATATGAAATCCATATTAATACCACATTAGTTCATCATGACTAACATTATTATAGCTAATACTAAATGATAAAATAATGACTACCTACTTATAGAATTAGCATTCTAATCTTCCTCCTAAAAGGAATATAATTATGCTTCTCTAGAAATAATGCAAAGATTTGCCTACTTAAGTGATTATTTAGGCACAAAATAAGGGTTTCAGCTGACTCAGCATGCATAGCCTCATGTAGTGTTTCCTGAGGTAAACAGCACAGTTAAATGTACAGGAGTTAACTTGTGGAAATTTTGAGGGAAAAACTGTGATTTATGTTTTCAATTTAGAAAGAGGTATTTGCATTCCATTCTGACGTTTAGAAAACAATATTGAAGATAATCAAAAATAGCTGCATAGATATGCTTTATCTTCTAAGTAAACTAGATTTAGCATTTTTCATGGTCTTCATTTCTCCCATGTACAATAGGCTGTAGAATGACAACTTTGTCCTATTTAAGTGTCTAAGAGCCCAGAAACTGAAAAAGAGTTAAGACAGAAATTAAACAAACACACGAACAACAGAGGCTAACAGACACTCCTGGGGACACTGACCTTCCACATATTAAAAGTTTCAGTTTGGTTTCAAAATTACTTTTGCAAAAGGCTGAAAGTGAACACAGAATTTTTTGTGTCCTAACACCAGTGTTTCATGACAACATTTGCTCTTTGTAATGTTTATGTTTTACATCACAGAATTGAATCTTATGTGAGTGATGGCTTTAGCAAAAACGTTTTTATATTAATAACCCACAACTAAAATGAAACTGTGTAAAAGAGAAAGGGGAATGTAAAAAAGCTATTTGACTTTCCTTTAAGTGGGATGCTGCAGTAAAGCTCTGAGCACATTTAAAAAGGCCAACTCAGAGGAGGCTTTCATAGAAGGATCTGTGAGGCTATAATTTTGTGTAATTTACGAGGGACTTAACAGAGTGACTAAGAAGAGAGAAAACATGAAAGTAAAAGGTAAATTTAAAGGAACAACTTTTGTCTGAGAAAACTGTTAATCTACAAATTAAAAATGACAAAGGTGTAACGACCAATCCATCAATATGACAACCAGCAGTTTTAGGTTGTTTCTTTTCCATACTAAAGTAGACATGTCTTTAAATTGTTAAAAGGAGCAATTATTTGAGCCTCACACACCAGCTGATGATTGTGATTTGCTATGTCTTTATATGATATATTTGTTATCATGACATATTTGGGTCAGAAATGTTGAGGAACACAGATTGCTGTTTGGCAAACAATTTAAACTGATGCAGTCTTTAAAGTTCTACAGGGCTCACGATATTTGAGAGAGCGATTAACAGCGTGTTGAACCACTCTTGCACAATCATGCCCTTTCAAGTCGACTGTCAATGTACAGGCAGGTCAGGTATGGATCTCCTGTGAGCAGCCTTTAGCCTCTTTCTGTGCAGTGTCAGGAACAAAGCTGGGTGGGGGTGACGTGAATTGGGCACTCTGCATCAGAAGTCAAGGAAGCTTCAGGCTGCCAAGACAAGAGCCTTGTGTTTCTTACAAGGCCCTCACACTCGAATTGCAGAACTATTTATTTATTTATTTTGAACACTGTTAAACAAAGGAGTGCTTAAAGCTTTCTACTAAACTTGCTGGCAAAAGGCTTACTGTAGAAGACAAAAATGCAACTAATTGCATTCAAATTAACATAGATTTTATACATATGTATATATGTCTAAAAATGCATTTTCAAATATGATAGGATATGATACTTAGTCAAAGCTAGCTCCTGTTGAAACAGTACAGGAAATCAACTGAATACTAAAACACATAAGTAATTATTTTAATAGTTTTGTACTTCCTGCAAGAATGTAATACAGCAGAAAAAAGCTGGACTAAAAATGAGAGGACATTTATATTTGCACAAAGAGATGCTCTCAAGGTAACATGTAATTTAAAGCTCTTGACACATTTTCACTCCTGTGAACAGTGACAGACTCACTTGGAGAAAACATAGGAATTTTTTCCTCAGGTTGCCTTGACTCTGCTAGTTTACTTAAATCATTTTCTAAATGAAATACTTCAGTGAGTTCTTTTGCAGTGCATAAACAGTAACAATTGCTGTCAAGAATTCCAGCAGATATACCAGGAACAGGAATGAATCTTACCCATATGAGCATAAAAAAATTCACACTCATTAATTAGAAGCAAACAGAAAGGCTTGCTCTGTTTCCTCCACGAGAGTTAATACCAGCTCAGTAGGAGGCGAGGACCTTGACAGGGTAACCCAATCCTCTGCCACACCGCCAGACTTCTGCTGGGGACTCGAACCCCTATGTCAGCCTGAGGAGTTAACCTGTAGTGTATTCTGCCTTGCAGAAGCTGCTGTGTTAATAGTACTGATTTTATCCAGGCTTTTCTGACAAAATCAAATGGCCTTGAGAGCTGTTGTGCTCTCAGATCTGAGTCACAGCATGTACTTCATAGTGAATCTCAGCTATATTAATGATTTCATTAGTACTTTCAGATTATTTTAATAACTATAAAACACCAAGACCTAAATAAGATAATCAAAGTGACCACAATGTTTAATTACTTGAAATACAGGTGCTAAAATTATTTTAGAAAACAAAACGATAGACCTCAATCTTTATATTGATAATTTTTTTATTCAATCTGCTTTCAAAATTAAGCACTTTGAATCAAAAATAATTACAGACCACAGTGTAAAATATAGAAAGATTTTTGCACTCTTTTTTCTTTGCCTGTTTTCTTCCATCTTAAGAATAAATTAAGGATCCTTTAACCTTTTCTCACCTGCAATTAAGCCACAAGTTTTTCTGATTCTGAGTAAGCTGCTCACTAAATGTAAAAGTTAAATGCTCAGTCAGAGCTATGGGCTTTGTACCACAGATATCTGAGATTTTAGAATGAGGGTCTCAAGTTCTTGCTGGGTTGTGCTCAAAGCCTATTTACACATACAGCCTTTGTGAGTCCGGTTGCCGACTAAACTTTGCATATCCTTCAACTACGCATGATAGTAAAGGCAGATGCCCAAAAGAACTGGAAAAAAAGATGAAAGAAAGTACAAATACACAAAGCTAAAATGGTCAAAAAGCAAATGGGAAGTCAGTTTATGCAGAGCATGGGATAATAAATGAAAGAAACCAATTTTTGAGCTGTTAAAATGTTGAAAGGAGCCTGTAATGAAGCAATTTAACAGTACCAGTGGGAAAACTGTAATTCTACCTTTGTACAGTACTGTCGAATTAGAAGACAGAATAAGCAGTACTAAAGAGGGGAATTCTGATGAAATTAATTTACTCAAAGACAGTCCATATTGCTCTCTCATCCACAAAAGTGCACAAGTATAGACTCATTAAGGATTAGCAAAAATGGTTGTGAAAAGAAAAATTAAGTAGAAGAGACCCTCAAACTTACATTCATGATAATCAAACTATGTATATAAAATCTTTCCCTCCCACTACCAAGACAAAAGAAATTACAGAGCCTCAGAATAACAAACAATAGCCAGGTGGTCTAATGGGACTCTTAACAAGAAAGAACAAGTGACAGGTATTTTCAAATGCCATGGAAAAATCAGGTAATGGATATATGGATATATGGATATAATGGATATAAAAATCATAATGGATATATGTAGTATATTCACAATGGATTGCAACAATATTAAAGTATAATTTTTTTCTCCATTCCTGATATTTATTGATTGGTAGATAAACACTTAGTCAATTCCGTTTGTCAGTTGCTCAGTGGAAATATATTGAAAATAAAGAAAGCAAAATAAATGAGTATTTCAGTTTAGTTAACAGCAGGAGGGATTTTCCATGCAAAACAAAACAAAACAAAACAAACCCAAAAAACAAACAAACAAAAAAAAGGTACTTATTAAATGCACCTGTACAAACATACAGTGAATACACAGACAATTTGGTAATAAACCTAAAAAACTGCATATGGGATGTGGCTATTTATGCCAATGAAAGTGATCCAACTGCAGACAGAAATCTAGCAAATAATTCTATTCTTTCTAATTGGCTGAACCAAATATCTATAAAATGGACCATCACTGAACTTGGACTCAGATCCTCAAACATATGTGTGTAGGAGTTGGGTGACTAAATACCTTGCAGGAGCAGGCAGCCTCCATGTGAAATATCTAAATAAAAGTAGAAGGGTAAGGTTGATTTGTTTTTCACAGATCTGTCATCACTTTACTCCCAACCGTCTGCATAACGAAGTATATGAGACTTCCTTATTCACAGACCCTTCAAGTTTATTCAACTAGGATGATTACTGCTCTATCAGCTGTCAGAAAGTAAAATATCTAGGAGAGACCTGTTTGCTCTTTAAAGATAGTTTTCCTTCCAGAAGTATGTACAAATTGTGTTTTACATCCATGAGATTAGAAGCAATGAACAAAAAAAGAAGAAAGCTTACTGCATTTTAAATGCACTACTGCTGTTACTAGCTGACCAAGAGCAATGCCTGCAGTAGAAGTAAGACCAATTGTGCTTTTGGTATATTTTGTGTTGATCATTTAAGTTGAAATAAAGGAAAAGGCACAACATAAAATAAAACAAAAACAAAAACAAAAACAAACAAAACAAAATCCACCAAGCAACAAAATAGCTAAATAAAGAAACAACAGTGGAGTGAAGAAAAAAACTTTGCAGATTTGCCTCTTGCCATTTTGATGGTTAGGAACAAAACAACCACAACAACAAAGCTTGCAGTGTTAATTATTGACTCTTCTTCAGAGGTAGTCACAGTGAACTTTAAATTATAAATGGTCTGTATAATTTGAAGGAGGAGATGGATAAGGGGTTTGCAGAGAATGTTAGGAAAAAAAAATGCACTACTTTGGCAAGCAAAACAGCTAAGGATGCTCTATTTCATCAAAGTGAGAAAACCACTTATGCCAAACTGTCTGCTTTGTTTACAGTCATTGCCATTCTCTCACATCATCTGCCTTCTTGCATTATCGTACTGTCGACATTTTTTATTTACTGTTGAATGATCAGTGAATCAGCACCCAGTGTATTTTTCTACGACAGATTTATTTAAATCTATTGAATTCACTAATATTTTGCTTAGGGCAACTACTGTAATATCTTTATGAATACTAGTTCCTTTACTCATAACCAGAAGTGGACAGCATATAAATAATAACCAAAGCATGAGATATGAAAAGGATTATGAGAATTCCATGTCAAAATGAACACAATCCCCTGGTATTATGCTGTAAAAAATCATGGTATTTCTGTCTTTTGGACAAGGAGAAATAACTTTTCCACCACATAATAAATTCATTAGCCTTCCTGACCTCATCATTCCCACCTTAAGTTAGATATAGCATCAAAGAGAAGAACATCTGTTTGACAGCCATATTTTCAAATTCAGCTTGTTACTGGTCATAGTTATTATATTATCAGTTTAAAATTTATTGCTTGAGCACCATCTCGTGGAAATTATTATAATTGCAAATTTTTTCTCAAATTTACCCATATGTATGACCAAAAAAGGCAACACTGATATGTAAGCAGATAGAAAATAGTGATATTAATTTTAAATAATATTGGTAAATCAATTTGAATGTAAATATTTAGTTACAGAAAGCACTGTTCCTCTGAATCTATTCTGAAACACAATTATACATTTTAAGTAATGTCATGAATGTTTTTTCTCTAAAGGACGATATTACTTACTCATTTTCCCAGATAATATGAATTACTATAGCCAAATAGGTTTTTTTCTAATTTTTTTAATGTTGCCATGTTAATTGCACACATTAATATGCCTTGTATTTTTATTACAGTTATTATAGATTACAGTCTTATCTAGTTATTTTTACAATTTCCCATGAACATTTAAAATAAGGACACCTGAAAAATTATAACATATTTCAGGTGTTTTTTTATCTTTTATTTATTCATTTTACAAATTGTTAATATATTTGGATCTAAAACAGTCCAGAATTTACAACTGAAATAACTGGGTCACCCATTCATAGTATACTAAGACAACTGCACATCTGAGATAAAGCACTTTTTAAAGCTCAGGTTTAAACAAAATGGAGCCAAAAATAAAACACTTGGAGGAAGAGTACTATAATGATACAGAGTGTGATCTCTTTCAGGATTTTTTTTCAAAAAGAAAGAAAAAATTCTGATTTGAATCAATAGTTAAAAAAATATTCAAAGAAAGCAATTTTAAAACAAGGAATTTAGAGCAAGAGATCCACACCTTATTTTACTGAATTGCAATACGTTTTTGTTACGAGCTAGTCAGTGGTCATACATCTTTCAGGAAAACTCCAAAACTATTTTCTGACTAAAGAACAAAGGTAGCTGATAAATTTTATTGTAAGATTTTTGCATTTACTTTCAAGCACTGTATATCATCTAAACCCAAAATGTGACTCCAGTCAGTCTTTCCAAAAGGACTGGTCCTAAACATCACAAACAGCTGAACATCTGGAAAGGTTTTTTTGCAAAGACCTTAAGGCAGCTTTTGCTATATACCTATACTCATTTTGGCTAGGACAGAATAAAATTTCTTCACAGTAGCTGATATCGAGCTGTGCTCTGGATTTTTGCTGGAAACAGTGTTGATGACACTGAGATGTTTTTTATTATTGCTGAGCAGCACTTGCAGAGTCAAGACCTTTCCTGCCTCACCACTCTACCAGTGAGGGGGCCTGGAAGTGCACAAGGAGCTGGGAGGAGAAACAGCCAGTTGATCCCACTGACCAAAAGATATTGTATTCCATTCCATTCCACAGCATGCATCATGCTCAGCATACAAAGCTGGAAGGAAGGCTAGTGAGGTGAATAGGGACTGGCTGGCATCGGTCAGTTGGTGGTCATCAACAATTTTTATCTATATCACTTGTTTTCTTGGAGTTTATTTTACCCTTATTATTTCCTTTCCTCACAATTTGAAATTACTTTTACTATTATTTCTTTTTAATTAATTTAATTACTGTTTTTATCTCAACCCATGAGTTTTCTCACTTTCACCCTTCTAATTCTCTTCTACCCAATTGGGCAGGGAGTGAGTGAGCAGCTCCCCAGTGAGTGGGGAATTTGGTTGCCTGCTGGTGTTAAACCACAACAATATTTCTAAGATAATGCCTGTATGTGCAATAAAGCAACGACTAAATTAATATGCATGCTAAATACGGAACATATATTGCTCATGAACATGCACAAAGAGTAAAGTGTTTGCAAGGAAATAGATTTTCTTTGCTAGTTGCCAATGATGAACTCTTGCATATCAGTTCAGTTCAGGTTTAAAGCAAAACCACCTTGTTTTGTCCCCAGATATACTACAAAAAACGCACACAAAATACAACAGTCTTCCTATCAATACACATCAATATAAATATCAAGCATTTAGTACAAATCCATTAAAATTTCCCATCTAATTAAATTAAACAGTTGTATACTAGCCCATCAAAATGACCTTTAAATGGTTATATGACTCTCCACAAAAGAAAATTAACAAGACAAGTAGCCCTACTAAATATTCAATTCAGATAATCAAATAGACAATGCCACAACTGGTCCGTTTTGTAACTTCTGCTGCCTGGTATACCACCATATTCTACTTGTCTTTCCATGAAAATATATATAGGGGTCTGAAAACCCTCAGCTCCCCTATCTTTACTAACAATAATTCTAATATCCTAAAATCAATCAAATCTACAAAAACTGATAAAAACTATATAAAACCACTTTGATGTCACAGGTCCTGTCAATACAGATGCAACTGTTTTAATCTTTCTCTCAAATAAGTGTTTAGTTCTCCACAGTTAGTATTTCTGCTACCAACATTCCAATACCAAGTGTATCAGTGTATCAAAAGTACTGGAAATATATAGCAATGTACATCCGTAACTTAAAATACTCAATTTGTAAATATGCATTACACTGTAAAACCAACACTGTCATTGTTTAGATTTAGGAGCCAAGAGTCCATGAAAAGCAGGTAGCTGCTTTATTAGCAGGTTCATATTTAAAAATACACACAAAAGTGTCTGTTAAAAGCAATAGGTTACAATGCACTTCAAATGCAAAAGTCCCAAATATCCTGCCTTGTCTAGATAGGTGCATAGGTTTCTGCATCTGATGGCAAAAAAAAAAGGCAAAGTCATCAGTAAAGTAATTTGGAATCAATTTATAAAAGAAGGAATCAACAGGACAGAAAAATATAATTTCACAATGCTGTCAATGAAGTCATTACTCAAGGAAAGATGGCAAAACTGTAACTGGCTTCACAGCTATTCCACACACTGATCAAAGTTGCATGTCAGAGAAATTCTAAACATCAGATCAAGGACTCATTAAAAATGGTTTTTGAATAAAGCACTTTCAAAAATCTTCCAACTTCCAAAAATGTACTTATAGGCAATAAACAATACATTGGCACTCTTAAATTAGTTCTGTGAACAACAGCTTAAGTGCAAAGTCATGATAATGTGGTTTGCATTTTAGGTTTATGCCACCTAATTTTCAAGGCTTTATTCCATGTAGATGGATTACATCTTCTGTAAAACATTTCCTTAAGCCATTTCGGCTTTAAAACAAATCAAGCCATAAAACTATTGGTCAGCAAGTTCCTTTCAAAGCTAGTTTCAAATACTTTTAAAACATAAACTGTGCTTGGAGAAATGAGGAAAAACTACTAGAAACTGGTTTTCCGGTGTCCTCGACTAGAGAGTGTTGTCATATATTAAATTCAAAATCTTCCAATTTAGCTTCTTTCTCAGCAAAGCCAAAACTACTGACTCTCCTTACAGGTTAGGCAGTACCCATTAAAGGGTATGGGAGAAAGTGCAAAGTGATGTAGAAACACTGGTATCAGTGACCTTTCTTGAACATGTAGTGAATGTTTTTTTCCTTTATTCTGAACAGACAAACACAGTCACTTTCAGCAGATTTTCAGTTCTTCTGGGTGAGTGGACATGCCTTTTGATTCCACACTGCATCATAACAGGTAGGCTCAGAGTCATGTTAAGGATCTTGAGATCTGATTTCATAGCTTTTTCCTGAACTTGCACAGATGGTGTCTGCCTTTTGATCCACCTGCAACTGGCCATTTGAGTTGAGTACTCAAAGCTGGCTCATGTGACACCTGTCATACTACTTCCTTTGATAGCACTGGCCAGGGAAATTTTTCTGATCAACTGATCTGCTCTATGACTTGCAGGTCATAATTGCTCAGGACAAGGCTATACTAGAATTTTGTGAACTTTTGAAGCACAGTTGCCACTTCAAGTCTCATTTATACTTTGAGGATGAGAGAAAAGGATGTTTTTTGGGTCTTGTCACTCTCAACAAGAAATGTAGAAATGTATTCTTACTTGCAGGAGCACATTGCGCTCTGTTACTGCTACAAATTGCATAAGCATCTCACAGCTTCACAGGAAAAAATATTTTACCCATCACCATCTAATAAGCATCCTCCAGTACTGCAATAAACTTGCTACAAACTGAACACATACACTGTTCTAACTGCTAAATCTAGATAATTAATTTAATTACCAGAATTTTGAAGTTATCTCTCATAGGTTTTTTCCTACTAGAAAAGAAAGACATTTCTAGATTAGCATAAACTATTGCCTTGTGATGAGGTATGGTCAGCTATAAATAAAAAATCGAGGGCTAATATATTTTTCATTTTACTCTTCTTCACTTTGCACATCGATTTGGAGGCATGTCCCTGAGCAAGTTCCCGTTCTGGGTGTCAACCTTTAATTCTGCTTTTGTAGCACATACTTGAAACTGAATGATGCTTATTGTTATTAAAGACAATCTTTACACATGAAGTAAGGAGAGGTTATAGCTGATATAACACTGGCTCCTGCTGGATTAAACAATCATAAAATGTTTTGTCATCCATGACGTTTTGAATTCATTGAGGGTGAAAAATTTGGATCCAGATCACTGCTACAGAGATGATTAGCAAACCTGTAATTAAGTGCGGCTTCTCTTGATAACTCAAAATTACTGGGTGCTAAATGGGCATGTACATTTTATTATTTCTAATCAAATAGTGTTGGGATTGCACAAGAAAGTTATAAAGTCCTAATATTAAGTCATCTATTTGACTTTTAAAGGTTCTATTTTCCAGCTTTACAAGGAATTAATTCACTCAAATGGCTATGTAGAATAAGATCATATTAGTTTCATGTCTTCAAATCTTAGCTGAGAAAAGCATGTGGCATTAGTGCAAAAAGAAATTTACAAAATCAAAACAGATAAAATAAAAGAGAAGGATGCTGATTCTTCTTTCAACGATTGATGAATAAAAAAAAAGAAAAAAGTAAAAAGGAACTTTGGTTGCATTAGAATTTCAATATATTATTCTCTTCAAGTTTTCAATTTCAAATCAAACAGTTATGTTAAATGCCTTTACATGCTTACTGTTGCAGACATTTTAGTAGGCTTGTTCACTTTCTTTTTTTCTTGGTCCAATACAAATTTTCCCAAAGTAACGATTAGATGTGTATTCCCATCATGCTAAAAAATCATTTAGCTCACTGTGTTAGACATTAAGGAAGTTTTATTACTATAATGTCTTCATGCAGCTCATATTCCTTCTGCTCACATTTGAATGAGCTTGCAAGTTTAACCATCTGGGAATGCCACTCCAAGTAAATTATATTAGTAAAGACAATCTTAGACCTTCTTCAGTCTTTGATTATCCTTATGTAGTTGAGAAAGAGCCCAGTATTCTCATATTCTACTAAAATAAGGTGGAAGACTGGCCGCATCTATTTGTGTCCAATTCCCCTGTCTTCCCACTTTTTTTCAGGACTATCTGACTAGACTTTGCTGGAATACAGTTTCCTCATCTTGAAGCTTGCAAATTGTTAAATGGCAGTATTGTCTTTCCAATCTTCATGCCATGTATAACAGGAATTCTTAGCAAAAAGTAGTAAAGAAGATATATTATTCTCACCAGTCTTATGATCAGAAAACAGTGCTTTAAAATTGTGATGCAAAAACATATTACGTGCCATTTTGACAAGGCTAATAAAGGTCAAGAGGACAAAGTCAGAGAAAGTCAACCACACTTATAATGACACTATTTTGTACTTTTTTTTCCTTATCATGATATATGAACTACTCTGTACTTTTCTAAAGGGACTATGTCTTAGAGGGTCCCTCATACATTTCACTTTTCTTAGGGGGATGAAGTTTTTTTCTGCACAAGTACTAATACATGTAAGTTGAAACTTAAGATGATGCTTTTTCAGTACAGATGCTATCCATTCTGGATAGGAAACTGCATGGAATCTTATTAAAAATGAGTATATTCTAGTTGCAAATGCATTATGAGCTATCAAAAATCATATTACGCTGATACAAACTGTCATCTTCACAGTCGATCAAACTGCCCTAATGCCAGGATTTAGACAGATGAGCAAAAAAAGACCAGTAGTCAGGTTCTAAGGTGCAGTGTTCTACATTTCACTGTATGAGATTTTATATATTTTGCAACCTTACAATGCTAATTAGAAATTAAGGCACTGGGACAGCACTAAGATGAACAAAACTTCTTCCCAGACTAGCTAAAAATAAGTAAAAGAAGCTAGGGTCTGAGTGCTAATGTGAATCAAAAGCAGGTTTCATTGTGTGTGCAAACAACTTGCACTCACAGGAATATTTTTAAAATCTAACAAAGATTTAAAGAGGAGATACTTTTTCCACTCAGTTAATTTCCAGAGTTAAATTAAACTGTCCCAATGTGAGCATCAGAATAAATTCCATGTACATTCACAATATGGAGGTAAACTGAATCACATATTTTATAAAATTAAGTACCTGGGTTTATTTGTTAATATGATAAATATATATACACCACCAAGCAGCAACTTTACAATTAAAATTCAGTCTTTTCTATTAAAAAAAAAAAGTGTTGCCTTTTCAAGATAACCCATCTTAATATGAATAATAATTCAATTTCATTGTTCTTGGCTAGAAGCTACGCACATTTGAAGTTTGCAACTGCCAGACACTTCTGCTGACGGCAGATGCACTCCATATAATGGAAAAGTGTGCAAATTATTTAGATTCAATAGGACGAAAAAGTGACAAAATACAATTCCTAGAGTGTGTTTCAAGAGTGCTCCATCTATACATAAGAAACTAATTAGTAGTGTACCAGCAAATAGTGCTTAGATGTATGTATATATTCCATATTTATTGTAGTAATATTGTGTATCACCAAGGGAAATTACACAGTGGTGAACACCTGTTTTACATTGGGAGCCAGTAAGATCTGCATTTATGTGTCCCAAGTTTCTTCTCAGGAAAAAAAATACCTGAAGAGACAATACATTAACCCCTTACAGTAAGCTTCATGTAAAAGGACTCGTTTAAATGTTTTTAGCAGACTCACAGAAGCTCCCTGGAAGGTTCCCCCCTAGAAGCAAGCAGAAGAGGAGAATCTTACTGGTACTCATGTTTATTGGCCATGAGTAAGTACTGGTTGGAAGGAAACTTTAAATGGAAGGGTGTGAGGTTTTCTTCTTAAAGTCACCTTTTTCCTTTTGTGAAAAAACCTTCTGAAAGAAAGCCTTAGTAAAGCCTTAATGCTTGACAAAATTAATTTATTTTCATTTATTAGGAAAAATTAGTTTAAGAGAAGTTTTTTATGTTAAAAATTATCTTTTTTTTTCCTTAATTCTACTTTTGTTTTTCAGAAATGTTGGAAGAAGATATTAGAATAAATTTAAATATGGTAATTTTAAAACTTGGTCCACATCATTGCCACATCTAGGCTAACAGTGTATAATACAACTGGAATATTTAAAAACTAAAATGGTATCAGAATAATAATAGATAATGATCAATGATGTTTTACTACAGCAGCCTAATTTTTAATAACTTTTAATGCAAATAGATATATTTGGGAGATTTTTATGTATTTTCAATACAGCTACAAATGAAGGATAGCTTTGAGAAAAATTCAGATGTGAAATAGAAAAATAACAAATTCTTTTTACATAAATAAATCAAAGACAATTCAAGCTAAAGGCAAACTATCCCCTTTCTTGGTTATAATATATATTTAATTACTCATAAAGCATCCAAAAGTACACATTTTCCATCTCTCCACAGTAGTTGTTGTGCTGCTAGCTAGACTGTGAGTTTTATTAGAAACCAGCCCACCAAGAAATCTAAAAGCACATGTTGAATTTATGTTCTATAACTTAATAACAAATAAAATTTTCTTTGTCTATCTATTCTAACAAACTAGATTCCTTTGCCAAATACTGAAGTTAACAGTTCAGGAAAACACACTTTGCCTTTAAATTAGCAGAGGTTGTTGGGTGGTTCATAAAATTGCAATAAAGAACAATAGTGTTTTCTGCAAGATGTCAAAGAGTGAAAATTGCACTAGATCGTGCAACGTTACTTGTCCTCCTAAATAAATACTTAGATATAGTCTAGGTTTTACATCTTATATAGATTTAGAAGCTTCAATGTTGCCAGAAATTAATCAACTGATAAATAACGTATGTTATTTATGTGTTCAGATAAAGGAGCCAGAGCATTTCAACTAAGCTGAAATCAGCACAGCACCCATCACCCACCCTGGTCAATGGGAATTGCAAATACAGCCTTGCCCTCAGCTCCTGTAAAGATTAAAAATGGTAGGGACACTTTATTAAAACCGTGATACATTTGATGTTGTTTCTTCACCCTCCAATCACACAAACCCCATTAAAAGCAGAGGCATGCTTCTAGACTGTCAATCAAACCAAATACCCATGTCAGAATATCATGCCAGGAAATGTCCATATGTTAGTATCATTCTGCCTCTGGTAGCCAACCAAATCTGAAATTCATGGGGAAAACAAAATCACCCTGCCCCATTTCAAAGATGCTGAATGATGGTCTTTAAAAAAATATAATAATATTTTAAAATTATCTAGCTGATTAATATGAATGAAGGGCCTTTTTATTTTGTATCAATGTGGGACTCCAACTATAGATTTTTGTATAATTTTAAACAGACATATACTCACTCATGACTTTTTGCAGCGCTTACAGAATATTCAAGATATAAGACTATATAATTAATTATTATGTTACCAAAATATGAAGTCATAGAAGACTTAAGGGAAGGATGAAAAGAGGAGATACAGACTACCTAACACAATGGAAATTAAAGACAAAGATAAAAAGGGGGGGATACAATTGGAGTTGCTTTTATTTGTAACAGAAAAAGATTTAGAAAAATATCCACAGTATCTTGCTAGGTCAACTAAAGTGTAAAAATTTGTAAACATATTTTTTTTCTTTGCAGTAATGTCCTCTTAAGGCATCTATGTCAAATTAACAAAATCATTTTGAAGCTTGATTAAACTGTAATTCTAGCCTTTTGAAAACGTCATAAGGGGAGATATTATTTCACTTTTCCTGTAAGTTTTTATAATATTTGCAGATGCAGACATTAAAATTCCAGTAGAGATGTTCACAGTATTATCCAAAAGGTTAAAGATGAAAGCAAATCTTTGATTTCCACAGCTTCTGGTTGCTACCTATAGTTTACAAACTGTTTAGTCAAACTAATTGCTCCTAAAAAGAGGGTTGATCAGTAGCAATATGCAACCAATTTAAAAAATAATGACCAAGACTGTAAAGGAATCTAATGCATTTACATAAAACAAGGAAACAGCAATGCTATATTTTAATTTAGGAAAACTTGCATTATGATGAAAACAGAGAGCACAGTCGTGTTCTCATTATCTCAGTGTGCTTGTGCTCCTGAGACAAAAATAAGTATTTCCACAGACTATCACAAAACTTTAATCTCTTAAAATGTAGACTAGTATTAATTCCCCCTTTCCCTAACACTTCAGATAACAAGAAGTCCATAACATTTGCTATTTCATGAAGTTGGTATGTAAATTTGAATCCTGTTTGGTTTTGTTTTTTTTTTTGTTTGCTTGTTTGTTTAAACTATAACACACAACATTTTATCCAACTCTCTGTTGTCTAAGCCCTGAAAGATGCTTCTGTTTACTTTCTTGGTAGAAGCAGTCCATAACTGCATGTTCTAAGTGAGAAGGATCTCTGTAGCAGCAGCAGCTGGGCTAAAGAAGTTTCTCAACAGTGGTAATGCCTCCTACATATTGAAACAGTAATACCAAATATTAATCACTGTTAACATATAAGGTAGCAGGCTCATAATTTTCCCAGCAATACCCCATGCTGTTAGCAGGTGCTCATCCTGCTGAGAAGAGGTTAAGTGGATACTGCTGATTCACTGAGGCAGGTGGATTGAAAGGGAGAAGGAGTGGTTCCCTAGGGAAAAACGGGATTTTAAGATTAGAACAACCATTCCTACCAGAGTTGTGTAGGTGCAGCCTGGCCCAGGTAAAGTCTTCAGATGCATTTTGTTGATAATCTGTTAATGACTAATCTCCAGGAAGAGAATTTACACTACAAGCTCTGTTCATTTTCCTTTTAAATCTGCTCACATAGTCTATTAGGGGATAATAGCAACTGGAAAAATAAATACATCTCACTAAAAACAATTGAAAAAATTAATGTAAAGGATGCAAAATTAACATCTAGACTTTTCAGTTTCACAGTTCAATACATTTTCAGCTGTTATGTGCTTGAAAACCAACTAGAATCATGACTGATTTAATTACTTAAAGTACTCAAGCTCCAACAATGTATCATGGCATGGATAAGCACATGGACAGGTGAGAACAGAAATCAAGGAAAATGCCTTAAGCTACATCTCTGTGAGACTGAGCAAGTATGACTCCAGGTAGGCAGGCATAAAATCTGGCCTCTTTCTGTTTAGCTTCACAGCAAAGACTGAAAAAAAAGCAGCAGCACAGGATACGGCATACTGTCCTAGTGAAGATGCTCAGTACTGAAAAATAGATGGACCTTGTTCTGTACCCTATGTTGCATGCATTAACTACCACAAGGGTAGCTTGGTTATGCCAGCTCATGCTACTACAGCCTGGAAAATGTCTGCAGATAGATGTTCAATGGGAAGTCTATCCGAAAAAGCGTGAGAGAACAGGTAAGCAGCAAGTCTTGTGACACCCACTACAACTCTGACAAAATAAATATATTACATGCATCATGCTTCAACTATTGTAAACATATCTTTGGCATGCTTAAATGTCACATGAGCTATGCAAAAACAAATATTGCATTCTTAAAATGGTGTATGGTTACAGATAGCAATGCTCTCAATGAAACTATTATAACCATTACATTTATATATTGCTGTTGATTCAGAAAGGCCAGTGTACACTTCAGGAAAAGACAACCAGATTATAAATGGGCAAACTCAAAAGGTCAAAATATCACATGCTTTATAAAGTACACTTACATTAAGTAATCATTTGTCCTAGATTTAATTACTTTAGTGGTATAGTGACATTGTGTAGGCAAAGACTGGAAAACTAATTATAAGAGAGCTATGTTTTTATTATTATTCCAGCCATCATCTCTGCTAACTTTCTTTTAAACTTTGCATAGGTGCTAATTTTTTTTTTTTTTTTTTTTTTTTTTTTGGCATTTTCATGTTTTACATAAACCGTGTAAAAGAAAGCACTATACAATAAATGCTCAATAGCTCCTGGCCTTGAACAGCTTATTTACTTAATTGTGTATCCCTTGTGGATTTTTCATAATGATTTACAGATCTAATTTAAATACCTGAATAGATTCATGAAATATAATTTGAGGCACATTTATTCAGCTTACTTTAGGAACTTCTAATGAATTCTCTCAATATGTAATTCTATCTTCAGCATCTTGATTTGAATTAAATATCATTGAACAAGGTGCTCATATTGAATACAAACTACAATTTGAGCAACAGTAACCTTTAGTATGATAACGGGTTTATCCCCTTTTCTTTTGAAGCTTTATTTCCTATCTGTGTCCTTTTTTCCAAACTTCATCTGCATATCTGCCTTAAATGTGATTAAGCTTTATCAGTCCCAACAATACAGAGGCTGGAACTATTACATTGAAACAGTAAACACACCCTCCCACTACTGTGCCACCAATCAGCAGCACAAAGGTGTCCGATTTACTACAAGCAGTGAAATGTGCAGAAATACCATGATGGGACCTGGGTTTTCACAGCCATCCCAGATGCACTCTTGCAGTGACACAAACACCCAACCAAGCTCCCTTCACAGCTGCACCCCTGCCACTCGTGGTTTCCTTATGGGCTTGAGCCCACGTTCCCATAGCAGAGCCTCAGACATCCAAATCCTTAAAACAATTTTAGTTATTGGTGCAATAACGAAATAACAAAATGACAGCTTGAGCTGGTGCCTGTGACATGGAGCCCTGAACAAAGGAATCTCTGGTATTTTATACCTGGTTGCACCACGGGTCCCCAGGCAAGAGGCTGTGAACTGCTGACCCCTTGCACAACAGGGACCCAGGGAACCCCAGGGCTGAACTCACAGCTGCACCCTGAGCTACCTGCACCAAAGCATTCCTCAGCAGCCGCCAAGACAGAGCCATTTTTCAGAGCCCCCACACAAAACTTGTCTAGCAAGCCACTTAAGCAAGAAACCACTGGTCTTGCGTACACATTGCTAAAAATGCTAATGCCACCTAAAACCAGAGATCCTGTGCTGAATCTCAAGGAAACTTAATGTAAATGTTTCAACCAAATTGAGAATGCGGACTCTATGATATGGATAAGACCAATCTAGTCTCAGTTTTATGGGTTTTTTCTTGGTGTTGACAAAGATTAACAACAAAAACAAAGACTGTGCACAACTTAGTACAAGCCTGGATTGCATCCCAAGTGAGTATCTGCCACTGGGTTGTTGAGAAGTTAACAGAGGTGCCATACTTAGCACTCTTGCTTTCATGCATTTGAAAGGACTCCTTGCAAAGCACAAGATCTCTTCCTTATTTCTTTCTTTCGTGGGAATGAAAGGAGAAAGCGGATTTCAAATCCCAGAAATATTCCCTGCTCAAGTCTGTCTCAAGAACAGTGCAAAAATATATGTTCTTTATAAAAAAGTCTATAAGCTTAGCTGAAAGCAAGCAGTGTGGTTCTGAACAGTCATGGCAGGAAAGAAGAATAAAATAAAAGAGTATTCATAAATTATTATAATTATAACTTCAGTTATAATCCTTCTGGTTAATCCTCTTATTTACCAGGTTGGAATAAACTTCTATCTATAACTTCTCTTGTGATGAATCAGAAGCATTAGGAAGAATAATCATATGAATAATATAATAATTGCATTTTCTTTCTATATCTACAAATAACAACTCACAGAATTACAGCCGTAGCTCTATGTGACCATTTTTTGTCATAGGAACATTGTTATACTGTGTTGATACTATGATGTTTTGTATTTATTTTTCCCATCTATATCCAACTGTACAAATTTAAACTTTGCAGAAACACAGTTTCCTCATAAAGCAAATGAATTAGAAACTTTTAATCTGTTGAAAGGACAAATTATCCTTATAATTTCCTATCAGTGGTCTGTATAATTATGTCCTTCAGGTGAAATTTATTAATGAGAAATAATCTTTTAAAAATTATCCTGATGTTCCCTTTGTATTTGATAACTGACCATTTTTCACTTACTCTTTTCTGCACCATGAGTTCTGCATATTTTAAACCCTGTAACAGAGATATACTATGGAAAAATATTATGCACAATTACTCGTAACTGAGTCATAGGAACAGAAGCTGCAACATGCTGCTTTAGGTTAACACACTATGCTCGTAATGTCAGAAGAATTATAAACTTTACATTGAACTGTGACTTTGCAACCTTACCCACAGTGAAATTCTTCCCAAAGCAGAGCTCCGTGGAGGACAGTACTTTGAATGAAAATAAAATGTTCAGTGTTCTTAAAACATCTACTACCCTTTCAATAAGCCCAAGCAAAAGCTCAGAATCAGGCACTAGAGTTACAAATACTCATTTACTTCAGCTATTTCCACTAATAACTAAGTTTGAAAATTAGTCAAACAGAAATGGAAAGCTGAACAATTAAGATTCTCCCCATAAGCCCATCTCTATCATTTTATTAAAGGCAACTGGGAAAACCCATACTGAATAACTAATTCAAAATTATATTTGTAGAAAACAAATTAATGTAATAATTTTCTTTCTGAAATTAATTTAAATCTCTGTGGATGTTCCTGCAAATTTACTCTTTACTGTGCATACAAAAAGTTATGAAAAGCCTTACTATGCTGCTTTAGGCAAAGATTCATTGCCTCATTGTTGACTGTAATGGCTATTCCCATCCAGCAGGCTTGCTTTAAAGCAAATACATTTTTGCTCCTATATTTATATCAGAAATTCTGGATATTGCTCAGCTGTCTCACTAGACTATAAAACGAGATAATTTCTAAGCCTCATTAAAAAGGATGAGTAAATCATATATTAAGTTCCAGTTTTTCTGTCTTTAACAATATTATTTCTATTTCCCCCAATCACATGGCTGGCTCCTTTTTTACTTCATTCAGTGTTTTTCAGGAAAAATGTTTTTCAACTATTTCTAACATGCAAAAGAAGATATATTAGTTTTAGTAATAAATAAAACAAGTTGGTAAACACATTGTCTGAATCACAATCTAAATATACCACATACTACATAGAATAAGAATTTAAACAAAGAGCAACCCTGGCTCAGCTCTTTATTTACTTCTACACCTGAAGGCACCGATCAGGATGCTGTTTTCTACTTCAGAACATTTCCTTGCTACTAATGGGGGTTTGGTTGGTTTAGCAGTTTTTTGGTCTTTTGTGGGTTGTTTTTTTTTTTTTTTTTTTTTTTTTTTTAATTTTTTAAAATTATTTTTAGCTAGCTTCTAGCTTAACTAGCATTTGTTGGCATATGAATACTCCATATACTTGCAGGTGAATTATTTATGTTTTTCCTGAATTTCTTATTGAAAGATCTCTGTATTATTATGTAAATTGAATCAAAAGAACTTAAACCTTTTTCTATTAAGGAAAACATATATTTACTAAGACTTTCATAGATAGTGGAATTTACTTGCTTTATGCAATTCTACCTCTAAAATAAAATAGAGAGCATTAAAAGAATTTTCTTACCACACCCAAGCAAGGAGAAGACACGCTTTTTTTTTCCTCTAGTTAGTGTGAGTTCAGCATGGTTGATTAAAATGGAGCCTGAGAGAACTGTGAGTAGGTTTAGATTAGATATCAAGAAGAAATTATTTATTATGAGGGTGATGAGGCACTGAAACAGGTGTTCCAGAGAAGCTGTGGATGTCCCATCCGTGGCAGTGTCCAAGCTGAATGGGCCTTTGAGCAACCTGGTCCAGGGGAAAGTTTCCCTGCCAATGCAAAGGTAACATCACTTCCAGCACAAATGATTCTATCATTCCACTATGCAAAATCAAGAATGATAATGAGGCAAAAGTATATACTTCAAGAGACCAAAGTTATGGGGGAAAAAAATAGAATAGATTCATTACTGTGCTAGTTCTGGACGGAGTAGAGTCAATTTCCCTCATGGTATGGGGGTGTGTTTTGGGTTTGTGCTGAACACAGGGTTGATAACATAGACATGTTTTTGCTATTGCTGAGCAGGGCTTCCACAGAGCCAATGCTTTTTTGTACTGCCATGCTGGTGAGAAGACTGGGTGTGCATGGAAGGTTGGGAGGAGACACAGCCAGGACAGGTGACCCAGCTGGCCAAAGGGATATTCCAGACCATATGGCATCATGCTCAGTGTGTAAAGCAGGGGACATTTGGAGTGATGGCTTTGTCCTCCCCAGTCACTGTTAGGTGTGATGGGGCCCTGCTCTCCTGGGG
>JAOTQP010001652.1:35214466-35233795 GCA_026413545.1 Cichladusa arquata | reverse complement strand
AGGCTTAAAAAAAAAAAAAAAAAAAACAATCAACCAAAAACAAAACAAAAAAAATCCCTAAATTTTCAGACTGGGGTGCTGGAGGGCTAGCTTTCCAATACAGCCCTGTACCTAAACACACAGACCTTTTGTTCTCTCCTTCCTTCACAGAAAGGATCAGCTGTCCGAGACAATCCATGTGAAACATATTCAAGAATGTTACACTAAGAATGACACAAAACCAAAAACTGAGCATGTTGGAACTACAGCTTTCTTCAGCATTGAACATCACCCCAAATGAGAAATAATACACTGCTAGCAATTTAGCCAGTGGTATTAGCAGAATAAAGGAACAGAATTTGAAAGATTACTGTTGAATGAGATAAAATATGAAATTTAAAAGCTCTTTAAATAACGAGTTCCTCGCTGTTAAAATTTGCTACAGCTAGATAGCAAAACAATTACTTTGTGACAGATTGTGGGGAAAATAGCAACTTTATTTACAGGGTAGACAAATTTAATACAGTTATTTCTTGCTTTATTTCCTCCTTTGTATTGCAACGCTTTCTGTGTGAGTGGCTGTCAAGGACTTCTATGGACAATAACAATACAGCAACAAAGGACTACAAAACATGTTTTTACTATAAGTGAACTACCAGTGGACATGCACAATGCTTCTGCTTCTTTTGTAGAATTCCTGTTAAGAGATGGTCAGGAAATAACATTTTGCCTTTTGAAAAGAAATAAAAATCACCAGTGATTCTGCTCCTCTTGTATGCTGCTGGTTTAGGGCACATCAGCATCTTTTCTTTAACTCTACAACAGCAGCAAGAGATTTGTATATTCCTCAAAACACCACTTAATATTTTATAAAATCCTGGTCTAATTGAAAAAATGTTAGGTGAAAACAGTGTGATGGATTTAATAACATTGAGTGTTCAATAACCTGTCCTATTTCTTGGAATGAAATTCATTATTTACCCAAATATCTTGCAACAGTAGTCTAAGTTTTCTTTCCTGCTGAAACTACAGACATTTCTAGCATGCTTGCTCACAACATGAAAGTTTGCAGTGTTTTTGAAGTGGAGTAGCAATTAATTTAATTTTTTTTCTGCATTCATTTTTTATTTCAACTGGAAACCTCAGACAGGGTTCCTGTGAGCATGAGTTACGTTCCTCTATTATAAGTGTTTTTCTCAAAAAGAGCATGAAGGTACGCTACAAGCTGTCACTTCTAAACACAATTTTAAAAGCATTTTTATGGAAGAAATGAGGAGTTCTAAAGGGGGAAAGCAGAAGAACAATGCTAGCTATGCAAACAGCAGAGATGGAACAGTGCTACAGTGAAGAGCCAAAATGGACTGGGATGTAGTGCTCAGCCTGGAGCTTCAGAGGGTTTCACCAGGTCCAGAAACCTGAGCTTGCATTAATCCAAAAGCTCTTCCTATCCCTTTCTTGTGACTGAGAGCTCTCAGCTGCACACAAACACCCATCCACTAGAGAATGGAGAGCTACACATAAACCCCTCACAAACTTTAGGGCCCACCTTTTTGTATTTATTCCCTGGAAATACACCCACAGTACAACTAGAAATGCTTAAAGCCATGCTACATCATTGCTGAGTTGATCATCCAAAACAGTGTGTGATCTTGTACTTGCACAATGTATGAATGTCAAAAATGACAGACTGATAATTAGCAACAAAGAATAATATAAATCTGAAGATTTCTGTACTTCAGGAGAGCAACATCAATACAAAAAGGAGGAGACAGTTAGGAATCTTAAGCAAAATAAGATGTGTAAGGTTTGAGGTGATTTCAGAAGTCACACCTCAGTTTCCAGAATGATTTTAAGTATTTTGAAACTTTATGAGTTCTGGAGAACTGGTCCTGCATTACAGTAAGCTCTTATCTGGAACTGCTTTGAAAGAACAAGACCAGATTTAGTAGATGTAGTAAAGAAAACCCTGCTTTGTTAGACTTCTGCAAATACCAGAAATATTTAATCAAATTTTAAAGTGACAAATTGTAGCTTACTAAAAAAATTAGTGGATTTTTTCATTAGCATTTTAAAAAAAACCAACTCCTAAACATAATGGTTTAGAGCATTTTCTAGTTCTCTTGTTTCATATTTTAGTTGCTAAAAACAATCATAATTCACATGAAGTAAAAGTGGAGGTTCTGCTTTTATCATAGACAATTTACAATTAATTTTGATCAACTGTGGGACAACATTTGTCTAGAAGTCCCCCTAATAAAAAATAACTATAATATCTTTTACTGTGTTTGGCTTAATGTGGTAACTGCTTTTGGAGGTGATGAGGATTTTGGTCATTTTTTCTTTCTTTATTCTGAGAGTGAATGGTACAGGAACAAAAGCACAGAAGTACAAACACTTAATTGTGCTTATGGGGAAGATTTAGGGATCTGAAGGACATGAGAGAATATTTTTTGTCCAAACTAATACTTAGACTGCCACTGCAGTGGGATAATGTCCAATCTCCAAAAACTTAGCCACACTACTGGAGATGTTTTTCAGACACTGATTGACAAGATACATTGTTACCTGTTTCATGAGCCTTTATCATCAACTGGATGCAGCCATAAAATAGATCATACATTCAGTGAATTTCTTTAATCAAATTCTGTAGGAAAAAAAGCCCATTGCATAATAAAGTAACATTAAATATAAATGTCAGTTCAAAATCAAAAAAAGAAAGAGCTATGCAGTTAGCACCTTCCTTTTCACCTCTGATGAAACACACCAGATCAAAATAAAGCATGCACTTTTGTAGTTTGTTTCTATTTCTTTGAGACTACATGCAAAAATTTTACTCAGACCTTTAAAGAACATTCAGCTACAGCTATTTCACATGAGCAATACTTTAAACAAATGAGAATTCCACTTTTTATGTATTACTCCAGAGTTTGAATGGGTCATATATTTCACACTTTTTGCTTTGTTTTTAACTCCCCATCTGGCTTCATCTGCGAGTTCTAGAAGCTCCTAAATTCACTTTTTATGGTTCAACCAATTTTTTTTTCCACCTTTCACTAATGTTTCTTATGCTATCTAGGACTGTGTATACACATTTCCTGTATATAGTTTTACACTAAGTACCAGGTTATTCTACAGAATTCTCTCTAAAATTTAATGAGCAATTCAAGTGAATCAGATGGGCAGGATGACTAAATTTCTCCTTGTTGTGCTGTAAGAATTGACTAATCATAATGCTAAGAGATCCTTAACAAAATAAAATACATTAAAAATATCAGTACTAACACTGGAGAACACATCATACCTTTAGCACCCCGTTTAGATAGGTGGTTTACCATGACTTCCCATATAGTCAATAGGTGAAAGATAGGCTTCCTCCAAAGAGGGATGCATGGAGCTGTTCCCAAAATGTTCTTCACAGAAGTTTTATTCTCTCCATAAGTGCAATCCCTTGAAGCAATAAGACACTCTAAATACTCTGACTCTGATGTTGTTTAGGATGTATAGATCTTGGATCAGATTAGAAGGAGATCTGTCTCATAGCCAAGAGCTACAGGTTTTTTGAGACACACACCTAACAACTACTATCTTTCTTCAAGCATCTCAAAAGCAAGTATTGGAAGGGGCTTTTAAAAAACAATAGAGCAGCCAAGAATATTTACAGAAAACACCTTCCAAGTATTCATGTTAAGTGAGAAAATGCCTTAAAGGAAGGCAAAGGAAAGTAACAAGTACACCATGGAACAATCAGATGTGTGCACTGGTGCCATGATGTGAATAATGATGAAAGGGAGATTTGCTACAAGTAGAAGCCAGCTGATAAGCCAGAGATGTAAAGCTGGAAACAGCTGGCTGGAAGAACAAAGCATTGCAGAGGGCTACATGCAGGGCAAAAACCACATTTGCCATACCTGTCAGAAGTGGAAATGGTGCTGCTTGGAAAAATGGATTATCCTGAGTGATTTAACTACATTGCTAGAAAGGACAGTATTCAGAAAAGTTTTAGGGAGTAGGATACATTTCAGATGGAGGAACTCAGGGCAATCATAATGATTTGGCACAGGAACAGGCTGGATAGTAACATTGTAAGTAGTTACTGAGGAGAAATTATGAAAACAACCTCTGCAAGGTATGCCTGCCAATTTCTCAACATTAGTCACCTATAAATACTGAGTAATAATTATATACTGATTGAAATATTTTATGTCATCTCTAATTTTATTGTCATCTTTATCAATTTAACTTGTTAGGTAGCAAAATTGAACTATACTTTTTTAAAAGGCTTTTGAAGTTCTTGGATAATTCAATTCATAGTGGACAATTCAAAGGGATTTTGATAAACACCGAAACTGACTGAAGTAGCTAAGAACTTCTGTATGAGAAGGAAGACACAAAACTAAGGTCAGTGGCTGGAAATTGAAGCTAAATAAAAAGGGGACTAAAAGTATACTTTACAATGAAACTTTCTAATCTTCTTAACCTTCCACACTACCTGTCTTGAATTGCTTGCAAGCCACTTCAAATCTGTCCCAGGTAACTTTCTAAACAACCTTCTCCTGCAGAAGTCCTAATCTCCTAATCCAAAGCATCACTTAATTAAAGAATCAATTGTAATTTTTTGCTCTTTATTAAATGCAATTTATAGCACGAGTGGTTCTTGCTTTCTGTGGTTATTTCAAACAATGACTTTGTTGTTAGTTGTGGGGTTTTTTGTTTGCTTTTAAAATAAACTCACTCTCTTAATGCTCATTATTAAGCATGTACTACGACCATTTTTGGAGTCTCCAGTATAAGATAGACATAATGGAGCAAGTGCAAAGAAAAGCTACCATGACAGCCAGGAGCAAAGAAGCTGAGGGAAACAAAGTTGTTCAAATTTAAAGGAAATCCAAGGGGAAAGCCTGTTGATGTTTACAACTACATAGTGAAGATTAAGTGAAATGACTCTCGAATGCATAGCAGAAGTGTGAGAGGCAATGGACACACGTTAGAATATGGGAAATTTTAACTTAGTAAAGGAAAGAGCTTATTCACAGAGAGGGCAGTTACACATGGAACAGGAGCTAAAAGATAACTGTGCAACATTCATCCTTGGAGACATTCAAGAACCCAGTTGTGCAAAGCCTTGAACAACTTGACCCAGTTGGCCCCACTACGAGCATGAGGTCACACTGCATGGTGCCTGTGTGAGTTGACATGGGCAGGCAGCCAGAACAACCACAAACCACTGCTGAACTACAAACAGTAAATTTCAATACCTCACTACCCATAGGATCCTGGAGCAACACCCAAGTGGAGACACACAAGCAGGAGCAGAGGCCCTGTGAGGCTCAGCCCATCCCAGCACACAGCAGGGCTGCTCTCTGCACCCATTTATCGAGGGTCCACACACACCTGGTTTATCACCATGCTGTGATCTCCCTGTGCTTTTTGTGAACTGTGAGCCTTGGTCTCTCTCCCAAGAGGGAGCTCAAGCATGCCTGTGAGAGTGTCTCCAAACCTCTGCAAGCATCTATCTTATCTCTAGACAGAGACTGCACTTCTCAAAACACAGAGGATTAACAACAGTGGGTATAATATATGGAGTTTCCCTCACTTTTATTCTCCAGTCGTCAGCATCCCCAGCTGCAAGGTCACTTAAGGCAATCTTAAGGCATCCTCCTGCTTTTAACCCTTCCTTCCGAACAACAACCGTAGGTCCCTTTCAATCTATATAATTTTTATGATCATAAGGGTCTAATTGGGCTCATTCAAAATGCTGCCATGCAAGTATGCAGGCTTATTGAAAATATTGCAGTCCAGTGGAAGAGTTCAAGTTGTAAGCCTTATATAAGAAGATTTTAAAGAAAGCAGTTATTACTTATTATTTTAAATATGATAAAATTCTAAATATGAATCACCTCAGAGAAAGTTTTGCTATTGTTTATGTTCTATCTTTTAAAGCCTGAGATGCCTTCTTCAAATTTTTTTTTTCAAAACCTTTACAACAGTTAAGCACAAAGCTGATAAGGGTAGAGCATGAAAAAGAAATACATATTTTCTGTCTTTCTAGGAAAAGTTTCCTATATGAACCATCCAAATAAACTGAAGAATAATTTTCAATTAAATAATTGGTAATGCAAAGCCTTCTCAGTATATGTTAAGTAGTAAAGTATTTGAGATATTTTTGTTTTCATTAACTCTTCTCTTTAATTTATGTAGCAGCAAAGATAAGGAAACTTGTATTTACCAGATAAAATAGTCTGACTTTAGAAGCTGATTCAAATTGAGTTTAAAGCTTTTTATATCTTCGTTTACTATTCATACATCAAGGCAAGAGTTCAGCAAGCAATCAACATATAAAATATAAAGGGAAAGTACTAGAACTAAATCATTTAAAGACTACTTAAGACAGCAAAAGCACCTTAGGAAGAAACTGAGAGTACCTCTGAAAATCTCAAAAATTACTTCTTAAAAGCTAGAAAATTACCATATGATAAGGTCAAGAGTGCTAAAGTAGATAACACGTGTTTCATGAGAAGTGTGGTTAATGTGCAGCTGGGTTTTTAACAATTCTTTAAAGTATAAGATATGAGGTAAGAATTGGTGTATTTAGTTCCCTTCAAAATATGACATAGTAATTGATATAATAGCTAAAAGTCGATACACAGTCCTTCAAGTACTTCCTAGAATGAATCCCTGAATAAAAAAAGAGCTTGCATATAACTTTTTTTTTCTTTGCTAAAGAACTATAAATTAGCAAGCTTCTTTAAAAGTCTGCACTATTTTATATTAATTATAGATGTATAATACTTTATCTTCACTTAATAGCTTCATCATCTTCACATGTCTTCAAAACAATGTATCGATTTCTACATAGACATTTATGTCAGACTGTTCATAGCATTCCCACCCATCCAGGAAAAACAAACCTAAAAAATATTTGGAAAAAACTTATTTCCGTAATATTTGTGTCTCCAATGCTTTGCAACATGCATGTGTTCAGAAATAACACAGAGGATTTCTTAGCAAAACAAGTGACATGAAGTGTCAGGCTGTGACCATCTATAAGTGTCCAACAGCATTTTGGCCAGCTGCTGACTTTTGATAAAAGTCCAGAAAAACTCCACAGGAAATCTACACCAGAAAAAATAAAAAGAGGGGAAAAAATTAAATATTTCTAAAAATTATTAATTTTAAATATTTCATCACAGGGAGGTGCAAAATTCTCTTTACCGGGAGAAAATGAACTGCATGTAAGAATGATTCCCTCATCAGGTTGTACAAACTCTTGTCTTCATTTTTGGAGACCTCCTTTCCTTCTGGAGAGTGTTGGCTATTTGATGTCTGTTGGCTGACACTCTCCAAGAATGAGTATCTGAGACAGAGTAAGGCTAAAACTGCTGACACAGTGAAATACCTAGGATTATTTGCTGGGCCAATGCAGACCTACTCAAATTACAGAACACAAAAATCCCCTCTTAATTCTCAGTACAGCCCACTTGTTTTCTTCTATCACTTGAGAGTTCCACCATGTGAAAAGCAGGAGATAAAAGTAGGCAACCACATGCACTGTCAGGCTTGAACTGATCAGTGAGCAAGCCACAATCTCCACAAGAAATATACAACATTTGTAAGCAATGCACTTCAAGCAAATAAAGCACATAAACAACTATAACAAAATATAAAGAATTTCAGTATGAAAAAAAGAAAATTAGTTTTTCAGGTATTAATTTATGACAACCATAAATTACCTGTGTTTTATATTACCTAGGACAATAAACATCATAGCTCCATTTATAATTTTATCCAAGAAAATCCCCAAACAACCAAACCCTATGATACATACATTCATATTCTCGCCATTAGACCTTAGATACCACTCAATTCTTACCTCTGTGTTCACATTCCCCAAGATCACACTCCTGCCACTGAACAGAATACACCCACTGATACCACTGATCTCAAAAAAGAGGAAAGATTTAACCTGTTTTTTTCTTACTTGATTAATTTCCATTAACCTCATACAAAGTTTAAAGAGAGCGGGAACATAGCTGTGAGTTTCTGTTCAAGGTTAACCATGGAACAGCAATAAAAAAGGTACATTTGAAAGGAAAATATTCCTCAATTGTATAATTAAGTGTTTTGCCACCAGCACTCCAAAATCCACTGCTCCTACTTAGCGACTTCCTGAAATGCTTCTGGGCGAAAAAAAAAGAGAGAAAATAAAGGCAAGACTTAGAAGAAATTAAGTGGCTCATCCTTTCCTGAATGGAACTGACACTTTCCAGCATATATCATTCTAAAGCAGCACATAAGGCAGGAGTGTTACTTATTGGCAAAAAGACTTTAAAAGCATTGCTCATTTTTTACATGCTGCCCACACCCAGAGGAAGAATAGTGACAGAGCACGAAGAAAATTAATCCCCAGATGGCACTGCTACTCTGTTATTTTTACTGTGTAAATCCTTCCTTAGTTTGGGTAGGAATTCTGTTGGTGGTTTTCTTGTTCAATTTCTAAATGGATTTGTGGCAAGCATCAAGGGAATGAGTTCACTGTCCCTATTACTTTAACTATTCTGTTCATAAACACATATACCACTTTCATCTTTCACCCAGGTTCCCTGCATATTGTTTATTTTCATATTTGTCACAAAACCATTGCATCTGTGACAATGATTTGCATTTCACAAAAACACGTTTGTCACGGGCTGCAAAAGACAAATGAACAATTTGCTAATAAAATAGAAATAAAAATAATTTTACAACATAACCTAAAGATGCACCGAAGAACAAAGCCTCGCACAGCACAAAAAAAGCAAAGCAGATTCTTTCCAAGCACTATTTTTTCATTTCAATTCTTTCCTGTGACTTTCACCTGCTGCCTTCCACCGCCACCTGCTGAACACGCACGAAAACAGCATCACAGCAAGCCAATGTCAGAATTTCTGCCTGCAATTTCTGCCTGCTGCAGGTTTTTCTGTTGGCGAACCACGGAGGAATATTTAGAATTTTTTCCCTTAGCCTATGTTTAGAAGGTTTAATTTAGAGGAAAAGCATATGCAACTGGCTGGTATTACCTCTAGCATGGCAGCTCTATATTTATGAAACAGTGTCTTGTGGGAATCACTTGGATTCTGGACACAGCACGATGCAGGAGTCTTGAGCAGCAGAAACTAACTCCGAAGTTGAAATTTAAAGTAAAATGGATAAGCGAAGATGAGAAATGTATGATAATTATGACTGAAAATAAAACAAAACCTTCTCGATAGTGACAGCTATCGAGATCTTTGAGCACTTAGCAATTCTAAAGAGCACCATAAAATAGAAATACTTATTTTGCTGAATAGCAGCATAAATACCAAAATACCTAAGAGTGAATTGAAGGGGAGCACTAGCCATTGTGTCAGAGCATGACTGGTACAATAGGATTGTTCCTTAACAATTGTACATCAAATTATAGCCTCTCATTAACATTGTCAGAAAGAGGAAAGGAGAAAAACATGTAAAATGAAGAAGCCAGAGCCCACTGTCATAGAGCATCTTCACATGATGAAGCTTGGAATTACTGTGATACTTTGAACGCTGTATTTATTTTCACACCTCAATCAGATAATCTTCCAATCATTAATCTAAGTTTTTCACTATGACTCTCGCAATTTTATATTTGGAAACAAGCTTGAAATATAAAGTACATAACTCAGAGCTTTTATATTTTAATTTTAAGCATCATATACATTAGTATTTTTTACCTAATGCACCACTTTATAAACATTATATATTGAGGGTCTGGGTGTATGTTTGTTTGTAGATTTTGATGAGGGTTTTATTTGCTTTTTTTCCATGCATTTTTCTTTTCACCCCCATAAACTTGGCTACTTAGAGTAGTTTAAAAATGCTTCTAGAAAACTCAATCTGTGTGACATATACAAACCCCATTATTTTTAAACTACAAAAAACTCCACTAAATGTAATTTATGTCTACACTTAATATCTAATATGTGCCTAATACTCTTATACCTTGGAGTTCATTAAGTGAGAAGCTCCTATACAATATTTAAAACATTAAGGAGAAACATTTCTTCTACAAATTATCAGCAGTAATAGTACCTGGTTTAACATCTGCAACTGATTTGCATCTTTTACCTAGCTTTATATTAGAATGAATCATCATATTGTATTTAATTAGAAAAAAAAAAATATACATTGCAGAACTTGAAAACAGAATTTTTCAGGTGCTACTGCTCAAAAAATATAGATATACACTTGCTTTGTTAATTTTATAAAAATACACAAATAGATTTTCACCAAATTTGTATTTCAACAATAATCCATGTATTCCTAAAAGATACAGGGTCTTCTGCTCTTCCCCCTAATTTTCAAGTTGAATCATGTCTTATTGAGAAGAATAAAGTAACACCATTTCTCACAGTTACATGTCCAAAGAAATATGTGACACACGAGATCATCCCTTGAATAAATATTTACAACACTTTGAAGGAGAATTCCCAAAAGGAAAAGCAATTGCCAAGTCAGCTGCAGTAATAAATGAGAAGAATGCTTCCATACTGTACTTACGGTGTGTTTGTGCTCTGTTGACCAAACTGAAACAGCTCAAGATCAAAACAGAAAATAAATCTAAGTGGTTGCAGACCACACATGTAGGCATTTACTGTATAAAGAAGAGGGGTCTGATCTTAAGTGCTCATTACTATGCCTCAATGGACATTGCTCTTCTAATTTAAGAATTAATTTCAAGGAACAGACGATTAGCTAGAAACTCTAAGTATTCATCCTAAATCAATTAAGAAAAGCTGGACTATTTTTTAATCTAAAACTCTCCAAAAAGAAATTGCAAATTCAAATATATAAACAAGTTTTTTTAGAGTAACAGCACACACTTTTTTTCTCCCTCCAAACTGATCCAGGATAAGTTATATTTATCTGGGTAATTTTCTGATTAATCTCTTATTTTATGAGGATTAGACATTAACTTTGTTTGTCAGATCAACTACTTGAACAAATTTGCAGACTTGAAATTAATTACATTTTTTACTAGGCTTTATTTACCATTTGTCAACTTGCCACATGCTGTATTGAGTTTACAAGCTGCCATTTTAATTTAGACTCCTTCTATGCATAGAAAATTGACTTAGTTTATACATTGACTTACAAATATATTAATCTTGCCATGTCATAACCATACAAAAGCAAAAACTGAATACAGCAAGCAACACATAACCATATATTTTCTGTTGCTTTTAAAGCCCTCTAAATAATTATTGGTCTTGCTTTAAGGGAAAATTAGAGAAAGAAAATCTGAAAGGGGCAGTGAAAAAAAGAGGCGTTTTGAAATGCAGAACTACACCGGCAACACTAGAAAAACATGGTATCTTCCTCATCAAGCTTCTGAGATTAAACTTCAGCTAATTAGACATTAAGTCTCAGTATATTTTATGGTAAACACTATTTGATATAGAATACTGATCAAATTTAAAAATAACACCTTCACCCATCAGCCACAGTACAGAACATTCCAAATTAAAAAAAAAAAAAAAAAAAGAGAAGACAAGGGCAAAGCAAGGACAGATACGACAAATGCCTCAAAAGCCAGCGACAGACACATAAGTGCTCCCCCAGCCCCTCATTCTGCACAAAGCTGGACAGCCAGCTGCATGATTTTGGGACACATTAGGTCTAGTGCCAGAGCAATGCATTTTCTTACTCTATTTTGTAAAGCTTTCCTGCTCCTAGAGTAAGTCATTGTCATGGTTACAGAGCAAGGGGGTGAGGCACTGTCTATTTGATACCATCCCCAGCATGGCTGGGGGCACTGTCTTGGAAGGAAGAAGCCAGAGCTGGAAATAAAATTTGTCGTTTTGCCTGCCTGGCTCCTGCCAGAGAGTGTGTGGGACCAGGAGCCAGGGCTGTGATGCCCCAAGAGAGAGCCTCACTGTGCCACCATGGCCCCCAGGTGAGAGCCCTGGCACTGGGACCACCACAGTTGGCATTTTGGCAGCACAACCTCTTGTTCAGATGAATTAGCTTCCATGTTTTTTGTTATGTCCCTGCTTTCTAGGTTTTTTTTTTTCTTTTGTTTTGTTTTGTTTTTTTGTCCTTTTTTCTTTTTTCTCTTTTCCAGGCTGGGAGGAGTGGGAAAAAGCTAAGCTGTGCAAGTTCTCCTATCACCAGTTTGTTTGGTGGCAACTACATTAGCTGGTGCCTGGGGGGACCTTCAGCAGTGAATACCTTGTTTTCAGGTAGAAAAGTTTCTCTCTCTATTGTACACTCCTTCTTATTAATTTTGGTGTGGTTACTGCTATTTCCAGTACATTGTTATTCCTGCTTCTAATCTCTCCTAGTGTTTTAAACCACCACAGTCATATAGACCCAATGGCTTGGAGAGACTAGATACAATCATTTGCAGTAGGTTTGTAAAGTGCAGTGTAGCAGCAGTCTACTTCTCAACACTAGATAATAACATTAGGCAGGTAACTGCATTTCTCTCAACACCTGAAGGTTTCCACTACTCTATAGAGGCAGTACTGCAGTGTAACTGATAGATTCAGCAAGAATTTTTACTTAGGCAGCACTGTACGACCTGACAACATTAACGTCCCATTTCCAAGGTTTTCTCTGTATTTTCTTCCTACAACAAATCCAAAAGCACATTCCTGTTTGTAATTAGTGTAGGTATAGGGCCGTGCTGACACAGCTATTCAGTTTTGGTGCAGGGAGACAGCTGGTATCTTAAATACTTTGCACGCTGCTTCTACCACTTAGCCACATACACATTCTGTAAAATACTGACTCAATGTTAACTTGCTTCATATTAATTCTACTCTCACAGGACATTCTGCACGATGCTATTCTATAAATCAGAAGATCATTGTTTGGCTGCTGCTGGAGTTCTGCAGAAGATCTAAGATAAAGAGAGAATGCTTTCCAGGATTAAGTTAAAAATCTAATTCTAAAGTTATGAAAGGAGGGAGATGTATTTTCTTTCCCTATATTATCCCTAGGAAATAAAAGATGACGCAAGTCTAAATAAATTCTACCAGAGGTCTTCCAAGGGCAACTAAAACACCAACATAAATTAATAATTTGATGCCACATGGCACTGGTAAAGCCTTTTTCCATGGATACCAATACACTAGTTTTGGTCCAAAGACCTGAGAGCTCTAGAGGCCACATGGCACTTTTCAGTCTTCCCTGGGCGACCTGTGACACACAGCATCCATTGTGAACAGTACTGTGGCATTAAAAACCCCCAAGAGCAGCAATTCTCTTTGGGAGCTTAAAACAATGGGTAATGTAAAAAATTATCTAGTTACTATCATGGAAAATATTTAAGTTGTATCAAGTTTTATGCATTAAAAAAGGTTGAATTTTTGTTCTAGATTTCACAGCACTTTGGGAGATGACTTGCAATTCTCAAGGTATATGCTGCCACCATGCCTGCAGACTTTCATTTCAGGAACTAACACATAACTCATATGATCCTTTAAAATCCCCATAAGGCCTCTCCATTTGGTCTGCATCTTTGCTCCTCTCTCTGCAATATAACTTTCTTTTTGCCACCACAGCAGCACATTTTGCCAATAATACAGCAATACGAAAAGTAATACACAACATAGCAACGAAAGTAAGTGCAAATAATTAGAACCACCTCTATCACATGGAAAATAATTACTTGGTACTGCTGAGCATTTGGAGTTCATTCTCATTCAAATATATTTTTCTGAGAGACTAATCTCTTAATCAGGCAAATCTCCACTGCAGTGAAATACAGCTAATGGAAAAGAAGCTAATAAATATTTTATGTATTTTTACTGATACTCTATTTGAGTAATTTTAAATAGCATGAAAAACACATGATCATTAAAGATCTGTTCTGATATAACATAGATTTAGCTCTGTCCTTAAATAATATTTCACAAGTTTCATAAAAGCAAAACCAAATAAATCAGCTTCTTGAAAGTTGAGGAAAGAAAGACAGAGACTTGCTTGGATACAAGGGGTAAAAAAAAAAAAGCACTTTTTTGCTGGAGAAACACACTAATATTTGCTAAGTATTTATTTATTTAAATCACCAGGGAAAAGCTAGTACATTGGACTATCCATTCTCTATGTAGTCTTTTCACTACATAAGAAGAACTATGGGCTTGATTGTATTATCTAACCCACTACCTATGCTGTATGTTTATTAAAATTCCTCTGCACCTTTTCTTTCTGCACATACAGATTACTATAGAAGCAAACCAAAAGTTTCAGTACATCCCCATGAGACAACTAATTTAGTGTGAAATAAACCCATGTTGCTTTGATGTAACTCAATGTTTCACTTGCTGAATTCAGCAACAATGAGCTCTTCCTTTTCTTTTCTCCCACCATAACCACATTACTCCCGAGCATTGTGTACTGCGAGGAGTTTCCCCCTGGCTACAGAGGACTGACAAATGCAACTTCCTGCATTGGGTATTCTCATTGTCTTAAGCCAAATGAACATCAGGATTGATTGAGATGAATGCAACTTAAGCATCAGTTTAAGTAAATCAAGTTTTTCTTCTGTTTCCTTGTTATAACAAAACAGCTGAATTTCTGTAAAATTTCTTTTAGAAAATAGTTTTAAGAAGTACCAATTTATTTCTAATCTTTGCCAGAAATTATGACAAAGAAAGAATATTAGAGGAGTGAAGAGAGGCATGAAAGGAAGGAAGAAAAAAAAAGGAAAACATATTAAATACTTCAGAATTTTATTATACAATTGTTATTACTGTTAAAACCACTGTTTAAATTAGATCTATATTTTTCAAGTGAGTAGTGACAGGCTAATATTTTAGGATGATGCTCATTAGATGTTTAAAATTAGTCCCTCACCACTAGCAATATTTTATACTTCTATCTTATACAAATAAACCTGGACAGCATATTAAATTTTATCTGTGAATATTGTTATGATATCCATAAAAATTTTAAGTCCTTCTACATTAAATGAAGCCTCTAAGGTCTCAGAAATATTCAGAATCTATAGTTCCAAATGGAAGTCAAGAAATTGGATAAAAATCAAGAAAGCTACTCAGCTTTCACTACATGTTTGCCTGGGGGAATGAACAGTGTGGAAAACTTGAGATGATTTTTTTTTCGTTTAATATCATTGATTCGTAGTAAATAATATATACTTCAGTATTTTGTCCTCTCTTTTCCCTTCTAGATTCTACAACGTACGAGTCAATATATTAGATTTCTGTCAACTAATACTTTTCCAGTTTAATTTTGAAAAAGTTGTTCTTGCCTAACCTACTTACAATTCAGTGAAATCAGAAAGCAGTTTCATCAATCCTAAGGGTCATTAAAACTGAAAACATGCATATGATTCAGTAAGGAAACCCAAGACTGCAATTTTTAGCTAAGACTTAACTTTACATAAATCCCTTTAAAATATCACTACACAAAGTTTCCGCAAAAGCAAATGAAATTCTGTTTTTTATATTGTAAATCTTTTTCCCTTGAGGATTTGTACATGAGACACTGGAGGTTTGTGTAGCATTCTCAGTCCCACCCAGCCCAGTAAGGGCCTTGGAACTGAGTGAGAACATAAGTGATGAACGGCCTTATGGGAGGATCAGCCTGGTAAAAATCTGATTTCTTGCTTAGCATTCATGAACAAGAAAAGCTCACAAAAATGATTATTTATCATAATACAAATCCAACCATCTATCACCAAACTTTTGGTGTAAAGTTGTATTTATTTGGACAAAAATGTAAACAGGGAAGTACATAATGCCAATAGACAACATGTGTGTTATCACAAACTGATCTGACATACAGAAAATAGAATTAAAAATTGTAACAACACTTACTGATAAAGGAATCACACCAGTGGCTAGCTTTCAAAGAATGGAAGATAGAGGGTTATTTGACTTTTGTTTTTTTGTTTTGGTTTGTTTGTTTCTTTGAATGTTTTTAAAAATATAGGGATCTCTAAAATTTTCATAGGGTTGGGTGGGCTTGGTTTTTTTTCAACATTTGAAAATCAAGGAGTTGCAAAGACTAAGTGTTAAGGAATGTAATGGAATAGGCCAATCTAGAAGCTACAGGAGACTGTCTTATAAAGACATTGCTCTCAAAGTATAACTTAAACATACTCTTGTCCAATTATTAGTTCCCCAAAGTGGGTAATTTATCAAAATTATTTTTAGTATTTTAATAACTGAATTGCAGTTATTGCTATCAGAGATGTTAATGCATAATTTTTAGGAAATCAAGTACGCATGCTGAAGCTGGATTTCTTCTGACTTCAGGACATTTCATTTCTCAACAAAAAAAATTTACAAGTACCACAACAAAAACATAGTTGTAAAACACAAATGGAGCATCAAGCATTTTATTTAAATAAAATTTGTAAGAATTACATGCATAAATCTGACCTGAGCTATTTACTCAATTCAATGTCTTCTAAAGTCTTCTGGGTCAGTTCTGAGTAAAGAACAAAGTTCAAAGAAACTATCATTTCAGGGCCAAATAAATATTTGCACTTCTGCTATCATATTTAGAGCAGTTATTGAGAAGTCAACCATACCATCTCCCAAGTTAGGATAAACACATTTCAATCAATTCTGTTTACTTCTATGCATGACAGCAATCTCCAGGACAGAAACTTTTTTGGGCTTTCTGTCTTCTTATTTGTTGCCCCCAATTAGAATGAAAAACTACTTCTTAATATTTGGTACTTCAGCATGCCATTAACTCTTGTTTTTTCCACTATATTTTAGTGTCTCAAAAATATTTTACTAACATTTCAGTTATCAAACTTCTGTTTAATAAGTGAAAAACACTTCATGCTGCACACATATTTCCAAATCCAATTCTTGACTAGTATTTTGGAAATGGGCATTAATTTTTTTCTGCTTTTTTTTTTTTTTCTAATTGTTTTAAATATCATGTATTATCTAGAGTGATTCCCTCTCCTTGATACTCTGAAATTACTATTCTTGGAAATATATTACAAAATACGATTTTCTGTATCTCTGCTCAAATAACTGATTTACGTTGACAACAGGTCAAATAGAAAGATTCAGCTGTTCAACACTGTATCTATTTAGGCTATTTATTAAGCCAATTTATTCTTATTTTATTTAGGTTATTTTCCTAAATCTATTTAAAAGGATAGAAAAAAGGACAGAACTGAAATTGGGTCTTCTGATTTTTTTTATTTTTTTTTTTAGCACGCATTAATCAGTAAAATACATCTAAATTGTGGAAGCTTTTTCAATATTATTTCCAGGTACTATTAAAAAAATATTGGACAAGTATTAGATTAAAAATTTTCCAATTTGCAGTTCCAGACTGTAATACATTTTTGCTTATAACATTTGCACAGAAGCAACTTCCATTTGCATTGCATAATGTCTGTAGTTAAACCTCCTTGAAACTTTTGCTTAGTCAGTAACCGAAGAAATTAAGTTTTAAAGTAAGTTGCACCTGACTGTAATGGTCTATGTATAATTTGGTC
The DNA here is from genome assembly GCA_026413545.1 of Cichladusa arquata. Taxonomy (NCBI): domain Eukaryota; kingdom Metazoa; phylum Chordata; class Aves; order Passeriformes; family Muscicapidae; genus Cichladusa; species Cichladusa arquata. The sequence continues at coordinate 35,216,325 of JAOTQP010001652.1, read as the reverse complement.
CTGCGTGGCTAGGTATAAACTTGAAGAAATCAGTGTCTTTTATATCATCAACTAAACTCACTTAAGTCATGCGTAGTTATGGTTGTAGAAACACTCAACCACAGAGAGAGGATAAACATTTAAATATTAAACACTTTTATGATACAATTTTCTCTTTTAAATGTGTATTCTTACTGTTTCACAAAACACAAGTTCAAAGGAGTACTAACAAACACAAGTTCAAGTACTTGCATGCTGGCAAGGACCATGTATAAGGTGAGATTAAGATGGCAGTTTTTGGAAGAACAGGAGGAAAATTACAGAAACTGAGTTCCTTGCCAATAATTTGCAGACACTATATTACAGTCTTGTCATTCATTTGTGCCGAATGTAGAATTTCAAATCAAGACTTAAAAATTATCTGATTCCCATATTTTCCCACAGTCATTGCAGTGCGATTTGAGAATGTTAACAACAAATCCCTCACCTGGATTAGCCAAAACAAACCATTCCAACTTCACATCTTTCCAATCATGTTGTCTTTTAATTCTTACATGAAGCAATTCAAGTTCTTCATTTTGACAAGAACTAAAAAAGCTATTAAGATCTTGAGAAACAGATTCAAAATGAGATATTACTTCTACTTTTTGACCATGCCCTGGATAAATCCTCTCTACTAAATCTAACTGAACACAATGTGTATTAGGCTTCTGTTTCAAGGAAAAACAGGCACTGGGTTAGCACACACTCCCGCAGACCACATGCCATGATAGAATGGAAGACTTCATGCACAAACTACCCAGCAGTAAGATTTACAAGTACTTTTAGTTATAGAAAGTTTTCTGTCTCATTACTGTCCCAGAGACGTACCAACAGAAGATGTTCAAACTATGACTTCCTTTCTCAAGTCTTACAGCAATAAAATGGCAAGAGATGCACTGGGCACAAATCCCATCACTGAGCTAACTTTGAAATACCTACCAAATAACAATGACTAAATGCAGAGAGAAAGTGTCATCAAATTTTTCAAATGTGCAAAATCAGCAGTCTTTTTTTGCTACGTTATCAAAATTATTAAGATGTTCCTTTCTGTTAACACAAACAAGACAAAAATCAACCTCTGACATGAAACACACCAACTAGACTAAAATTAACTTTTAGATCTGGGTTATTATCTAAGAAGACTTAAGATCCTACTTATAGATGTAACAATTTTAATGTTCATAGAGAGGAATATTTAATCTCAAATATCTTATCAGACATGAAGTATCTTTTAATATATTGAAGTCCAAAAAAGATACACAAGCTTTAATGAATCTTATAATTTAAAGTGACATTCTTTCAATATTTGGCAGTAACTTTCTTATTAAGGTTTAAAATGGGACAGAATTTATATGTTAAGCAGTATGTCAGAATGATATGATAATGTCACACATTATCTATGTGAACTATTTTAAAGAGAAATGATGAAAATAAAATTATATTAAAAGATAAGAAAAAAAAATCATGCCATGCATCATGTGGTTCTTAAAAAGTAGTTTTTTAATCAAGGTACAGTGATTCTGAACAGGATTTCAATAAAGGGTAAAGTCAATGTAGCTTTATGTAATGACCAAAGAAGTTGAATTTCTACACACAACACTAAGTGTATCCAGCAATAAAAAAAAAATCATAAGTGAACCAAACCTGTCATCTCCACAGTTCTTTACTAAATGATACCCTATCAGAATATTTTTGCTTCCTTGTATAGAATTTTAATAAATTACTTTATTAAAACAAACAGACAAACACAACAACAACCAAATAAACCTTATATTATTATTTAGTTTTTTTTTTTTTTTTTTCTTTTACTCTGTTGAATGTACTCTGGACATTATGGA
>JAOTQP010001652.1:35203865-35214347 GCA_026413545.1 Cichladusa arquata | reverse complement strand
GTTCATCTGTTGGGGCTCTCTGTCCCATTAGTAGCCTTTGGTTTTCCTGTTATTGAAACCTGCACTTTTGCAGAATCATGAATTCAGATTAGTTGTTTATAAGTTACAGCAATATATTAGCAAATATATTTTTATATATGAAACACACACTACTTGAATCCAGCACTGTGCTTTAGGCCTGATATAAAGTTATGTTCTGCATTTTCCCTGCTGGGGGCAATATGACTCCACTTGTGCTCAATGAATGAGCGGAAATTGCATAGAAGTGGAAAAACTCAGAGCATTTTAAAATACTACACTAAGTCCCTGAAGAACTACAGGGGCATTGGAACCAAAAATGTCTTAATGAGGCTTATCAGGAGCTGTAAATGTAAAGAGTCACTTCAAGTGGCTGAAAAAGGCTGGGTAGAAATTTCTCCATTTTTTTTTATTTTTACTTGTGTCACAGAAGGAATAAAAACAAACAAACAAAAAAATCGCACTATAATTAGCAAAACAGTCAAGGACTGTGCATATCAGCTGTGATTTATCTACAACCTCAATACCACAACCTCACAAAATAATAACATATGTCCTCCAAATCCTTTGCAAAACTGGTATTTTTGTGAAATTCTTGTGAAATAACATTGATTAAAGCAAAAATAATGACACGAGATAGGGACAGATAACAACTAATGTGAACAGGTACATGTCAGATGAAAAATAGGTATTGGAAACTTTTGAGTTACATCAGTGATTGACAGACAATTTATTAGCACTTTCTGCTTAAATACTCTATGGTCAAATCTAGGCTTACTTATTCAAATACAATCAGAAATGTGCCATTTTACTTAGTAAAGAAATTGCAATTTATGACAGGCCCTACTGAAAGCTACAGCTAAGCACGTAATTAAATGCAGTTATTGCTATTTAGATATAAATTTTAATTCAGTAATCTGATTGTTATTTTCTGGTTTATTATGAACAACAAATATGTGCCTACATTTAAATCCTAGGAAGATTCTGATACCGTTTCATTTATCTTACATTATCTGCTTTAAGACTGCACAAATTTGGGTTTTAACTTTTCTTGTTTCTCCTCCAGGTTCTTATAACCTTTGCCTTAACTTAATCTTTAATTTTGAAGTTTTTTGTGCAGCTATCAGCCTTCACACATTCCTGAACAAAATAAAGACACTCCAGCATATTTTTGGAGATATATAGCTGCAGGGAGGAGACCTATTATTTAAATATATTAATTAAACAACATTTTCAAACACTGTGGAATGTCTACTTGTTACAGAGTTTGACAGATTTGTTGAACTCCACATAAAACTGAATGAAAAAATTAAATCCCTCTTCCCTTGACAATCCCCCTTCCCCCCAAAAAACGCTTCTGCTTCACATACTGAGGTGTAATGGTTGATCATTTCTCAAACATTTTTTATGAGTTATTTATGACTGTTACTCAGTCATAAATACTATGTAAAATGATTGGTAGTTTACCCATATTCCAAATATCTGGTGAATAATCTGAAGTATGAAGATCAAGATAGGCAGCATATGGAACTGAACTAATTTTTAGATCTACTTACTTTTAAACTTATATCCCAATCTTATAAAAAGTGTACATTTAATCCTCCTTTCACCAAACACAACAGACCATCGTTACACTTGTTGTCTTTGCAGGGCTAAGGAATTAATTATATGTTTAGAATCACAGAACAATAAGGGTTAGAAGGGACCTTTAAATATTATCTAGTCCACTGACCCCACCCTAAGAGCAGGAACACCTTTAACAGTGTTTTCATCACAACATCATATTACCATATTTAATTTGGATAATTAGGATAATAGCCTTAAGGAGAATAGCGACCATATCCGTAAGACATAAATTACTGCAATATTCTGGATGAGTTAAATTATTGATCCTTAGTAAGCTAGTCCTTTGAGGAAAAAGTAAGAAAAAATAGTTCTCTGCCTCTACAGAGCAACAGGAAGCTGATACTTTCCGTTCTTTCCAAATTCAGACTTCAGCTTGCTTTTGTCTCTTGGAAAGGTTTGCTTTGGATTAAATGTGCATAACTTACATAATATCTATGCCATTAATTGTTTTTTTTTTCAGGCAAATCTGTAATAGCATTTTTGATGAGGAAGAGGATGAGAAGTCAAACAACATCAAAACAGTAGAACCTCAATTATCTCTTCATTGCACCATACAAATCTGCCTTTTGATAACTCTACTACATAAGTACTAGAACCTTCCTCTGATTGACTTCAGCTCCCTAGAAGTTACTAATCACATACATACAAATTGATAATCAAAAAAAGTGTCCATTTTTCCTCCTCCGTCCATTCCTATTCTACTATTCATTTCTTCTTTGCCATACCTAACCTTGCTCTACTCCTTCCTAATACTAACTACATCTCTTCAAAAAGATTATTTCACTAAGTAGAATAGCTCAGAATTTCCCCAAAATACATTGAATTAATGTAGCGCTAATGAATAATTTTATTATTTTCTGAAGGTATCCCTTTTTTGTTGTTGGGTGGGGAAGTAGAGGCAATCGCTAGAATATTTTTGGAAGCATTTTTCAGCTCAAATTAACAGAGACAGACAAAGCTTTACAACAGATTATTTCAGCTCAGGTGGAGATGACAGCTTAAGGACCAATGGGAGTGTAAAAAAACCACTGGTATCCACTGTCCTTCCATGGGCCAAGATTTCTTGCTGAAGCCTCTTAAGTGAAGAGAAATTTCTTCTCCATAACATCTCAGGCTACCCTACTATACATTCTAGTGGTTTTCTATGAGAAAACCTGCAGATTTGGGGTTCATTGCCTTCCTCTTCCTGACAGATAGACAGCAGCATAAAAAAGGTGTCATCATGAAGATATATATAGAAATGAAATAAATTTCAGCTGAGACCTTGAAATTCCAGTCTTCAGAATACTCTGACACATTATAGAAATTAAATAATAAAGTCCACTGGAGAGTTAAATTAACTAACCTAACTCAGTCATTTGTTTCTATGCAACAAGCTTTTTATTGTCTACTCCTACCTCCCCCAAAATGCCAAAACCCCTAGAAGGTTACTTTTAAAGCAATATTAAGAATCACTATATTTTTTCATTTTAATGAAATAAATACTATACATAGTTGTCTTTGGTTTTTACTTTCTGACAAGGAATACAGGGTTTTCTGTATTAAAACAAAAAAGACTAACTGGTTGAAAGCCTATTTGAAGGCTGAAAAGAAGGAGCTTACTCTCAAAGGCCCCTTGCAAAGTAAGCAGCATCCTTTCAGTAGCCTTACTTATTACAATTTCATGTATATAAAACCAAAACCAAAAGATGACTTGGGATTCAGGGCACAGTATGGTTAAAAAAAAAAAAAAAAAAAAAAAAAAAAAAAAAAGAGAGAGAAGGCAGCCTAAAATACCTCCACTGCAAAAAACCCAGAAGTCTTGTTCTGCACCCTTTCTCCCCTACCGTTGCTGTTATCCTTTATAGTTCAGCCTGTTCCCTGACATTTGGATAATAGAAATCACAAAGCTTTCCACTCTGGAGGTATCTGCATGGTCTAGGTAACAGCAGCTAACAGTAGCAGGGAGGTGAGCATAAAGAGCACATGAAAAGATCATCCAGACCCACCTATCAGCTCATTTGCCCAAAAATTATAATGGTAGAGAAGACTGCAGCCCATGATGTCAGATTAAAACCAGGAAAACTACACTAAGGTTTTAAAGAGTTGTTAAAAAAAATTGTAATAGTAGGGACAAAGAAGAAAATAACTTATTACAAGGAAAGGTCTGGTTTGAATTCTGTCGAAAACAGAAATCACTGACCTTGTCACCTCTACTTAGATTCACCTTTCCCTTCAGGCACTGGGACAGCAGCCAGCAGACAGAGGAAAACACACAGTGCAACAAAACACAGGTGCACCCATCACACTCTTATCTGCATATGAGAGGGCTTGTGTGCCTCCTCACCAGCATGTGCATTGTAGGGGCAACTTCAGCACATAAAAAGCATTCACCTCCAACATGAGGCACGTGGTGATGGGGAGTTGCACCTTTGTAGGCTTATGAACTATTTGAATTTCAGTTTGATGATAACTGTATGAATTGCTAAACTTTGGCTTTTGGAGGGGGGGAGTCAGTGAGGTTGGGTTTGGTTTCGTCATTTGTTTAGTTTTTTTGTTCTGCAGCATTGCACTGACAGAGACAGACAAATCCAGACCTGTAAATGAATTTCACATGTAAAACTTGGACCAAGTTGCAGTCCCACTACAGCCTGACAGTGACCTGGTAGCAGCCAGCACCCCATGCTTTCCTTTGACACATTCCACCCTAGAGCTGGTACCAATCTCCAATGTCCCAGTGAAACACTTCTGGAATTATTTCAGTGCCAACCACTGCTGAGTGTCCAGGTACTTCAAGTGGTCTGAACACACAGACAGAAGGAATGGAAATGACACAGTCCCTGGCTCATGTGAATCTATACAGTCTTCCAGGACTTGGATGACAGGTCTGCTATGGCACTCAGTTTTAACAGACGCTGAACCCTCCAACATTCCTTCAGAATTCAGCAGCTAGCAGCTTGTTTTAAACCCACACCCAATAAACGAATGTTACCTTCTTTTCATTATTATGTGCTATGACAATTTTCATGCAGCACTTCTGATTCAATTCCCCGCTACTGCTAAGATTAAAGTCCTCTTCTGGAATCCTAAAAATGCTTGAGGACAGTTTTAGGAAAGGCAGTCATGTGAGCAAAATTCTCCCATCAAAGTTGTGTTACAGTAGATGAAATCACTATTTTCTCCATAAGGAAGAGAATAAAGTTTACTTGTGACCAATTCCCCTACACAAGAACTTAAGGAATTTTGCATTCAGCAGCCCATGCACATAAGTAGGTAGTTGAGAAACAGAACCAAACTCAAAAATGACTGCAAAATAATATGTGTGTTCAAACTGGGGAAAAAAAAAAAAAAAAGTTCTTCAGGCTGATTATTCCAGTTTCTCCAATAGTTGAAAGCTTTGTGTAGCCAGAATTTAGAAAAAAGAGTAGATGTCATTAGTAGCAATGTGTATATCTAGGAAGAACCAATCCTTAGGAACATATTGCTTTCAAAATTACTTAATTTACTTGCCTAGCAGTATGCATGCAGCTCTTTATTTAACAGCTCCAAAAGTTACTTTGCCTTTTTGCCCTCAAAATGCCAAGTCTACAGACCTTTACACAACAAACTGGATTTCATGCAACAAATTCTAGTGGATCTCTGAAATAATCCCAATGGGGAATACTTACTAGAATCTACTAAAGATTGCTTTCAAAGCTCTTCATTGTTCTTCTGAAGTGAAATCTTGTCTCTAAAACATATACATGATGCAACTTGGTGATTGCAGTAGTGGTAGACTAAAATATATTTATATATATACACTTATGGCATACCTAGTATTATAAAGACAGAGTCGAAAAAATATGGGCTTTATTATATGCTGCTTTAAAGTTGGGATTATTAACCTGTGAAAGTGAATCTTCTACACTCATTCTATTTGAACTTCTACACAGCTGTTTAGAACATTTTGCCTCCTTTTTAATAAACACTGAATATTTATGATATTGAATTTCCCACATCACCAGCTGAAGAGGAAGCCTCTACTGAAGAACAGCTTGAGAGTTAGCCCTGGTGGATAGGTTGCTGGTTAGCCTGCAGGATCCCTAAGCAGATTCAGAATGTTTTCCCTCACCTACGTGGCTGAGGAGTGGTAAGGGAATTAGCCAAACATGCTGTCAGGAATTTAGAAAATGCAGAGGTAGGAGCCTGAAGGTGCTGTGAAAATATTTCTAAGGATAGGATAGGACTTAATAGGATAGGATCTGGACTTAATAAAGCATGTGTTTCTGCCTGTAACTAAAGGGAAAGACCCTTCTTCAATAATAAAGTAATTTAATAATATCAAAATAGATACTGAAGGAAAAAGTGGTCCCTGAAGTCACTAGACAACCAGAACACATTAAAAATTCCACACATTCCTAGCTCTGCTTCCAAGAACTCCTGCTCCAAATTTATTTTTTTCCCCAAGTTACTCTAGAGAAGAAGACACCCAGAAGTGAAGAAAAATGATCACAATTAATTCTTATACCTTAGTGTTTGCAGAGTCTCTGTTTTGAGTCTGGTCCTGACAGCAAAGGCAATGCTTTAGCTATCTTGAAGATTCTGTGCTAAAAAAAAGCAGCATCCTTTTAGCTAATGCCTACTCAAGAACTATCTCTAGTGACTACTTTATAGTCTACAGTAAATAATTACTGCATTTTTGGTTCTATGAAAAATAATTTTAGAGAATTTCTTCATAAAGGGAATTAATCAGGCAGTTTAAAATGTTTTTAATAAGTAATTAAACTACCTTCATTATTTAAAATCTGAAATAATACACACTGGACATTACTTAAGAGAGTTCATAACCCCTGCTACATTCTCACTTTAGGAATCATGGTAAACCTGCTGAAGTCTGTGGGTGAAAGTACATTGCTCTACGTCTCTAGTGTATGAATCTTGCTTTGAAAATAAAAATAAAAAATTACAAATAGTATTTGCTTATGCAAAAAAACAAAAAACAAAACAAACCAACAACAAAAAAAAACAAACAAAAAAGCAAGACAAACCAAAAAAGCTTCTTAACCAAGAAATGTTCAAGAATTTTCTTTCAATTTAATTTGCATAAATGGTTTTACAAACATTGTATGAACACTGACTCTATTCAACAAGTGCACAAGAAATGTGCTGAAAAATATATTGTTTTCAAACTTAAAGCTAAAAGAAACCAAACGTTTTCTTCAAATGGTATTCAGCATCTAAGGAATGACTCAGCATAGCTACTCAGAAACCAAACTAAAAGAGATAAATTAAATAAAATACTGTAATTCATACATTAGATAAACACATCCAGTTATGCTGCATGGGAAATTAAATTTCTAATTTTGAAGAAGTCAAAAACTGAGCAATTATAGGAGGAACTGGGGGAACATTTAAGTACCACCTGAACAACCCATTACAATACTCCTTGGAGATGTCAGACAGCACAATTCTGACATTTTCAGGTGACCAGAGGTCGGCAGGATCTCAAGTTCTACCCATGAAAACTTAGGAATGTAAGTGCTGCACATGTGTGGGAACTTTGAACTCTCAGTTGTGTTTACAGGATTTTTCAAGTAACTGGCACAAGCACAGTGATTGCAAACTCATTCTTCACATGAATTATCAAACGAAGAGCATATGCTGAAAGCAAGGACTGAAAACAGTGTCCCCCTGCACAAAGGAAGACCTTCATAACTAGGTGACAACAATCCTGCTCTTTTCTAGGACTATGAACACCAAGCTGAGGACAATTGTGTGACCCTCAATAAGGTGAGGTGCTGGGCCATGATCCATGTAGGGATCAAACATTGAGTAGGTTTGCCAAGCAGGATGGAAAACAAAACCTCACTTCACTGAGAACTGCCAAGTTCATAGCTCTTCTCTGTCTTCCTTCTCAAAAGAAAGAGGGAACCAGTTTTCTACAATATTTTGGCTTTTAGATTCTGCAAAACAATCTTCAATGCCGCAGTCTTTTTGCTCTCTCATCTGCTACAGCTATACATGAGTTTCTCTCATAATCCAGCTAAAAACATCAAACTCAAATAAAAACTAACCAACAAAATACCCCAAGCTTGGTATTTTGAACCAGATCAATGTTAAAGCATAGTGCTGAACACAAGGTGTGGTTCTGTGGCTGTCTAAGACAGAGCAACAGCTGCAGCAGTTCTGCCTGTCTTTCTTCTGTTGTATTAAGCCTCGTGGACTCATAAGGACATGACAGCACAGCTATTATAGACAGGAATAATAAAATAAATAATTAATATGAAAATATGCTTAGCACGGTTTTTAAGGTACCTGCCAACTCAGTGCCATAAAGCAGCTAAGCACAGAAGTAGAAAAGCATTCACAGATGACACACACAATTCCCATTCATCTCTGGTAAAAAGACCAAAGGCAGACAGCAGCCATGTAGGATTCCTGGTACAGTATTTACACAAAGGAACTACAGATCCATTGCTAATACAGCAGGACAGGTATGAATTTGAGTAGAATAGAATGAAACATTTGGGAGAAGGATTTTTCTAACTTCACCACTAACTTCACCACCCTACCCACCTCCCAAAAAAGTCCCAAAGAAACAAAAAACCAAAATAAACAAACAAAAAAGAAAAACAAACAAAAAACCCAAAAAACAAAACAAAACAAAACCCACCACCATAGGCACTCCCACAGTATACAGTCAAAGCATAAAAACTGATGGTGAAGCAAAAATTATTTAAAGTCCATAACTCTTGAAGTGGACATAATTAACGATGTGGTGACTAGAAATTTTCTCATACTTGTCTTTTAGAATTGAAGAAATTGAAGACAATACTATTAAAGCAGTTGAAAGATGACAGGGAACACAGACATTTGCTAGCATTGCAGTAATCCACTTTTGTGGTAGATGCTTTTGAGGACAAGTTTACCTTAATTGCTGGGACTCAGCAAACAGAAGGCTAGAATTAGTAGTAGGAGTAGAAAATCAGATAGGACTTGGGAAATGAAGGATTTTAGGAATTTGGGCAAGCTAGGTTTATATGCTGATTTTAGCTGGAGTGGAGTTAATTTTCATCCTAATAGCTAGGATAGATCTGTTTTGGACTTGTCCTAAAAATGGTGTTAATAAAAAAATAAATGTTTTTGCTATTACTTAGAGGTGCTTACACAGTGTCAAGATCTTTTCTGTTTTTTTAATTATCCCATCAGTGAGAAGACTGAGAGTACACAAGAAGCTTGGAGAGGAAAGAACCAGAGAAAAGAACTGACTTCCCCTGACCAAAGGGAGATTTTATATCCTCTGGCCTCATGCTCAGCATATAAAGGTCCAGAAGAAGGAGGGAAGGGGGACATTGGAGTGATGGCATTTGCCTTCCCAAGCCATTGTTTTGCATGGTGAAGCCCTGCTTTCCTGGGGATGGCTGAACATCTGCCTGCCCATGGGAAGGATGGAACGAATGCTTTGTTCTGCTTTGCTTTTGTGTACAGATTTTATTTTCCCTATTAAACTGTCTTTATCTCAATCCACAAATCTCACATTTACTCTTCTGATTCCACTCCAATTTCCCCTCCCATCATGGTGAGGCAGAGGAATGGGTAAGCAGATGGGTGGTGCTCTGTTGCCAGCTGGGGTTAAACCAGAACTGTTGGGTTTGAATCACAAGACACATTTCAACTAAGATCTCTCCCTGAAGTAATACTGATGGCAGGTAAATAAGAATTCAATTTGCATTATGTAGAAAACAGGGATTTTTTTGTTTCCTTTTTTTTTCCTCAAGCCATCTTCCACTTTTTGCGGTGTATTGTTAAATCAATATTCACCTACCTTCCAGCTTGAAGGAAGGTTTGACTCAATAAGAATTAGAATCTGAGATATTACTCCAGAGGGTAAAGGGTAAAAAACCAAAAATTGTTGTAGGATGGGCCATGCAACTTTAGCTATCTGTAAAGTAGTTGTTAGATTAAAATAATCTTAAAAAATTTCATGCAAAATATTTTTTAGTTGAATGAAATCAATGTGCATTGTGAAAACACATGAAGAAAGCAAGCTTTAGAAAGTTCTAGAGTGACTCCTGCAAACAAAGTTTGCACTAACTACGAAGGGAGAAAAGAACTCAGAGAAGTGAGAAATTCAATGCTTCATTTTGTGGTTATAGACTTTGGAACAGCTAAACATTCAACTCTTCTCGAAAAACAAGCTCTCTGCTTTTCATATGGGTTGCACTGACAGCTGGGGTAAAAAGAGTTGTTTTAATTAAAACTCCACTCTAGGGAAGATCTTGTAGAACCAGCATCTGTACCTGGCCTGATGAATCTCCAGTAAACAGACGGGGGTTTAGCACAAGCATCAGTATTTTCGAGGATTACAAAAAGCAATTTTGTTGGTATTTCTGAACACTCTGAATATAAAGCAGATGTAGCTTTGTTAGAAATAGCACTAAAATGCAACTGATTCAGGAAAAATAAAGGCAACTGAAGTAAAAGCTGCCTTAACTGTGTATTTGTTAAAAACATCTTGAATTGCGTGGATACAGTATATTAATCTCTACCTTGAAACACACTTTGCACTAATCTGACTAATGCCAGCATAAAGTTTAATATATACAATAACAGAAAAACAAATCTGAAGACATTTCCCCAAGGGTAAAACTATCATTCGGAAAAAATAGCACTTTTTGTCAGCTTGGAGTACTTCCATGTAAGAGTCAGCATTTATTGAAAAAAAACCCTCTACTTAAGGCAAAAAAAGATAGCTGCATTAAAAAAGAAAAAAAGCCAAAACACATGAAAAAATACATCCCCTCCCCTAAAAAAAAACCAAAAAAAAACAAAAAAAAAACCAAAAAAAAAACAAAAAAAACCCCTCCAAAACAAAAAACC
>JAOTQP010001652.1:35182673-35203765 GCA_026413545.1 Cichladusa arquata | reverse complement strand
AAAAATACATCCCCTCCCCTAAAAAAAAAAAAAAAAAACAAAACAACCAAACCCAAAAAACAACAAAAAAAACCCCTCCAAAACTAAAAACCTCCAGAACATACACATGTATTTAACCACATCCTTAAAGGGTATATTTGAAAGAAAATCTCTGAAAACCTCGGGCTAAGAGTCACAGATTTGACTACTAGTATCAGATAATACATTACAAATTTCCCAATTGTAATTAGGATATTCAAGTATTTACCTCTTTTTCTCTTCTGTTTTGAGCTACTGATAGTCTTAAAACTTCTCATTTTTAATATAGTTTAGATCATAATTGTCACACCTGGAAATTATCTGAGGCTGGACTTCTAGTCAGTATTTATGTCACTCTACATTGTCATAACTGAGGAATTTATTTAAGAAAAAAACAACCTATAACAAAATATCCTCCAATATTAAGAATTACAAGTGACTTTACAATTAAGGACCTTGAAAACACACACTGACCAATAAGGATAAACAAAGCAATACCACACACAATGGTTCTCTCAAAAGACCCAAGGATTTTTGCATCAAGTCCGATTACAGGATCAGGGTTTGAACACAGAAAAACACTGCAGTAGTATTTTCAGGTTCCAAAAGAGAAACTGGCTGGCACACAGTAGAAGGCAGAACACCCTAAGAGAACAGAAATGTCAGAGCACGTCAAGTATCCACAAAAAAAAGGCCTGTTTGTTTTAAAATTAAAAGCCTGATCTGTCAACATAGCATTATTAGTAAAGAACCAGAGGTAAGAGTAAACAGTAAAATAGTAGTTTAGTTTGAGCATGCATTATTTCAAATACCATCCCTGTTCATTCAACACCAGCCAAAAAAAAAAAAAAGCACAACATACAAGAAAAATATTTAATTATAGTACATATATCTGTTCACTCTGCTACTTTTACAGAATTCAGCAGGAATGTTGTTTTCAATAATAAAGTTCCTACCAATATAGCTGCATTAGGCTAAACCACAATGTAAATAATATCATGTGCTAATCAAAAGATTAGGGATGCTCAAGTTCTAAAATTACAGAAGGCATATATTTCATAAGAAAACCTATTGATGCAAATTTGCAATGCCTTCAAACACCACATCTAAACATGGTTACTGTTTAAAACTCAGCTAAGAATGCTGGCATCTGTCTACTGTAAAATGAATTATACATATACATGCAAAATACATTTTTATCTTGTTTATATTAGAACTTGTTTGTAATAGGTACAATGGGATAAGACTATAAAAGTTGCTGGTAGATGGGTGTAGATATGCTTGCAATATATCAAAATCTTCCTATTTTCCCCACTGATTAATGCTGAAAAAGACAAAGCAAATAGCTTCATTGTGTTGAATACCACTGAACCTCAAAGTTCAGAGTAAATACTGTTAGAACCAGGAAGCAAGATTCATTGATACATGCTGCTTTGTCGTATATTTAATTTCTCCCAATAATACTTTCTCTCATTAGCGCAAACATGAGACATTAAGACATGTTTGCTTGCTCTAATGATATTACAACAAAGAAATGGATGAAATCCTTCTTACTGTTATTTTCAAATATTTGTGTCTGTGATTTTTCCATGTATTTGTTTCTTAAATAAATACAAATAGTTCCAAATTTATTATCTTTGGTTCAGTGGAAGCCTTTTCCCTCTTTTAATAGTGGCTTTTCCTCCTGTTTCCAACTAAGAATACTATCCATTTTGCAAAGTACTCGAGATTACTTATTGAAGGGTATAATTAGGTCCCAAATTACCAAAACATATTTCTAAAGAGCTGTCAAACTAAGCTTTTTCTACTCTGGCTTTGGAATGGGGGCATTGCAATGAAAAAAAATCATCCTACACTTCTATGCATATAACTTTGGTAGACATTGTTTTTGTTAATTTATAAAAAAACCCATCCACCACTGAAAGTAAATCCTCACAAGGGGTTTCTGAAAATAAATTCCTGTTTCATTCACAGTTTGCCACTAAAAATATCCTCTACCCATAACATGAAATAAAAACTGAAAATAAACAAAGTATTTAAGTTATACTCAACTTTACACCACAGTTTTTGGAATCTCCCACACTTCATCATGAAACCTTAACACCATCAATTTTAAAGATTACTCTTGCTTTGAACCTGAGATTTGCTCAGTAGGTCAGAGCATGGTGCTAATAATGCCCAGGCTATGTGCAGTCAAACCCTATACAGACCACTCAATTGAGTTGGACTCAATGGGTCCCTTCCAACCCAGAACAGACTGTAATTCAGTATAATTCACACTTCACAAAATACACTAGGCAAATCAGAAAAACATGTACTAGTCTTGTGCCTTTCAGTCAAAATAAAACAGTTTCTATTCCAAATACATAGAAGGGATACAGATATCTTTCCAACTTTTAACCAACTGAAAATAGCTAAGCCTGCCACACAAAAACTGTTTTCTTTTTCTGCCAATGCACTGTTATGCATAATACACGAATTTTGGCTAAAACTAGCCAAGCAGAATGCAGCTGGTATTTAGTTATTATAAATAAAAACTAAATAAATTTAGGTGGTGTGAGGAAAAAAAAAAAAGTTCAGTGATTTTACAATTTGCATGACTACCAGTGCTAAAGAACATAAAAGATGACAGCAATGGAGTCACAAACAAGGGAGGAAAATAAATTTATATACACACATGCTTGTATGTGTATATACATGCAGCATGCACATGAATGGGTGTATGCAAGTGCATTTTATGCCTGCTTATCATTTTATAGTATTTAGATGTGTTCCTGTTTCAGTCTAGGAGAATTGAAGGCAAGAGCACCAAGATAATGACAATGACTGCAGAAGCCTGCAGAAATCAGTCTATATTCTCCACTGGCCATTTAGGAGGTCTCATAACTGTTCAATTCCCCATTTGCTGCCACTCTTCTTACATCCCTGTCCCCCAAATTAGAATAAAGTGAACCATGGAAAGAAAAATATTAAACTGCAAATAAACCATGGTTTATGCACAGAGGAAAGGAAAAAGTATAAAAATTACGTCAGAGACCAGGTTTAGAGAACAGGTTTCATTCTGGGGCCTTTTCTTAAAATTAAAAAAAAAAAAAAACAAAAATAAAAAAAAAAGGGGTGGCATGGGGATATGATGTTTAACCTAAAAGCATATCTGATGTATCAGAATTTTAGAATTGCCAGGGAGAGATGGAGAAAATAAAGCTCTTCACTAACTCCAAAATCTGGACATCATTGCCTACAGTGATGTGGTAGTCAGAGAAGTTATAAATCTAGATTTTAATAGCATTTTCCATAGAACATTTCTAAAGAATGCTACACTCATGGCCTTACCACACATAAAATTTGTTTTAACAATTCCTCTTTACAGAATTTAGTCAATCATCACAATTACTTCCTTCATATACAAATTCTGAAGCAAGTCTTCAACATTAAGTAACTCACATTGCACTGAAAATTTCATCACTACCTGAGAAAAACTAGGCATTTAATGTTTGACTCAACTTGATATTTTCAAAATTTCTCAGCCTGACATGTTATACAGGTATGTATCACTTCAGACAGGAAACACAACACTGCATTACAGCTGTAATGTTGCCTGCAACACAAGCAGAAATAAATTGAGTCTAAACAGAAGGGAAAGTACGCTGTCCTTTAAATCAAGCATAATAAATCACAGCCAAAGGTAAGTACTTTCTATGTACCGATTTTCATGCTACATAGATATAAAAAATATTCTGCTGCAAGATGAAAGTTGCCTTTCCCCAATAGTTCATTAGTAACAGAGGACCCCAACAATTTCAGAATATTAATTCCTAAACTCTTAACGCAATAAATTATTATATTTTCATTCTTATATTTACCCACCTTTTTTGTGACTTTATGCAGATGACATGTATGTAAAGTGGAGTGGTGTGATGAATACAGAAAGAGCACAGGTTAAAAGGCAATTAATTATAATGAACCCAAGACACCACTCACTCTGTCCCACTCAGATTTCCAGCATGTTGTGTTACCCCCATGCTTTCATACCATGTACGCATGCACGTGCTTCAAGTGCTGAAGGTCTTTTGCAAAGATGTATATTCATCCTACTCCTAGCCAGGAGACAACAGTCAAAAAAGTGTGTTCTCAAGCTATAGTTCCATAACCATTAATACTGAAGCTGTGCACTGCAATACAGATTTGATTTGTATTACACACAAGAACACAACCACATTTCCCCTCAAATTAGATGGCGCAGACAGTATAGCCTCTGTGATAGCTTTATGCTCTGCACTGGTTACATGACAGCTATAGTAGAACAGATAATAGTCAATCTGGCATAAAGCCTGACAATAATGTTGACTTGTCAAAATTCCCAGGAAACTGTTGAGGTAGCAGAATATGTTTGTACCGGATCATTGCTTACCATCATGTAGCTGCAACATTCTTGATTAGAAGCAGGAGCCCTAAAGCCAGATTCAGTGTGCTGTTGAACTGTGGCCTTGGAACAGCTTATCCCACCCTGCTGGAGGACAGGGCTGAGCTCTGGCTTGCTCAGGTGAGCCATTTTTTTCTGCCCACCATCCACTGCAACCAAATCTCACAGAAAGCCAAGGCTTAAATATGAGCAATAACTTCCTTCTCGTGGCTCTTAATTTGTGCTAACAGAAAGCACGTTACAGGTAATTTCACAGGTAAAGAGTATGTACAATTGTTTTACTGCTTGGCTTTCCTGAGCTACAGCAATGTATCTGATTTACCCTCATAATTTAACTCTGCAGGAATTGAGGCTAACAAAGCAGTAAACAAACGAACATTTATTATACCTCATGAAACAGTTGCTTTTCCCTACACTAAATACTGGTGTACTTTATCAAAAAGGAAAATACACCTTCCTTTTAAATGTCACAGACCCTACAGCTAGCCCTGAGAATTCTTTCTAAAATTCCAAAGACTCACATATAAAGCTGAGACTAAGCTTATCTTGCATGTACTAGAAAGAAATGCTTTATAGCACTTCATTTCAAAAGTACAAATGCTCTCAAAGGGTAGGAGCAGAGGGCTCGTGAGTAATTTGATTATATTTCAGGCAGTATACGTGGGCTTTAAATCAGTACCAAAACAGAGACTAAACCCAGTCTCAGCCATCCCAAGGCCCTAGTTCAGTCTATGTTCCTATTATTAAAATGAACCAGAATTCATCTGAGAACAATAGATTAAGGAAGTAATGAGTAATATCACAATGAGAAACTAAATTTGATCTTTTCTAGGTATGAAATTATGTTTCTATTTTTTTGGGAGTGAAGTTTTGCAGCAAAACAGGATTACATTAACCTAAATAGAGGACTTAAATATTAAATTTAGAATAGGCACATTTTTGCATATAAGTTTGTGCACACACATGGTGGGGGAACCCTGGCACAAAGCAACCATAAAGTAAGAGCATTTTCTTAATACAATACATTTTCCATATGAAAAAAAAATTTGGACATGATCTCAAACTGGAATCTGATCATTTTTTTCCCAAACACACTTATAGTCTCCCATTTAATTTGCTGCCATTATTTGATACTAATATCTGTTCTAGAGGCAGAAACAGTCCCCAAAATCACATTTGCTTTGTGAGCAATTAGTGGTATCCCCTGTGATACTAATACCATGAAAGTTCCCAGAATAACTAATTCCCCCTGAGGCAAAGTCCCTGCTGGCTACTGTTTTCAAAAAAACCCCTTCCTTGCATTTTGAGAACTTCAGGCTGGATCCAGTTATTGCCATGCAGCACTTTTGACAAGAAACACTCTTGGGAACATCCCCAATCTCCCTAAAAGAGCAGGCTGCATATAACAAAGTAGGGAAAGGGGAGTTTCATAACAAAAACTCCAGAGAGAGGTTGAAGCTTCATAGAAAACCTTGTATTGCCTCAAACTTAGCAGTCCAAAGGAAGTAGACAGTAGTGGTGTTTCACAGAGCCAAACAAACACAGTGGAAATGATCTGCCCAGAGCAAGACTGATAGCAAAGCAGAAGAACCGAATCAAACACCATTGGTTTCACAGCATAACAAGGACTGTGCTAGTTCAAACCAATCAGACATTTCTGATCAAATACATTCTCAAATTCACCTTTCTGTCCAACAGAAACCTCTCTCAGGCACATCCACAACATCTACTACAGTGGGCTAAATGGTGCAGCTCATCAGGCTATTGCTGTTTTATCATGTGTCTGCAACCATAGTGGCACATATAGATCCAACTCTCTAAAACCAGACACTTATCTTTAAGGTGAATCAATATTTGTTATATTTGGCTAGGGAAAGTGAAGAATTGGGGAAGAGAAAAAAAAATTAAAAAGCCTTCACACAACTGCAAACACCAAGCCCAGCAGTTACAAGAACGACAGTTTTAGGAAATAATGTTTCATGTCTAGATCACTCCACATTAGGTGGAAATACTCATTGCCATAGACATTGAGGCAGACCTCTGTTTAGCATAACTTCAGATAACTTCAAATTAATTTAAATTTTCAATTAAATTCAATTTTTTTCAATTTGATTAAGATCTCTCGCTGTCTCCCCTCTTCCTCTTGATGATACATGGTACAGAAGAGTGTTATATTTTTACAGCAATAAAGTAACCCCTATTCTCTTATTAACAAAAGTCTGAAACAACTTGCATGAACAAGTATACATCACCAGCAACCCTCCTGTATTAAAATATTTCCCGTGCTTGTGTCACTTCACTCAAATTCATTATTTTTAGACTCAATTTTCACATTGAGAAAATCCTTAAATATAAAAGCTGCTCTGCAGAAAGTCTGGCACAATAGTTCTAAGATGGAAAGAGCTGCATTCATCTCTATGTAGTGAGCCAATTTTACCTAAATATTTAAGGGTTGTCAGCATTATTATAAATTTAGTTCCTCATTGAAATGAGCAATCAACGAGGCACTTACAAGTTTTATTTTGCAGAAATTTATGATTTTTCATAGTGCAGTAATATTAAAAACTATATCCATGTAGATTAATGACTAATGAAATTATGAACAATCAAATATATGAAAAGCGTGAAAATGCCCTTTAACAGCTGTTTCTACAGAACTTATTCTATTGTCAGAAAAAGACAATCAGCCTCACACACTTTCTGCATGGCTAAATTCCAAAAATTAGGTCTTATTGTTCCCTTAATTTTGAAAAGTAATGAGCCCTGTTTGATAATCCAGACTCTCTGTCTCTTTTAACAATCTGCATGTGAATCACTTAAAAATATTCAGCTTCATTTAACATGACAGCTCAATAATTTAGATGCTGACTGCTCTCACTTTGAATACTTGGGATTTAGCAACACCTCCATGGTCTTATTTCCCTGTTCTTACTTTAATGAATTTAACAGAAAACATATTTTAGTCAAATTTTGTGGGATCAATTTTTAAGTCCACTTAAATTTTAAGAAACTGATCTGAAAATCTGTACCACCTATTCAGTGAATCACATAAGGAGAGCCTTTCAATAAAGAGAATTCCCAAGTTTACCTTGGCTTGCAAAGCATCACAGATTCTAAGATATAATATGGTCCTGCAAGCTTTTTATGCATTTTCAAAAATTATTCTAGCTTGTGTAATAATTGATCTCTAGAATGTTGAGTCTGCTTTGGTGTCAGAGGAAAGAACCTCTGAAAATCCTAATCACTGGATATGAAATACTGAGTTTTTTTCATATCCTGTGGTTTTTTCTGTGCAATTTCTGTAACAGGGAAGATTATCTTTCTGTAAATCCCAGAGGTTCTCAAGCAACAGGGCTGTTGCATAGCTGAAAGATTTAAATGGAAGAGGAAACCTCTGGGTTGGGTTGAGATATCCACTGCAATTCTTAAGAGTAATATCCCCCAAGAAGCAATGTGTAGTAGTATAATCTGAAGTCCCTTCAGGAGTAAAAATGTGCACTGGAAAAACCAAAGACTTCAATGACTTCTGAACTGTGGTGGCTGGAAGATCAGTGGTAGAGCTCCTACACAATGAGAGAGACTGAATAAAACTCTATCATTCTTTTCCTTCTTTTCAAAATAATCTGCCATATCCATCTCTAGTCATTAGACAGCTATGGCTAGAGAAAGTAATTGATTTGCTGGAACAGATAGCAGTCACTGTTAGAAAAGCCATGATTCTTTACATAGATTCTTCTGCAAAAGTGCTCTGACTAAATGCTTTTTCAGTTCATGGAAAGGTATTTTTTTTGTCAGTTCCTTCTGTATCCCTTACAGCCTTCAGAAAGAACTTGCAGAATCCTAGAATTAGCACTTTCCCTCCTCATCTACCTATAGGTGATGTTTTTTCAGAGTTCACTGCACATAAAAAAGAAGAATGAATGCAAGAAAGAGAAAATTAAGATATCATTCAAAGAAATAAATTATAATACCTTTTTATTTTGTCATGCAAGCTTGGAATCTTTTGAGGCAATTAATAAAAAAAGTTGAAATCATGTATCAAAAGCAAGCCAGAAATAGAAAGGAAAAGTCTAATTTATCTATACTTATAAATCTTGCCATAGAAAGGATCACTTCAACATTAGAACTATGAAAAACAATACAAGTCCTTGGGGAATTTTTTGTGAAATAATTTGAAACTGCAACAGCAATTATTTATGAACATGGGCCTCATTGCTCCTTGAATAATTTCTACTGGTGTATATAGTTAACCTTAGATTCCTGGAACACTTCAACTGATATAGAAAAAAACTCCACTCCCATGAGAAGCAACACTGCACTATATTATACTACTTAGTTTTCTCATCTAAATGTAGTTTTGAATTGCTCTGGAAAACATTTCTTCTCATGCCTGTTTCAATATGCTACATTGCAAGACATGCTTCAAAGTATTGTTGAGTGAAATGATTGTTGAAAATCCTTGAATATGTCAAACAATATTACAAAAGGATGCACTTATTTAATCTTGTGTAATAAATGTGAACAGGGGAGTGCACAAGCACAGAATACAGACGGTTTTTAAAGCTTAAACATCAAGAAAAGTGTTGTCCTGATTTTAAAGGGAAAGTAAAGGGAAAGACTCTAATTCAAACAGATTAGTCATCTAGAAGAAAATATAATTTAAAAAAAATACTTGAAGTACAAAACATCTGGAAGAAATTTAAGTTGCATTTCTACTAATAATCTTTATAATACTTGCCTTACAGGATAATAGGTTAAAACATTTGTCTCTTTTGTTACAGGTACAGGTATCTGATTTACAACTTGCCTCCCACTGAATAATACCCATATATTCTATTATAGTTTCCTCCAGGTACTAGAACCCCAGGAAGCCTGGATGTTTGAAATAATTTTAAAGAAACTTGATTCAAATTTCAGTCACTGTTTTGCTTCCAGCTCAAGGAAAAGCTACCTGATCAGGTAAGCTGATGCTATAAACTAGCTCTGGACAACACCAGCTAAAAGAATAAATATGAAAATGATGCTAATTCCCAGTTAAGAGATGATAACTGCTAACAGGAATGGCTCCCCTTCAGATTCTACTATTATCATGAGATGATCTTGATCTGTATAAAACCACTGCCCTGCCAAATCATAATGCCAACTTGTTTACCGTAAGGACCAAGAAAGAGATTGCTCTATACATCACTTGAAAGCCTAGACATGACCACTTAAAGCATCAAAAACACATTCACAATATTTTCTCAACAACTTTGAAAAAAGGCCTTAATTTTCTGTATTGTAAACATCACTCTCCTCATAAAAATGCTTTAGATCAGAGATGTACAAATGATAAATTTTCCTGTTCAGCACACTCATTGACCGGTAAGATAGATGAAACAAAGATAACTCCAGTGGATTTGTAATGGAACTTTTAAGAGTTCAAATACCAAATACCCACATATTACTTTTCACTTTATCTGAAAGTGGCACATTTAATTCTACAGCATGTGGGGTATGTTTGTTTGGAATTTTTTTTTCCAGTAAGCCTTTAAATCTTTTAAACGGGATGACAAATGTCAAGTTAACATTTCATTCAGCATAAAATCACAAGACTGTAAAAATGAGACATTTTCTCAGTATTTGAAAAAGAAAATCTAGCTATTTGTTAATCTGTTCCTTTCCCTGTAAACTGTAGCAGCACAGGATAAAAATCACTGTGTGACAGGAAATTCATATTTCAGTAGGCTCCATAGCTTAGCTGGTCAGTACATATATGAGACCAGCTGTGCATCCAGCACTATCCTGATGCCCTGTATTCACAAGCCCTCCATTCCTGTCCTGTTGCACACAGGCTGCTTTTCACAGAAAACCTAAGGGTAAGGCCCAAGTGTCACTTTGCATGGATACCACCCCAGGGGACCACGAATTTGTGGTACGTTGTATAAGAATGTAAAAGCAGCCCAAGAGACCATGTAGGGGTTATCACCATCAGGAGTGGACAAGATTCTGTGTCTTGCTCTATGTAACTTGGTTAAACTTGGACATTACAACTAATCATCATCTTCAGACAGCAAAGAAATCCCTTGAAAATAAGTCTTTACAGTTTTATATTTTGATAAGCAGGGAAGCTCAATTACCAGCTTTTCACATAAATCCTCCATAGAATTCCATACTCAGAATGAAAATCCTACATTTAGCAATGTAGCAATGTCTCCTGAGACCTTTTCCCCTCAACTTGACAATTAGCTTTTCCCTCCCTGAAGCTGCTTTATATTCTTGGTAACTCCTGTTCTTTTGCACTGGGAGCTGGTTTGTTTTTCCACTGGTATAGTATTTTAAATAACTATTTGGTATACATGAATCTTCATCACCTCAGAAAGAGTTTATTAGACAACATACAAAATATTGAAAACTCATGGACCTAAACAACCGTACTATAAAAGCATATAATAGGCAGTGCATTGATGATCTCTCACTTCCACAGTTGATGCAGTAATTACGCAGTCACGAAAGTTAAAGATCTGTGTTCCAAGGCTGCTAAAAGATAATCCAGATTATTCTAAGTGTACCATATTACAATGAGTTCAGTCTTGTTTACCATTATAACAGTAAAGGTTAGTGGCAGAAATACTGGAAAAAGAAAACACAATTTGATGTTCAGTGAAAACTGCTGTTCCTCTACATATTTCAGAAGACTGTCAACATTCTGTATTCTGCTTTTCTAATATTTGTCTTGAGACACAATTCTTAGCTCTAAAACCAAAATGCAAAGAAAGAAACAAGCATTTGGAAATTATGTGTATTAATAAATAATGTATTTTAAAGATAACCTAATATCTAGTTTACCCTCTGAAGAAGTTTTCAGGTAAATTATAAACCATTATTAAATTAAACACATATTGTTGCAGTATATCCCAAACACCATATTAACTGCTAGAGAAGGTAGAATGGCTGGTGCAAACCACTGTCAATATAAAAACATACCAGTAATTAAAGAATAATCTAGGAATAAGTTTTAGTTTGCTAAAAACTTTACGTTAATAAGAATAAGAAAAAATACTTCTAAATTAGCTCAGCTAAAACTGTAATGCTTTTGGAAAATATAAGGCATACTTGGTTTGCAATTTCCATTCATATGTAGGTATTCACATTAACTTTCATTGATATCTGCATGCACAAGCTGTTGATAAGCAGCATCTTATGAAAAACTCCATTACTTGTGGACAAAACCCAGTACCGCTCACCAGCTCGGTAGTGCAAGGTCATTCTAATTACCTCCTCCAAACTTTATTCTCCCCTCTCTGGCACTAGTAATCATGAGGACACTTTGAAATGCTGATGCAGCATTATACTGATTTATTTTGAAATATGCTATATTTAATGCTAATCATTGGAACTGCATATTGGATATTTGCTGAGGTTACCTTTAAAATGACATACTATGAACAAGAAAGTCCCCACACCTGAAGGCTTCATAAGCAGTCCTGTTACAAACACTGGAGAAAGTTACAAATAGTTTCTAAAAAGTCTAGCTATTGGGCTAGTTTTTCAAATCTATCAATCAATCAATCAATCAATCAATAAATCAGTAGCTAGCAACTACTTGTTCTTCCTAGTGAAGTTAGGGACCTTTGTGCAAGCCAAGTGCAGGCAAAGACTGTTTTGTACTGTGCATCTCATGCTTTGTACTGCACATCATCAAAAGCCACCTGTCTTTTTTGATCCCCTGACTTCATACATTGCTCCATCCATTTGACTCATGCTAAAAGGTAAAATGCACTCCATCAGATTAAGGTCACAAAAATATTACCAACTCTGAAAAAGTGTAGACTGTTTTACATACGACTGCTGGAATGCCTTAGGGAAAGCATTGTCAGATGATCTGAAGAGATCAAAATCCCATAATCTAACTCAACACTGTGGCTAATAGCTGAGCATTAGAAATGACAACTAACATACTGTAGCATGATTCCCAAAATTGTCATCCTGTAAAAAAGGGCTTCCAGAAGGGAAACAGCATTTTATATGCATTTTTACTACAGCAGTCTGAAATAATGTTTTTTAATTTTTTTTCCTGTGGTAATAGTCATGTGCAGTGAATCAAAGGTCTGCCTTGCCCAGCAAATTATCTTCTCCCCCTCCCTGCCATTTGGTCTAAAGTAGATGCCTGGCAAGAAGATATCAGAAAATATACATCATTCTTGCCTCAGTGCTTTCCCAACAGCCATTTTCATTTAGAGCCTTTTCTGATTTGGAAATGTTTTCTGGATTTGAATTTTGTGTTAATTACCTCACAGCTCTTAGGGTAAAGTTTATTTTATGCTAATTAGTGCATGGTAACAGAAGCAGAAACTGATATTAATTTCAAATTTTACAGCTAATATTATGAATGCAATACATTTGTGTCCCATTCGACTTTGCAGCCAGCAGTGACTTTGTTGGTACAACATGCAGGCCTTCCCAAAACAATGTCTTTTGAAAATTTCAAATTATTTTTACATTCCAGTCTTTCTTTCTGTGACAAGGGGAAGATATTTTATGCAAAACCAGATGAGTTGATTTGTAGTAGCAAATTGTTTTTATGTATAAAATCATGAGTAAGAACATTCAAAATATGACTTTGTTATTATTTACATACCATATTTGGCAACCAGTGCTTTTTCCACCTGCTATATCTCTACTACAATTCTAAGTCATCAATGAAGAGGTCTTTTATTGCTAAATATAAGCTCTTTAGTAGCTTAATTCCAACTTATTAGAAGATCAAAAGCCAAATTATTTTATTTCACTCCAGTCTATTTGCCACAGATTTCTCTATGACAGAATATCATATTTTCCTTGATTAGGAAAAGGTTTCCCTGTTAGTAGGGTAACTGAGTGCTCAGTTTTAGCCAAGACTTGGACATAGACACCCTCAGAGGCACATCTAAACTTCAAGCCTGAGCCTTCAGCTCTTACCGACCAGAAGGGCAGCTGTAATATTCAAAGCTTATTTGTTTACTTAGAGTAAATTGTCCTCTTACATTGGGCATTTGTCCCTAAGCAAGGGGCTGTAAGTCAGCCTAAGTCACATGCCAAAAGCAGCTACATCACTAGTGCATCATCATCACAACACCAAAAGACACAAGTGTTTAATTGTTGCACTATTGGATTGTAGAGTAAACTCCTTCCAGTCAAATGAAAAGTGAAAAAGGCTTAGAGAAGAACAAGCTGCAAGGACAGTTCATCTCATTCACTCCCTAACTATTTGAAAGAAGTTCAGTTTTAAAGCAAAGAAAAAAAAAGTCAAAATGGTTGATGAATCTGAAACAGTCTTCAGGCCACAGATGGTCAATATGCAATCTAGAAGCACCTACATCTGAAATATTTTATATTAGCAATCATACAAGAATTTATGTTGTGAATGAGCTGTAAAAATACACTCTCAGCAGAGGAGACTACTGAAACAGGAGACTATCACTTTCTGCACCTATCACATGCCTTATCTATCTACCTCTAGATGGACAGATAGGTACACACAAGTAGGTTTTATACATGCCAGATGCAGCCCTCAATGTTTGATTTCCTTTTCTAGAGTTAGCTGAACAAAGTAAAAGGCTAAAAATTTTATTCCCATTAGAATATGAACTCATTTCTCCTAAGACTGCTAACACTTTGCTCTCTATCCCATTAAAGTTGCAGCAAATGAACAGCTTTTTTGAAAGAAACTATGCCAGCAGCTAAAATAATCAAGGTATACATGAAAGTGATAAGCCAGAAGAGAATAAGACAGAAAGATATTACTACAATTCTGATATTTAGACCAACTGATCTTCTAAGAGTATCTTTTATGCTTGTATTTTCTTTGATCTACCAACAAGCTTTTTGTTTGTTCTTCCAGCTTAATGTGTTCTCTGCTAGATGAAGAGCTTTTACTTATGACTCATTTCTGGAAGCAACCCTTGAAAGTATCTTTCCCAGACAGTCATCATCATTTTGATTATGTGCCAACAATGCTTCTTTATGCAAAAAAGGGCTAAACTCACCATATCCACAAGCATACCACACATCTCAAAGCTCATCTGTTTGAATAGCCTGCCAGGCTCTTTTTCAGTTACTGCTTTACAGAACTCTCATTTTTATGAATTAGAGTACCCCAATTACTTGATATTTGAAAGTAAAATAAAAAAGTGGTCTCAAAAATTACTTAATTTACTGTAATTGAATAAGTTTTTTATTAAAATATAGCTGCATTCTAATTAAGGACTCAGGTTTCAGTACTCTGGGTCTACTTGTATCAACAGTCTTTTGAACTGTACAAGCACAATAAATGGTTTACTCTGGAACAGCACTCTGAAAATATCTAATGGATTATTCAGTTTCCTAATATTTTAGAGATGTAAAGAAGCACATTCATGTCAACACCATGACTTTCATATTAGCAGCTCTTCATCCTTGAAATAATCTTTGTAATTTCTTATTAGCAAACATATCAGTACTTTATAAAAAAACAAAACCAAAAACATCCCACAAAAGTTATTTCCTCATCCTCTGACTCAGGATGAGCAAACGAAACAAACAAAAAAAAGAAAAAAAAAAAAGCAAGAGGAAATAATATCAGCTATTAAAATTGTCAGACTGGACAGAACTTCAAAACACAGAAGATGCAAGATGAAATAAAGATTATTTAATTAATTTCACTAACATATTGCAGCAATGATAAATTGTATCATTTAAAATGATGTATCTATCCAAATTCTGAACCTTAATTTTTCCCTTTCCAAGGGAGTATAGTCATTTTTCTTATTCAAATTTTTCTTTTTTTTTTTTTTTTTTAGGATTTTTACTGATCAAACTTTCAAAAGCACCTAAACCCACTAATTTTTAGACTTAGATTACATTACAGTCTACTGCTTCATATTTAAGGAGAAGCTACTGCTTCAATCAAAACCAATTATTTCATTTAGTGTAACGTATTGAAAGTGCAATATCCCATCTAGTAACAAGCCTTCTCCAGTGAAACGAGTGTGCATAAGAATGGTCATCTATAGAGATGCCCAGATAATGGGTTCACTGCTGTTCTTCATCTCCTTCAAGCCTTAGGGTATTTCTACAAAGGCAAGAAATATAGCTGGACACAGAAAACATAAACAAAAGTTACTTCTAATCAGTGGAGCAATTCTCCAAAGGGCTTTTCAAACAAAATGTGCTAGAATAGCTGGGCTTTCAGGATAAAATACATGTGGGCTTCTAGGTGTAATCAGAATTGGTAAAAGAAGTGGACAGAATAACTTTACTATTTATTCACCACCTATTATTTTGCACTATGCGTTGGACATTGGAATATATTCTTGAAAAGCCACCAAAAATATTAATGTATGGTAGGATTTTTTTTAATTGTTTCTTTACTGGTAGTAAAATAAACAATTCAGTACTTTATTTAGGATGGCAATGGAATACTCCCTTTTTATCCAACTGACAGAACTTCAAAGTCATTAAGCAAAGAAAATATATCTTTCTTTGCATGATCAAATACTGCGGAGTTTTCAAATTCATTTGCCCCTCTGCTGGAACAAAATATCATCTCTACTTCTAGCTGACACTACCTTTTTTGACATTTCTTCACTGCTTAGTTGAGAAGCAAGTGATATGTGTTGGCTCCATAATAACACAGCATGTAGGGACAGATTGACCAGTTAAAAAAAAAAAAAAGGAAGAAATTGAGAAAAAAATAAAACCAAAACAACAAAATGGTTTGCCACAAAGATTTAAAATGAAAGCCTAATTCTTCCTATTGATTTTTCTAGAAATCAAATCCCAAGTTTTCTTTGGAAGACACCTAAATGAGACTGGAGGTGGAGGAACCCCCAGTCTCATTTCAACTAAAAAAACCACAAAAACAAAACCGCCAAACCTGAGCACCCTCGATATATTTCAAAAACTAGCATCACACGATACAGAGCAACCATTTTTCTCCACAGAGAAGAATGTCATCAAAAAGAAATTTAAACAATTTTATGATGATCAGGAGAGACAATGTTTACATTTATGTAAATATTTATACAAAATCCTTCAAAAGTACTCTCCTGCTTTCAAGTGTAACAGATCACTAGCAGTAAATAAAAAGTTTTAAAAAACAAGCCCTATAAAAAGAAATTGATCAAGGAAAAGTTATAGAGTGCTTCCTAAAATGCTGTATCCTACCCAGACCAAGATCTTCTCATTGCAAATTAAAGCTGATTCTCCCTTCAAGATCACCAACTCTCCCCTTTTACTTAAAGGAATAGTGAAAAAATGATTGAACATTTGTGTCAACTTGTATATACACCAAAATCACTGGAGGTAAGTTGATTTAAGAATACTCAGCATATTTCTTTCTTAAAGGATTTAATTAGATCTCAGTTCATTGTACCACAGCTTGTAGAGGTGGAAGATCGTATAATTGTTTTTGATAACTCACAGGTAGAGATGAATTTAGGAAAAGAGGTAGGGACTTAATACTACATTAGAAAGCATATAACCAAAAGCAGTCTTAACACAGCTTTGTAACAACACTGATTGTTACAGACCCCTGGAAATACTTCAGGGCTTACTCTTCTGATCTTGATCAGACATTGCCCCAAGCCATGATGTCCTGAGGTCATAAAAGCCCTCCAGCAGCAGCAACACACTGCTTCTGAGTGCAAGGCTGCCTGTCTCCCTCCAACAATCCTTATTCAGTATCTAATGCAAACTGAAGGCAAACTGGAAGATAATAAAAGATATAACCTTCCTAAATCAATCCTTTGGTAATAAATACAGCAACTGATATAAATTTACTTTTATATTCAATCTTACAATAGGTGTGTGTTCAAAATTCATTTACAAAGGACATAAAGCCTTAATGTTGACAGCCATTTTCAGTTGCATAGTTCTACACAGAGACTGTTAAAAGCTGTTAAGAAGAGCAGTGTCTTTATGAAAGACAATGAAGTCTTTTTGTAAATTATTGTTGATGGTCACTTATTTTTAACCCTGGCTGCAAAACCCCAAAGCAATAACCTAAAAATAGCCAATCGTGAACTACTCTTGTACCTTTCAGAACACTGACTCGTTCTCCATATAAACACTAATTTTCTTTTCTTGTCTCCTGTTACCCATTAAAATATAATAAAACTCTCTTTAAAGGTATGGTAACTCTTCCACTTCAATTTCTAATAACTTTAATAACTTTAAAAATGTTTCATAAACACAATTATGACCATTCAGTGAAAACACTGGGAACGATAGCCAACTGAAACAGAAGCCTTTACTCCAACTGGGTTTTCCTTCTTGTGAAAGACAACTAAAATATCTGAGCAAGAGCCATTTGGTCCACTGAAAGAATCTACTTGCATATTTCAGCACTGGCAATATAGTGGGTGGTCATAATGACTTCCTGGAACACATTTAAAGTAAACATCAAACACTTACAAAGAAAATTTGGTCATTAAAAAGAAATTATAACACCTAAGCACTTACTGTTACTTCCTGGCAGTAGAATCTATGTTCTCAACGAAAGCATGAAGCTATAGATTGAAGTTATTGCCTGTTAAGAAGTCAAAACAACATAAATGTATTAATTTAATATAGAATAAACTTTGAATTGCAAAAGCTAATAAGAATCTTTTCATACTACAAATAAGAAATATACACACAATAAGGTCTGTGTCTTTCCCCTCTCCCCTCCCCACACAAATTAAGAATCACAAAGGCACGACAAGTGGAATTTATGTCTTTATAGAGACATTGTCACAGAAAGAGCTAACAAATTCTGCCTTGGGACCAAAGGAAAAAATTCACAACATGCATAAACAAAAACCTAATGGAATGAAAAAGAAGTTCTAATACATTCTAATACTCCAGGAGCAGACACAAATTACTACAATATGGACACTTCCACTTATAAATGGCAAAATAAATCCGACCAGATACTAAGGACATGCATTAGATATAATTCTGCTGACTTTTTAAAACATCGAAATGGAGATAATAGTTTCTCCAGATTATCACTTAACCACTGGACTTATCAAAAGCATCAGATCTGAGAAAAATTGAAATCTGATCACATTGCCAATGCTCATTCTCATATATCAGCTACAGCAAGTGGTTAAATAGCATAAAAATAGTTTCCTGCACTGATATATTCTAATTTTAACATAAAAGGGGGGCTTGCAACAGAAGAAACAAAGAAACAGAAAGCAAATCAAAAAGCATTTTCCATATGATTTGTTCAATCTTACAGGTAAACTTACTTGTATTTTCCCTTCCATATATAGAAATACCAGTTTCTGATAAATTAAATAAAAAAAACATCCATTGTGTCATGTATTGACAATGTCAGGTCTTTAGGATTCATTAAAGTAGTTAAGTCTACAGATGCTTTGTAAATTACAAGTTATCTCTGAATTCTTAATGTGATTCCTTACATGCCACAGTAGGATGAATAAAACATGGCTATGTGCCCTGAGCTATTGAGATCCTACAACTGTAGGAGCATTATAAAGCTAAAAAGTTGTCACTCCAGATTATAATGATACTTCAAAGTAAATATGTATTTTCAATCATGAAAACATCTTAGTTTCAACTAGTGTTCCATTTCCCCCTTCTCCCTAGGTAAATTCAAATGATTCTTTAAGTAGAATTATGTTTTGTTTTAAATCCACCCAGCATTTTACATATTTCGTATTACACAAAAGCTGAGCTTTAATACTAAAGGTGAGACATAGATATCCTGCAACTGAAACCTTATTTGCAGGTTTATCAAGAAAGTATTTAAGGCAGAGCTGCAGGTTTTACTTCATGTGGCCTCCAGATCAAAATGAGGAAAAAGTAAATTATACCAGGAGACCTTTGGATAAATGACAGCAACCAAGTTTGGAGCAGCAGAATTTTGGGTAAGTGTCGGGAAGGTTGCATGATAAGATTAAAAAAAGTCATAAATTGCCCAGCAATGAAGCAATGAAATAAAACCCTTCTACTTTCCTATATTTTTCACTATAAGAAAAGCTAGAAACAATTTCCAAAGGAAAGCATATTTTGTCCATTTTAAATGCTAATATTATTGAAAAGTAGTCTTCTTAAACATAGAAGACATGAAGTGATATTTTAGCTTTTGAACAGTTTGAAAAAAAATCATAAAATGCAACAAGTCACATTATACTTTTTTTTTTTTTTTGCAATATTACTGAGTAGTATTCATTCGCATCATAGAACTTGGAAAATTTAAAGACCATTGTTCCACATTTGTTAGGTCATTAAAATAAGGCATGTTCCAAAATATATTGATATGCCAGAATGCATGATAAACAGTTTCTGTCTCAAAGCCTAGTGGTTCTGTTTGCTGGCTTTTAATATTCTCACTTAACAGAGTTAACTACTGTTGTGAGTCAAGAACCAGATTTAATGCAATGTGTGAATTAAGAAAGGATAGCCTTAGTTCTCCATGATATTAGCAATGCCTGCAACAGAATTCTTTGGTTTCTCTCATTTCCTACTTCCACTGTTAAAAATATTAATTAAAATATTAAATTATATATATATATTACCCTTGTGACTGTCCCCATGTGGAGGAAGGGCCTGATACAATGTGTCTGCACCTCTGAACATATATATATCTAAACATATATATATATATATACACATATATACATATGTATACACACACATACCCCATTGCACTGATCACATTTGGACTCCTGTTTTCCCCCTCTCAGAGAAAATTTGAGCTCTACACCAAGGGCAGCATTAATTGAAGTGCAGATTTTAAAGACAATCTTAATATTACTGAGCAGAGGCACAAATTCAGTTCTACCTGTAGGTGACTGAACTAATCATTAAGCAATCAGAGGGACAAAACTAAGCCAGCTACAATAAAATCCTGAGTAAACATCAGGATCTGTACATAGATTTTGGAATTGCAGATCTTTTTTTTACATTGCATCTAAGGGCTTATATAATGATTAATATAATTCATACAATTTCCAAACACATTGGATGATAAAAACCCCTAGATCACTCATGTAAGCTAAATTTTCTAAGTTGCTATGTTTAAAAGCAACGCAGATAATATGGCTATAAATGATTTTCTTTTTTCCACGCAGTAACTGCTATTTCTACACAATGCTACCTCTAAATACATTTTTCCTTTCCCCTTTACGAAAACAAACTAAAACCAAGCAGAATAGTAAACTCATTGAAACATTTGTTGATAGGCTGAGGATATCTGATCAAAATCTTTTAAATCAAAAGTGTTCTATTTACTTTTTTTTAAAACTATTTTTCATAAACTTTATAGAACTTTCTGTTTAAAAAGAAAGGGTAGTCATCAGTGTATTTTGTTCCTTAGATATTTTCTTCCTCTTTGTTGTTTTTAAAATTAAATAAGCAGATGTGGATGGCTGTTTCTAGCCAGGCGGAAGGCCAGGTAAAAGCATAACCATAAAATAACCTTTAAGAAAAAAATCAAATATGTAACTTCAGAGTAAGAATTTACTCATTTTTATACCATGTAAAAATCTAAACTGCATGCATCTTACAGTGCAACAGACTTGAATATTTGATCACTGTAACTCACTAGCAATGAAAACAAAGAGAGAAAGCCGCAGAGCCTCAGAGTGCTCTGAGCACTTCACCGGTTGTCAGTGAATAGCAGTAAGAAGGAAGATCAGCG
>JAOTQP010001652.1:35117870-35169348 GCA_026413545.1 Cichladusa arquata | reverse complement strand
AAGGTTCATTGATTACAATCAGAAGAGAAACTTACAATGGAGTAAATTATTAGTTTTATTCACAGAGGTGTCTAGACTTGCAGTAGAAGATACAAATAATACCCCTAGGCTTCTATTATAGGATGGCAGAAAATTGCTTCATATTGCTTAATTTGGAAACATTAACATAATGGAAGACAATCAATAGGTTCTAATAATTACAGCAAAACCACACAATTCCCCCAAGTAAACATGTGCCTTTTGTGGTATACAGATAGCTGTCCTGTAAAATGCAGAATTACAATCTCTGTAAAGCAATTAATCAGAAAACACAACTATCTTGTTATGCTTTTGAGGGTATTTCAAAACTTCCTTCTGTAATACCAGCAGTATCAGTTAAAACAAGGCTTAAGAGCAAACAAAAGCAAGCAAGAACTGAGATAATTCCCTCTTCAGGTACCTGAATACACTGAATGAACTTCACAGGAGCACAACTCCTAAACTCTGTACTATCTGTAAAGAGCAGAAAAAGAAAAAAAATATTCTACAGGGAATGCTTGGTCTTTGCAATGGGTGGATTTCCCGCTGCACTCAGTGACGATGGATGGCTTGGGAAGACATCTCCCAGGAAAGGGAAGATGGTTCCTCATGCCATTAAAAACCACAGAAACATCTTGATAATACCTTTCTGTATTATAATACCTTACAGTGTCAGAGATGAGTAACAAATTATCCAGCCTTTTTCTCTCAATGCAAAATCTTTGCATGTCCCGTATTCTACTCACAGGTACCAAGGACATTTAGTGGTTTTATATACTATGAAGTATTACTTTATTATAAAAATACAGCTGGAACAGTCTCGCCATAAAAAGACTCACCGAAGTACTCCTAATTTTGATGAACTGCAGTTCATCAGAAGTTACAATGTAGCTAAAAATAGAGTACTATGTTTTATCCTTTATATGTGAGCTGAATGCTGAAGCACTTCTCTGATGCACAAGCCTGACTAGCTTCAGGGCACATTAAGAGAAGAGACACAGGAAGAGAATTAGGATTTTGGCTTACAAGTGCATATCACAAATGTTTCTTCCAGGCCCAGATAAAATCTTCTAAATGTGTGAGACTATCCAGAAATAAGTATTTTTATGTAACCAGCATGCATGTATCTATGCTGAAGGCTTTCTCACAGTTTATAATGTAGCTGTTTTTAGGTTTGATCTATAATTTAGTCAGTCATTTGCCTTACTGGCAGAACTCCTGTGTGGTCTATACGCTGCCAGCTATAACAACATAACTGGATTTAAAGATGTTAAACAGTTCTTTAAATACAGATAAGCTAAAATTCAATGAGATTAGTAATGCACCTGATTTTGGAAAGCAAATCTGAGGTTGAAAGTGGCAAAAACTTTCAAATATTATAATTGATCACAGTTTTGCTTTGGTCAGTTTCCTGCTATGATTTTCCACAGTTTGCAGTTATTTGATCTGATCACAACTTGGTTCAGAATTCCTCTGTCCACAGTATTCTAAGCACTGTCTTGGCCTCAGCTAACATATGCATGTGGATGACCCAAATCCCTTCAAGTTCTCACCTTTCCAAGTGTAAAATAAAATAAAAAATAAAGTACTCATTACTGAATTAAAAAAAAAAAAAAAAGAAGAAGAAGAGGAAAAAGCCCTAGAAATGTAACCTTTTGATTATACTTAACCTTTACTGTTTAAAAAGAAAGGAATGCTTGGATTTGAATACCTCTCTGCTGCTATTTGAACATCAACACCGCAAAGAAGTTTTGGGGATTTTTTTTTTTTTTTGTTGTTGTTGTTGTTTTGGTTTTGTTTTGTTTTGTTTTGTTTTGGGGGTTTTTTTTGTTTGGTTTTTGTTTGGTTTTTGGGGGTCTTTTTGTTGTTTTTATTTTAACGTGAACCAATCACTACTGGCAGAGGGAACATAATTATAACAAAAAAATATTAAACTAGTGGGAACCCTAAATTTGGGTCTTACACAAGGAATGGTCTTTAAGAGCTACAGACTCTATTTCTTGTTAATTTACTTGTTAACAAAATTTATGCTTATTGAAGTCCAGCTAAATGGGGCAGCATATTCCAGTACAATCATGATAGTAAGGGAAGATGAGAACCTGGAAGGCAGACAGTAGTTGTTACTTGATAAATGGGTGAGAACAAACAAACTACATTCCAGTGTTTACAGAGTGCTTACCCTGTTCTAGTTCAGTGCACGATATTAAAGATTTCAGAGGTTGGACATGGACTGATATATCCCTAATCTTGCGTGTCTTTTCATAGGATTTTAATAGAAAATCATAAGAATTTGACTGATTCTGATTGTAGCATCTCTTTTCCTCTTCTCACTGTCTTTCCTCACTACCCAATTAATTTTTTTCTCTATAACTATAATAACTTCAACAAACACCAATAATACTTTGCTTTACGTACCCTGCTGTTCTTACTGGGGTGAAATTCCATTTGAACTCAATGGAAGTTTTGTCTGAGCAAGAACTGTAAAATTTTCTCCCTGATTTATAAAGAACAATTGGCCAGATCATCTGGACATTATTTTGGAAAAACAAAAAAACATTATACAAAGCTATTCACAATTAATGGTACTTAATAGGCTACTACTGTCACTAAGAATATATTGGTAATATTAGAGCTGGTTGAAGCAGGAGCATTTGATTTCTCAATTTTTATAATTAACTTCAGTAGGGAAAATTTTGCCTTTTTTCCTGCCTATGTCTACTTTGCAGAGTCCTCACAAGTTAACAAGACTGTTACTGAAGAGTGATCTCTACAGGTTTAGTCTTCAAAGCACAGTAAAACTTTAATTTAATCACAGCTTCAAAATATCATACAATAAAACTAATTTAATTACACTTAGAAATGGCCACTGGTCTCATTAAAATGCTAATGAGGCCTATAATTATTAAATACCTTAATGATTGTTAATAGAAATAAATGACAAAATAAAGCTTAAGCAGAAAGTCAGAATGCCCTCAGGTAATTTTTCTTGGTGACAGTTTTGGAGGATATAGTTTCTTTGCAGCATTCAGAAAAAGGCAGAATAAAGTTTGAGGTAAGAGGATATAAAAGAAAGGAATGCAGTTATAGAATGCATGTGTAACTAATCCACTGTCTCCACTTAAAATATTTAAATAGAGCTGATCTAAACTTTCCTTGTCTGGAATATTTTAGAGTATTTGTTTTAATGTCATGTGCTGAATACAGAAAAATTAAATGTATCGCTAAAACTCACAAACACATCCAATTCAGAATAAATATTGTTCTGACGTCATTTGTAAGGTACTGTCATAATATTGGCATCTATATAAAAAGAATCATAATGGAGAATAAAAATGAGACCTGTAAACACTCAGAGACAGGGCTAAAGATTACTCTGCATTCTGTTTCAGGGATGAGAAATGTTTTCCTTACATCAAAAGCAGCATTCGCACATACAATTTGCAATGTATTCGGAAGATGCTGTTCACATCTTCTAAAACAAAAACACATTTCAAAACCTCAAAAAGCAGTTGTTGTCATTTGGTCAAATATAAAGCAGCCTCCCCTATCCCCACACCCTGACAGCTATTCTTTGCTCCAGGGGTGTCAGGCAGACAGCCATGTGAGCAGCTCCAGCTCATAAACAGCAGCAGCACTGACTCAGCCGCAGAGCTCGCTGTGTGCTCACTGCCTGAGCGGTGAGGAATTCCCTGAGCTCTTATTATGGGAGTTTCAGAGCCAGCAGGCAGCCAGGGAACTCCTCCTGGAGGCTCATAAATAGTGACAAGGAAGGAGAACAAAGGACCAAAGCAAATGAAAACCAAGCAATGACGACTGCTTTAGAGTCTCCTAAGGTGACTTCACTGATAAAAATGCCCATTGAGTGGCTTTTCTAATCTTATAGTACATTTGAGCCCTCAGGACATATGCTAGGTTAGCATATTCCACACATGCACATTATTTACAACCAAAAAAGAAAGTGAAAGGCGCAGCCTTGCAAGACAGAAGCAGTCATTGGCTCTGTAATGGCTGACACTTGACTTTTCCAG
The DNA here is from genome assembly GCA_026413545.1 of Cichladusa arquata. NCBI lineage: Eukaryota > Metazoa > Chordata > Aves > Passeriformes > Muscicapidae > Cichladusa > Cichladusa arquata. Next base: position 35,165,302 of record JAOTQP010001652.1, on the reverse strand, counting down.
TGATCAGGCATCATTAAAAACCAAAACCCAAACCCTCTCACACCTTTAGCAAATAAGTCTCCCTCCTGCTCATATTCATCTTTTATAAGATGCATGCATATATTATTATTTCTTCATTCCCATAAAACACTGTTTCTTGCTGAAGTCCTCTCAGTCATCATTCTAATAAAGAGAACATTGTCACACATCAACACCTTGACAAAGTGGAGAAAAAAGTTATAAAATCAAAATCTCTGTACAGGAAGAAAATTGACTAAAAGTCATACACATTAATTTAGCAATCTAAATCAGCAGCTGTTAAAAAAAATATATCACTATGGAGACCAGTGGACTTGGAACTCACAATTTTTAACAGCTCTTCCCTCATTTCCAAACTGTTATTGTTTCTCCACCAACCCTAACACTTCCTATGGCAAAGTTCACTTGACATCAAAATGCAACACTGAATGTCATTTTCATCTCAGAGGTGTGTGTAGTCACTTTACATACATCTTGTCATATGTTTTTCTGATATTACATTTTTGAAATACTGAAAAATAAATGGACTTGGGTATGTGCCTAGTCAGGAACTACCATAATCCATTTTGATTACGCTAGACTCCAAACAGAGTTTAAGTTATTCTATTGGAGAAAAGTACTAGTTAATGAAGACTTTTCCAGGATATCCTGCTGGACTGTGAATAATTCAGTCACTAACTTTATTCATTTATAGCAGACAGAAACTGAAATTGCTGTGCTCTCCTTTAGCAATTCATGTGCAGAGAAAATTCATAAACATAGATTTATTCATTTGGCTAGAGGTTATCAGTAACTTTCAGATTTTTGGACTTCAACTTCTCAAGGCAAATGCTAAGAAATCGTTTGGGGCACATCCTGAACAGTATATTGCAGTAAAATTAAACATGCATGCTTTAACCAGTCATATTCAGGCAGCTGCCCAAATAAAAACTAAAGCTTTAACAAGTAATAATTTATGTCTTGTTCACAGCAGAATGAAGGAATTAGACAAGATGCAGGGTTTCCCTTTCATTAAATTTCTGAAGTTAATGTGTTATTTCACACAGTTTCTGAAACGGGAAAAAGGAGAAGAAGAAAATGGGTTTTTCCTGTCAGTTGTTAGGAAAAAAAAGAAAAGAGAGAGAAACATAGCATTGTTGAAATAATATGGGATAATTGTGACTGGAAAATCAGAAAATCTATGGGAAAGAAGAAGATGAATCAGAGTGAAGACAGGACTGTGGTAAAAATTTCATATGTCATACACTGAAGGAAAGAAAAGTTGATACCTAAGATGTCCTCATCTGTGGAGAATCTAAGTTGATCAAACAACCAATGTAAGTGTTCATAGGAAGGAAAATTTTGTTCTTGTCTGCTGCACAAAAGCAAACCAAAACTTTCCATGGCTTAAAGAATTGAGCAGTGAAGACGAAACCATGAAATATTTTGACAATTTCATTACCTCAAATTAAAGATAAAAAATTTATAAAGTGATGCTCATTTTAGGAGTTAAGAATGTGAATAAGTTATTCTACAAGAATTAAAAAAAAAAACTTGAGGTGAAGACAGAGATGGCCCATCTCATAGCCAAGGACTTTACTACTTAGAGCCAATGTAAGGTTCTTCCTGCTGCATCATTCTGGCATGTTGATTTCTAAGGAAGCTTCTCTTAGAGACACCATTTAATCCACTAATGTCTTTCATCTATGACAACATACTGGCTTGGGATTTCCTAAAACACAATTTATAAATTCACTTCAGTTATCGCAAAGCCCATAAAGCTTTAAAAGTCTTCCTTTAAAAAGGCTTTAAATCTTCCTGCAGGGGCCTTGTAGAAGACTGCTGTCTTCTGTAGTTCAGTAACATGGAGATCCTAGCACAGGATCCATGTGGTGAGAGGAAAAGCACATATAATGATTTAATTCTAAAAATTGACTCAGCAAAGTTGAGCAGCAGTAGATTGGCAACATTCTGAGTAAATATATGCAGCTAAATCATATTCATTTATGTGCAGAAAGCTTGTATAGTAATTATGACTCCTCTAAAAACCTATTTAAACCATTTGTTTCAAATCTTAGATGAGGCACATGCCTCTGCATTGACCAAGTGCAGAACTTTGCAAAGGATTCAATTCCATTCTAAGAGTTAACATCTTAAGAAATGAACAAAAAAAATGAAATCAAAAAAAATGAACAAAAAAAAAACCAAAAAAAAAAAGAAATCAAATTCTATTGGAGCATTTTCAGGGGAAATTATATAGGAGATATTATACAATGATATTTTGAAACTAAGAGACTAAACACATTATGTATTTGTCAGAGATCATACATAAGGAAGAGTACAAGATTATTGGAAGCTATTGATTCCAAGATATACAGTATCACTATGGGTTTTTAAATATGAGGCTTTTGCTGCTACACGTGACTTAAATCGCTAAAATAAGATCAGATTTTAGAAAATAAAGAAGGCTTAAGAAATCTGCAAGTGTTGAAACTGAAAGAAACAAAATATAGTCTTGCTTGTAGTAAAACAAGTGGTACATATTTTGATTCCTACTGGAAAATAAAAAAAGTAAATAGTTAAGAAATAGTAAGAAAAATAGTAAAAGGGAGAAATTACAAAAATTGCAGGGTTTTTTTTTTCCCTCTGCCTAACATACTTCTTATAAGGACCAGTCTTTTCCAAGAAAACTGCAAGTTCTGAAAGAAAATTCAATTTACATTCTGCACTAGGAAATATTCTGTAGCAAAAATAAAGTATTAAACTGAAGACTAAATTCAGAACTTTCAAAACACATAAGCCTGCATGTTTTTGAGTGCTTTTTACCCCGTAGCACATACTTTAATTTTGAAGTCATAGATCAAAACCTTATTTTTGAAAGCACTAGACCAATACAGAGCAAAAATATCTGTCTTGAAAGCATATGACAAGGTAAGTAAAAGTGCAAAGGAAGAATAGAAATCTGAGGAAAAGAAACCTCTCTATTAATATACATTATGTTACATCAGCAGCCTAATTATTGCCAAGTAAATATAGTGTGGATATTTATAGAAAAGCTTCCCCAAGCAAAAAAAGCATGGAATTGATAGTTTGAAAATGTAACAGAAAGGCTATAGAAGCTGGCATCATAACATGGTAATTATTTTTGTGCTCATACAAGAAGTGTCTGCCTGAGATCCTTCAGTTCTCACTGGCCTAGTTAGGAGAGCACCACACAGTTTCAGCCTGGAAGCATCATGCCTGCATTGCTCTGTTTGAGCTTGTGAGCCCTCTTTCCTTCCTGTGTGCATGAATGTCTTCTCTTTCCATCTAAATTGTCACTGCCTGAAAGCTGTGCCCATCCACTCACAGTCCTCATTGCTTCCAGCGCTGCTTCCAATTCACTTGAAACTTACTTGTACCAAATATCCACAAGATTCATTTGCTGCAATTGTAAACCTGTCTCCCAGGTTCCTTGTAACTTTTACTTACTCGAGTCTTTGTCAGAATATTCTTGGCATTCTGACTCAGAATGACTTTTAGTCAGTGTCTGACGGAGAACCAGGGATGAAGGTGTCAGACACTGATAGCAGTCCTCTAACTGCAGCTGAGAAAGGAAATACATTTGTAACATGAGGTTACTGTTGAACAAGAAGAGGAAAAAAAAAAGACAGAAGGCATCTTCTCAGACAGCCCTGAGACCAAATTGTATCATAGGTGTAAATAGATTTTTGTACTTTCTCATCCTCTGATAGAAAACTGGTTCAGACTTTCACATCTGTTAAAACCAACGTTTATATTCAAGACAGTATTATAAAGAATGCTTGGTCATTTTGTCATTAGTCCTAGAAATATTTTGTCTACAGTTATTTTTTCATAGCTAAAAATGGCATGATGGCCTACGTTTAACATACACATTTTTATTTCTTTATTTATTTGTATATGTTGAGAACCTATTTCACTGTAAAATTTCTTCCTTTATGTCCCTAGATAGATGAGGGTGCACTTTAAACTACTGTCTTCTCACATATGTTAGTGCAACTCTTCAACTCATTCTTTTCTCCCTGTATAACATTTTAATCCTGTTCCTCATCATTAAGATCTTGACATTTGTGCTATTATAAAACATTATGAGCTTGCTTCTACCTTTCATATCATCCTCCATGAAAACATTAAGCAACCATCAAAGTCATTGGATAGTCTGCTGGTTAACTCCTCTTCAGAACAAGATAAAAGTCCAGAGTGTGCTCTCACTCTTTCATTAGCTCAAAATTTTATCCATATTAAGTTCCTTTAACTTGTATGTTTACTAATTTTCCATCAGCAGACACTTTCACTGTGTTCAGTGAGGCATAACTACAATAAATGTTTTGTTGAAGACTGGATTGACAAGATCTGTATGTTTTGTCTCATCTAGAAATTGTTTCAAATAAATGCTGTGTACACAGATGTGTACATAATCTCATTTTATTGTAATTTACTGATGAGTCTCCAGGTCTAAACCCAGATACAGCTGAAAACATTATTCTTTTTCATTTTAAAACTGTATTCACATGTCTCTCATTTCCGTGGTTTTATGTCAGAACATAAAACAACTGATAAATATCACAGAACTCAGGTATGAAATACATGCAAGGGCAATTTCATGCCATCTGTGTGTGTATATATATATACTTATGTTATGATTCATAGCTTGAAATTCATGGATCTTTTAGGATATCCAAAGAGGCCACACTTATTTTGAGAGTTCCTACGATATATAAAATCCCTGCCTATACATACATACAGAAACATGGGGAGGGGCAGAGAAGATGGGATTTGCTCATCTACTTTAAAACAAGTATCAAAAAAAAGTATCCACAGACAAATCTGACTCAGAAATGTAGCTTCTGTAAAACAACATGCAGATCATAATGCAAAAATGCCATACTAAATATGAACTAAATGTGATTATGTCCAAACCTCCAACCTTTTATGAGCAGTTTTGGGGGGTTTGTTTTATGGAAGGTTTTTTTCATTCAGCACAAGACTATATGAAAAGCTGTAATTGGATTTCAAGTTTGAACCTATTTCCTAACCCTTGTGAACATACTAATTTTTACCAGGGCATTTTGAAGATGCCACAGTCAAACACAATGATATTTCAAAATGACAGAATCAAAGAATCATCATGATTGGCAGAAATCTCTAAGATCATTGAGCCCAACTGTTAACTCAGCACTGCCAACTCCACCACTAAACAACGTCCCGAAGCATCTACATGTTTTTGAATATTTTCAGGGATGGTAAAAAGTACATTTCCCTAGGATGACTACTCCAATGCTTGACAACTTTTTCAGTGAATAAGTGAATAATTTCCATAATATTCAGCCTAAACTTTCCCTGGTGCAATTGAGGTAATTTCCTCTTGTTCTATCACTTGTTACCTGGAAGAAGAGGCTAATTCCCACCTCTTTCCCACTTCTTACAGCCTCTTTCAGGTAGCTGTAGAGAGCCATAAGGTCTCCCCTGAATCTTCTTTTCTCAAGACTAAATGACTCCAGCTCCTTCAGCCACTCCTCACAGGACTTGTGATCCAGGCCCTTCAACAGCTCCACCGCCCTTCTCTGGACACGTTCCAGCCTTTCCATGTCCTTCTTGTAGTGAGGGGACTGGAACTGGACACAGCACTCGAGGTGTGGCCTCACCAATGCTTAGTACAGAGGGACAATCCCTGCCCTGCTCCTGCTGGCCACACTACTGCTGATCCAGGCCAGGATGCCATTGGCCTTCTTGGCCACCTGGGCACTGCTGGCTCTTGTTCAGCTGCTGTCAACCAGCAGCTCCAGCTTTTATTCTACTGGGCAGCTTTCCAGCCACTCTGTCCCTACCCTGTACTGTTGATGGGCTTGTTGATACAGTGGAGCTTTTTAGTAAAAAGGTTTATCTTGAAGTAAAGTATTTTTAATTTTAGATCTCCTAGTGTTGTTCTGTTTAAATACTTCACTCAATAAGTGAGCAGACATCAGTTCGGATTCAGATGTTAAATTAAAAGGGATTATGTAATAGCTGGAGAAAACACAATAGCAATAACCCACTTACTATATTATTTCATGCTTCTGTAGAGACTAGAGAGCACTATTTTTTTATTTTCAAACTTTATCTTATGTCTTTTCTAAATTTAAGCTCAGCTCTGTGGCACAGCATAAATAAAAACAGTATTATGTTCCTCATTCATCAAAGTATTGAACATGGATTTATGTCAGCGGTTTCATTCAAGTCTATAGGTTTATGACAATGTTTAAAAACAAATATATATATACACACACGTGTGTTTCTGTATCAGTCAGCATCTTCTGCCAATTAACTTGTGAAAACTTTGCTAAGCATTGCTCCTATTACAAACAAAGAAAAATTGTTTGTGTTGCTTTTTTTCTTTCAGGGAAAGAGGGCATGGGAGGAAATCTCAATTTTGCTCTAGTATGTGTGACTCCATGAATATGATCTTTCTCTTGATATCTCTGCAACTGTATCAGAATTAACTGAGAAGAGTAAAAATGTGTTTTATCCATAGGCACCAATCAAGGCCCTACAAACCTATTCTTCCAAAAAGAAACTTAATTTCCACTTTTTAGTTCCTGGTTATAGTTGTTTGGGGAGGGGATCGTCTGTTTATTTATATGCCTCTTAGGCATTTTAAATTAGACACAATACATAAAATTTCACAGATTCAAAAACTAAATTTTCTGAAATGTGGTGTTTCCTTGCACATTTGGTGTGAAGCAAGACATGAACAGCACAGAACTAATTTAGTATGGGGGATTGCTCCGTACTGTCCTTCACTGCCAGGGATAGAAGTCATCAATTCCAGCCCATTCTGCTAAAGAAATAAATTTTCTAATAGTTGGTCAGAAAATTAGATGGAAGGACACAATGATCTTATTTAGACAGTTTAAGCTCCTAAAGGCAAGGAACAAGCAAAAGCAAAGCTTTTACAAGTACACTTGGTGAATAGACAGGGCAGAAAAAGGATGCAAACTAAACAACTAGAATATTCCTTTAACTGATCCTTGAAAAAACTGGAACACAGTACTAAGAGAATGGAAACTTGCACCACCAATTATTTTACCATATTTATAGACACTGATTTGACAGTAGGAATCTATCAGTAGATCAATGACTTGTCAGACTTTGGAGACAGATAATACCAAAATGCATAGTTTAACACCTGCCTTCTATCCTGAATGGTTCACTAACATCAGTTTTTTAAGGATCACAAACCAGATCTCAGACCACAGCTTATGAGATGTAGATGAAATAGAGGAGTTGTTAAAGAGTAGCCCAAGGATACATTCAGATACAAAGTGAGAAATTACTAATGTTAATATGATGCTTTAGCTTTCCTCATGCTTGAAAAAGTACTAGAGATAATTATAAGAGAGGAGATTGAAATAATCATTTCCCTCCCACACTTTCTATTCGGTTTCGACTGAGAACTTCTTTACAGACACTTGATTGCTCTCTAATTGGACAAAATCTAGCTGACCTTAATGTGAACCTTTAATATTTTATTGGAATATAAACAGCAATATTCTAAATTACTTTTTCATACCTGTTATCGTAATGCTAGTTAACTTATCAACTCACTACTACAACTCTACCCTATCTAAACCTGAGATTACTTTCACCATGACTTCAGTATGATATCTGGCATGTGCTTTTCACATAAATATAATCAAATTTTAAAACCTTTACCAAAACCAGATATACAAATAAATATTATTTGCATATAATACAAAATACTTAAATAAATGAGCTTTTTATATAAAGTAGCAAAGTGACTACTTTGCTTCTAATCAGTTAGCACATCTCTAAAATTAAAATCTTTTTTAATTTACAAAGAAAATTAATGCATTATCTATGGGGTCTATACATTTTGCAACATATTCTAAAAAGCATTGTGAATGATCCAGATTTTCAGAGGATAAATTGATAATGAAAAGTTGACCTTAAAAATGCAGCCAATTGCTTCTCACTTTCAAAATAAGTGATCATCATTGACACCAGAGGTGATTCATGAAGATAGCATTTGACCGTGATGAATGAACAAATGAAATATATACTGATCAGGATTATAAAAAGCAAAGTAATGAAAACAAGATTTTTTTTTTCAAAATACTCAATGAATAGAAAACAAAATCCCAGTATGAAATAACCCAATCAGTGGTTTAGCTTAGCATAAATCTAAGTTCTAAGATGAGCTTCTTCAAGTCTAAAGACCATAAGAAATAACAATAAAAGGTGGTAAAGGTGGTGCTTGTGGTTTTTCCCCATGGCAAATATTTTCTGTTCTTTTTTTTATAAATTTTCAAGCAGCACAAGAGAAAGAGTTTCTCTGTCTTACTCCCCTATGATAGCTAAAATTATAATTTACAAAATCCAAAGGGTCTTATAAATCTATTTTTCGTTCTGCACTAAATTCCAGCTGAGCATTGGGTAGAGCTCACATAATGGCTTTATTAATTCATTATCAGATATTACTCTGTTTCTCACTTTCAGCAGCATTTTTATTTGTACCCTCTCCAAACTACAGCTCAATCACAAGTTTAATGTTAACTCTTCTCCAAGAGGTTCCACTTTCTGATCCAAAGTCTTTTTGGTAGATTCCAGCTGTATAGCCTCATCTGAGAAAATTACTTGTTTAAGCAGAACTCAGTCAAAGTCCACAGAAAACAGCCATAGATGGTAAGAAAGGTAACCATTAGGTCTCACATGGGAGTTGCTGAGCATGTGGATGCTTATCCTACAGGTTCATTAGTCCTGGCTAGATAATGTGTATATCCTGCTAGCATGGTTTCTTTGCAAACCAGAAAAACAGAAATAATAGAATACCATGCAATGCCAGGAAAAAAAAAAAAAAAAAAAAGCCCCAAGCATAATTTTTAAGCATGTTACTGGAAAGAACAGAAAAAGAAAAACCTAAAATAGTACTGAATACTGAAAAGAATCCATAGACTTCAGCCAAACTCTCCATAGAGCACATCAATGATGTGGCACTGCATACTTGCCACTATCTCAAAGGCTTTTGTTCAGACTCCCAGGTTGTGGTTGCCATATTTACGTTTTAGGGATATAAGTGTGTCATGGCAATCACTCTTTCTTAAGGAATTTAAGTGAGGTGGTATTGCAAAAAAATCCCAGGTATGGCAGCATTATGCACTCTTTTGGTTGAATAAGTATTTTTTAATAAAAATCTTGTAATGAAAATCTACACCCCAGTGACATAAAATGGTCAAGAGTGTACAAGTTGCTTCAGTTCTATTGCAGATCCTATAGAAAAGGTCAAGAGTTTAAGTTTTTTTATCTGTGTGGGAAAGAGAAGTTTATTTATTATTAAATAATTATATTTGTTTTTAAAGTATAGTATAATCATTGCTACAGTGTTGTTCTAGAGATAATACAGTATTTACCCTGTGGTCCTATACTTTAGCCAATTGGAAATCAGATTAATTTCATGCAAACAGAAGGGCAAGTATGCTACTGTTCTTACATTAAAAGATTTGCCCTGCCCCAACAATTTTTTACGTAATAACTGAAATATGGTGATCAACATGAGGCAATAAGAGATTTCTTGATTTACAATTCCATTCTCTAATTTTTGGTCTTTTCTCAGCTTGAAATGCTTTTTTTTTGGCATTTAGATGACTTTAAATCATCTTCTCAAATTTCCAGTTATAGTAACATCTGTCAGGATTTTGTTGGGCAGTGAAAATTGCCACAGCAGCACATAGTGCTTTAAGCACTAAAAACATCAGACAAGTCTTTTAGTGGACTAGTAGAAAGTGGTGGCTTCATTGAAAAACACCCCACAAATGCAAACTGTAGGATGTAGTGATAGCAAATAGTGGTACCTACCAAAATATTCCATCCTTTGGTTCTTCCCATGTGGAAATTTGATCATGAGTACATCATCACAGGTATGTCATGAGGCTGTAGGATAGCTTCTGTGATGAGCTTCGTATTCCAAATAATATTTTAAATATTTAAAAAACCTAATAGAAATGCACTAAGCTACAAAAAGGGGTGATAGAGAGGAGGAACTAATTTTCCGAATGTAACTTAGAATATTGCCACTACTTCCCTTGTGATATTTGATGTTATGCAATAATGAATTTTCTAATACAATAAATCAAGTAGACAACCATTGACTGACATTGATGAAGTATGTATCTTCTTGGTGACCATCTGTCTAGTTATGTACTGGATAAAAATAATTTCAAAAATTAATAATTCAGTAAAAATTTCAGTAAGATATTTTAAATTTGAAAAACTGATGATAAAATATACTTTTGAATTAACAGCACAACATATTAACTTACAGGATACTACTCAGTAGTTTAGTGTTCTGTGTTTGCACAAAACAGTGTTTTCTGTTGCTCAGAGAAAAATTTCCCTGAGCAACAGAACAGCTTTCAAAACGTCTTACTAATACCAGTTTCCTTCAACTTCAAGCACTCCTTGTCTCCAGAAACACCGATTTCTACAGATTGCTTGTTCCAAACAAGTTCAGCAAAAAAAAAAAACCACCTGTCAAAAATGTAGGCTGCAAAAAAAGTGTACATTTAGTTTCAAATGCTGTATTTAATACATGAAAACTTCCAATGGGACTCAAGGGACAATTTTGAAAAAAAGAAAAAACAAAACTGTCTTTGTCAAACTGTAAGAATACACCTTCCAGTGAACTGTGGTGATCAGTTCAGACCTCTGGAATGCAAACACGACCTAATCCCTCTAGTAGTATTTTGAGAAATGTGGTTACTTCTTTCTGTAAAGGAATTAAATATAATTATTATTTATGAAAAAAAGTAAACCAACTGAATACTCAGCTGCAAGATCAGCTGATATAAATTTCATTCTTGTTTCAACTGGCTTTCATGACTTTATCTCAGTAAGAAGGTCACTCTAGAGCCAGGAAACTCTGAATGTCATACTGGATCCCAACTGTGCTTTATGAGAATTAAGCGTTAGCTTCAAGAATTGAAAGGAACTTCAGTTTAGGTGAGTTAAAAAACAAAACAAAACAAAACAAAACGAAAAAAAACAACAAAAAAACCCCGAAAACAAAAACAAAAAACCCCACAAACCTGCAGTCCAAAATATTGATATAAGAACAATTTAGGCTACTCCAAAACTAGATGAGACATGGGATTTATGGGTTGCTTTTGGTCTTAACTGTCCAAATTTCACCTAATCTGTGAAGTAGTTATTGCAGCCCATCCCCAGAGTTTTCTGTTGAAATGTGCTTTGATGGAGCAGTACTCTGCTCTTCATCCATAAAACATTTCATCTTCAAAACTACATCAGCATCTAGTCCTTGGGTTATGTTAAATCCCAAGTGTATCTACAAACATATCTACATACATATGACAGTATGCAAATGATACACTTTTCATTAAATAGCCATTTCTTTTTCAACAATCTGTCTATCTCTTTTTACAATCATGTATCAACTCAGAATTTAAAAAGTAAATGCTGAGGATTCCCCATGGCCACAGCTCTCTTTCCCTCTGTGGAAATCTGTTTCTAAAATAACTCACATTCGATTACACAGGTCACTTGTGATAGTGGCTTTTCTTGGTGTGCCTGAAGAAAAGTCTGCAGTATTTGAACCATGAAAAATTATGCAGTGTTTCATTTTAAAGATGTGCCAGATTAACAGAAGGTAATTGGGGTAGACTGTGAATGGTACCAGCTGCTTATTTGCAAATGCTACAGACACCATTTATTTTTGCTTAGAATTTCTATTAAGCACTTTCCTAACAATTATTGTAGCTTATTTTTTGCTATGTCATCCTCAAGCCAATAGTCTTTATTTGTTGCTTTTTCTTGCACCAGTTAAACTCATCCCTTCTACTATTACATTTACAACTGCAACTCTTCTCCTACCGTTTTATGTAAGCAAAGGAGAAACATGAAACATTGAGAGAAGGTTTAAGATGACTTTTATCTTTGTAATATTCTCCCAGAATTGAAACCTTCACAAATCCAGTATTATTAAGTCTATCTAGGTTGAATATTAACAAAACTACATGACAATACATATCAGCGAAAAGCTTATATTGAGTAGTATTTTGGAGGGAGGACTCCACAGGCAGCTCCTTCTCCTAACCAACATACACCATTGATTTTATTTGCACAACTACTTTGAAGTTACTATTTTAGTATTAGTTTGGGGGTTAGAAACTAGCACATGACCAGAATGATAATGTAAGGTATTATACCTTCCTTATAGGTATGTGCCCAAAAGATGAAAACTAAGTAATTTTGAGAACTTTTTCAGGAAATGATATAGATAGTTTTGCACACAATGAATTTTCTTGACTCAAATTAGATGCATTAATAATAAAAGATTCTATTTGACTACATCTTGAAGATGTTACAACCTTGACTACATCTAACAATAGACCCCACATCGACAAAAGCTGTTGAACAGCAGCATCTTTTAGGCAAAAAGAAAAAAAGGATCACTATCAGATAACTTTCTCACTTCTTGTTTGTATTGAAGCTATTTGAAACCTATCATCTGAGCAGATTCTCAAAATGCTAAATTATGAATCTTCCTTGATTATCTCAAAGATTTTTATTTAATATAAGTGCAGGCCAGAGGAAATAAGATGCCCTGTAATATTATATCAAATATGCAATTTGCAATGGCATTCCTTTATTAAAAATGCCAATTATAATTGCACATAAAATTTAATTGAGGTCATTACCCTCTTGACAAGTTATTTCTAAATTCTTTCATCTAATAAGATTTGTTATTTTAACATTTTCCACATCAATGCTTCTTTCACATCTATATACTTCTTATCTATTTGTAAGGGTAATAGAAATTACCCATCATTTGATTGTATCACTGTGCTATTAATAAGAAAGCTATCTATTTAACTGCTTATAAGGGAGATTATATTATCCTTTATCTATAAAATTGTAAATATGATCCGCTTACCATAATTCATTACACCATAATTATATTTGTTAAAATATTAGCAAGGAAAAATAACACCAAATTATGCATTAATTCTTAGGATTGTTTCATTTTGCAGACTTGATTAAAATGCTCAGGAAATGTATAATCTCCAAAAAAACAATTCTTACATTCGGCTTACTGTATCATCGCCACATACTACACCAAGTTAAATATGTCTTGCCAATTCCTTGTGTGGGCAAACAAAAGAGGTCACATTATTCACTAAAAGACCTCAACTACTTGTTCCTATTTTATTTGGAAATAGTATATTGGTCTGGACAACTAAGATTATTACCTTGGCTGTTTCCTAAGCCTCGTGGGATGCTTTGCTTCATGTAAATGCCTGTAGTGGAGGGTACCTTGTCTGAATGGCATAAGGGTTTCCTTTTTCACAATAAACTTGCCTTAGGTATGTTTGCCACTGACACGCAGGTAGTCAGATATTCAAGACAAAATTAATTTTGTTTTCAGTCCTTCAGATGTTTAATACATTTGGGAAGGTCATTTATGCTGAAGTTTAGTATAAACCCAGCTCTAGACGGAAAAAAAAATAGTTCTACCTTCAATCATCCTGATCTAAATATATTCATTCATATTACATTATTATGCATTTAAACCCCAGGGAAATTAGAAAGAAGGAGGCTTTTTTTTGTTGTTTTGCTTTGGTTTTTTTACTGTATTTTACTAACAATAGGCATACAAAAATAGGCAACAAGGAAAATTTTGGTCTCAGTAAGTAACATTCTATCTTGTATAGTTCTTGTATTGTGAGCAAGTCACACCTTAGGGTACACTCACCTAGTAGAAACCAGTGCTTTAGTGTAAAATAGTATGAGATCTCAGAGCAGTGTTTCATGTTTCATGTTGGGTGCTTCCACTTTCAACACAGAACAAAGTGCTGCCACTGTTACACTTTCCATGATAAAAGAGGCCATGAGTCTCCCCCATTGCCTCACAGAAAACTAGGACAGTACACTTGTTTCTTCAACACATGACAATCTAATTTTATCCTCATGATGGGGATAACTGAGTGAACAAAATAATGGGGTCTTAACTGGACCAAGTGGAGCATATAATTGAAATTAACATCCCTTTTGAAATTTGCACTTACCTATAATTAAGATCTTAGTATGCAAAGAGCAGCTTATGACCTAATATTCCCTATGTGTTCCTCTCCTGATTTCTGTTAAAAAGAGAACTATTTAATCTTCTAGAATAGACCAAACAAATAAACCATTCTGTCCTGTCAGGATCCCACAAAGCAGGAGAGATGTACAGAAGTGTAGTTTGCTAAAGCTTGCAACTCACCTGGCTTGGACTGGATTAGCTTGTTCCCTAGCTAGCTATCACCCCAAAAACCAATGCCAATGTAAGGTATCAAAAAATCAGAAGCATTTTTCTGAAGTAAAAATAAACACACTGATCTGTGATAAGCAAGATAATTACACCATGACCTATTTTATTTGCATAACCTTCCCTCTGGAAAAATCTAGTCTTAGCTCACTTACTAGGTTAAAGGTTCTTCCTCCTCTGATCCAGTGATACCCTCTGCCTCTTTGGAGGATAGAAGTTCTAAGAAAAGTAAAATAAAAGGGAAGTTGATGAGTATATTTGTTGAAAACACACTTTAGTGCCTTCAGTTATAGAAAGTTAGTCAAAATGGGTAATAAGATGCAAAACTTACCTTTGAAGGCACCATATCTGCAAGCCTGAGAACCAAATGCACTAAGGATGTTTTCTTGCATCATGTGACTTGATTTTGAATAACTTTCTGAACTTCCACAATTTTTTTTTCCTACTATTTAAATACGTCTAGCTTTGGTAACAATAATCACTCTATACTTTTAAAATGGGAACCAGTCCCCTTGACTTTCTGATATACCACAGTGAAGAAAAAATGCCTCATCATTTGTCAACTGTCAGAACTTGATCAAGCATCTCCTAACTGATAATGACAGAAACTTGCATGATCTGTTAGGTATGGAACATAAAACTTACGTTCATTTCAACTACTCTGTGAAGCCTCATAAAATTTTGAGAGAGTTACACTAAGCTAATAACATATTGCTGCATCAGTTGAGCCAAAAAACATCCATAAAAGTGTTCCTTTTACATGCTCTAAAGCCTCCTGAAGGGAGAGGGGGGAGAGAGGAGAAGGAGAGCTGGGTTTTTCAGCATAGCCTAAAGAATGAGGTCAAAAGGGCTTAGTGCAAATACTAGTATTTGCCTTCTGAGGAGACAATTTACTTACTGGGAATGTATGAAATTAGAATGTTTGAGTGTCACAATAACTGAGTTGAAAAAACCAGATAGTTGAATATAAGGAATTTTCCTTATTCCATTACATGATTTTATAAACATGCCTTAATATTCTATATAATTTTACTACCACAGGGTTATGAGGAACAACTAAGTGAGGAAGGTGACATTATATCTCTGCTAGATTGCCAGAGTGGTTACCACCTATATATATAGAAGGTAGTATTTTAATAGAGCATATAACAAAGCAATGAAATATATAATCTCTCCATCAAAATAAATTTTTTCATCTAGTTGAAGAAACAATTCCTTTTTACCAGAAAGAATTTTCATGCTATTAAATCTGTATTGTCTTTTACGTAAATTAACAGAAAATATACACTCAAAACACACAAAATTTTACAAACTCAATTGCAAACATTAGTTTATAAAATCCTAAATATTCATTGATTGAATTTGGGAGGCTCATTCCTCAATTCTCTCAGAGAAGCAACTAAAAAGATCCAAGCTAAATAACTTGCCTATCCAGCCCTGGTGTTCAGATCACTGAATTCGGCTTCACTCACAAAATCTAAATGAACAGTGCTGAGGTAGTCTTTGGCACAATCATTGAACTCTATCTTAAAACAGTGTTCAAACAGAAGGGACTTATCTATGCTGAATTTTCTGTGCTGTGCACTACCAAACAGCATCCCTAAGGCAATTTGTGTAGAAAAACTCTACATTGTATCCTGTTATCTAGTCCTCATATTTTCTAAAACCCATGTAAGTTGCAAACACAATGATCTAACCTGTATTCTTCTGCCTTTATTCTTTCTCCAATGAATCTGGGATATAATTTCCAATTGTGATTTAGTGAGTTCTGGCATCCTCAGCGCATAGTTGAGGCACAGTGAATTATCACTGGTGTCATGGTTTTATGCCTAGCTGGAGATGAGACACCATGCAGCAACTTGCTCAATCGCCGACTATTCCTTCTCCCCCATCCTCATGGAATGGGGAGGGGAACTGAAGCAAAACTTGAATTTTGAGCTAAGAACAGTTTAATAATTGAAAATGCAATAATAATGACTAAAAAGAAGAAGAAGAAGAAGAAGAAGAAGAAGAAGAAGAAGAAGAAGAAGAAGAAGAAGAAGAACAAGAAGAACAAGAAGAAAGGGAAAGGGAAAAATCCCAAGTGATGCACAGTACAATTTCTCACTGCCCACTGACCAACAGCAGACTCTCCTTCTGGAACGCAGATCGACCACCCTTCCAGGTAATAGCCCTCAGTTTATACACTGAGCATGACATTCTCTGGTGTGGAATACCCCTTTGGTCAGTTTGGGTCACCTGTCCCATCTATGCTCTCTCCCAGTTTCTTTGTGTACCTCCTCACTGGTGAAGGATGAGACAAGGAAAAAAAATGTCCTTGACTTAGGGTAAACACTACTTAGCAAAAATCCAGAATTTTGGTGTGCTATCAACACCATTCTCATTCTGACTCTAAAACACAGCACTGTAACAGCTACTGAGATGAAATTAACTCTATCCCAGCTGAAAGCAGCACAGCTGGCCAGCTGTGGACACTTGCCTATGTCCCTCAACATTAACCTGGGGCTTCTCTCTCAGAGCTTTGCATTCACTACTGTACAGGTCCCAGGACTGATAATATCATTGGAACAGGTTCTTATGTGGCAAAATGCAGCAGACTGATGATGACTATAGTATAGTATAGTAGCAATTCTGCATTAAACCAGTCTGATAGTCCTACAGCTGAGACACAGTGATGGCCAGTGACTGCTCAAGTTCTGCAGCTTGTTGGCTCAGATTTAAGCCAGGATGTTACTGTGGGCAGGTCACATAAGCCTCAAAAATTACCAGGTGATTTTAGGTTGATCCTGTGGAAAGTCAACCATGTGTTGGCTATTGTCAGAGTCCACTTGAAACCCTCTCATAAATATTGGCCAGCATGTACAGGACCAGCTCCTTGTATCTCTCCATCATGGTAGAGGTCAGCTGCTGATGGGTCCCTGATGGTGGCTGCTCTCTGCTGTCAAAGATGTGTTAGCAAAGGGGTATGAAAGGGGAAGGCAGGGCTGTGTGCTCTTGAGGATTTTTGATACTCAGCTAACAGAAGGGTAAACTTGATATTTGTTCTATTTCCAGCTGAGTTAGGTGAGAATCAGGATCGAAATTGCTTGTTCTCCTCCTGATCTGTAAATTTGTTTGCCTGCCTCAACTTCAGCAAAGGACAGAAATGCTTTTAACCAGAA
Source organism: Cichladusa arquata (assembly GCA_026413545.1). Lineage (NCBI taxonomy): Eukaryota > Metazoa > Chordata > Aves > Passeriformes > Muscicapidae > Cichladusa > Cichladusa arquata. Next base: position 35,147,803 of record JAOTQP010001652.1, on the reverse strand, counting down.
CACTCCATGATATTCTCTTGCAATTGGGATTCAGTCTGCTCTGGGCTCTGAAGCATTCAGAGCTCAAGTCCCCATGCCAGGTTAATCTGCTCCAGCTGCTAGTTTAATATGAAAATGAAGTGAACAAAATGCCTGTTGCAGCCTCAGAGGATGTCTAAATGAAGAGAGACGAGAGTGACAACTCCTGTTATCTCAATCTACTTCCAGTGGAAGACACCTTAGCAGTATTTCACTTAAGAGTAAATTAGAGAAGGAAAGCCTTTTATGTGGACTTGATCTCTCTGATAACCTCAGGTTTTCAGGGTCTGTTCTCTCCACCATTAACTAGATGAGAAGTTCAAGCACATTGCACACTGTGCAGTGGCTGTGTGTACTGCCTATACACCTCATGCCAGGAACATCTGACCCTGGTCCTGACATTCCAGTGAAACACTGCCTCAGTTACAGGGAAAGTATTTCAGCCATGACCATCAGAGGTACATACAAGCCTGGAGTACCACTTGCACTGAGGCTTCCCCTGATTGCAAAACAACAGAGACATTTTAAGAAAGTTATACTCATGACCTATGTATTGAGAGCTGTGTTGGCTTTTATTCTCAACTTTCAATCAGCCTCACCCTGAAGTATGCAAATTGCTCTTCCATGTTTTTATCTAATCCTTTAACATACTGATGCAGAGATGAGAGGGGAAAAATGCACATTTTTTATTGAACTCTGAGACAATATTTTCTCCAAGTTTGTTTTCTAGTTTGGAGATGCAGTCTGCTTTGGAGAAATCACGAATGGAGAGACAATTTTTTCTCTTTATTTTTACCTCGCAAAGGAGTTAAACCACAGAAGGTGTCTGTAACTGACAGACACTTGTTTTAAAATAGGAATAATTCTTCAGGATAAAGGGAGACAGCTGAGCTTAAGAACCGTCCACATAAGACAAGAAACATATTACACGAGCTTGTTTCTTTCCTGCTTCAAGTGTTATGACAAGTCATTTTATCTCTCTTGTGCTTGTCTCTATATATGTGAATAATATTTTGCTACTTCACAGACATTTTTAGAAGTTGAATTAATGTGGCCGCTGAATTGGAGTAGCCTGTCATTATTTAAGATTGTTACATTGCTTCAGAGAAGATAAAAAAAAAACATAATCAACAGCAACTGCACCAGCAACAACTTTTACAGCAAAAAGCACAAAATAATTAAACAAATTCTGGAAGTAATTTTTAAGGAGCAAGTGCCAGTTTGAAGTACTTAATTTGTTTTCTGCTTTGATTGAAATGGGAATCTTAGCTGAGGGTATGACTGGAGCAGGAGAGAGCCATCTGACAAATAAAGGAATACAACCAGGCTTGCTGAGCTCTGGAGGAAGCACGGGCAGAGTTGCAGGGGGAGGCAAACAGCTGCCTGCCTTCTATGGGTGAGCTCCAGACTTTCAATAGCTAAGAGGAAACATGGATATATCAAAAGTACTATCAAGAAGACAGATGCCTTCCCACTCAGACAGCTCAGGATGTGGGTGGTACGGAAATCTGGAAGATCTGTATCTGAACATGAAATATTCATACAAGAACAACCTGCTTACAGTATAGCTCACTGCCACCCAACAATATAATTGAATGGATGACTGCTAAATAGTAATGTTTTGTCCTTCTAATAACCCAAATTTTCACTTGTCGCCATAATTACATTGTAATCAATCTTTTATTTATAATTCCATTTTAGTCAAGTCTAATTTCATATTAAAATAAAACCTTCGATCCAGGAAATTCCTGGTCTATATATAAGAATTATTTTCTTATTTAAAAATATAATCACAAATAATCTTTATACATATTAAGAAATGAGAAAAAATAATTGGATAAGACAATAACTGGAAGCTAAACTACATATTTAATAAGATTATTAAAAGGAAAGTGCAGTAAGTCAAATATTTGTTCTACGGAGCTATTCACCATATTACTCTCGAGGTAGATACTAGTTAAGAGTGAGGAGGAAAAAAGTGTGATTGTTTCAAAATTAAGTATAGCTCACTTTTTGATCTCAAAAACTAGAAGAGGGAACCAAAATTAAAGATTTTTTTTTCCCTTTTCAAAATATCATACTTATACTATTAATAAAATATAAAAGGAGATCTACCTGGAGCACAGGCCTCTTTTTATTCCTCATGGGAGAAGAGAAGAGAGAAAGAAGGTAGGCTGTCAGTACATAAAAGTAAATATCAGATAAGAAAATCCTAGTCAATATATTTTTTCCTTCAGTCGAGCTATTTTTAATACATACAGTCCTGTCTCTTTCTAGGAGACATATGTTATTGGAAAGATTAGTTTTGCTGCACCTATTGCTTCTGCCAGCCTGCATCAAAGTAAATTTTGAGATGTGCTGACAGTCTAATACTTGCTATCAGGTTCTACCTGTAGATAAGAGTTGAAAAAAACTCTTGGATTTTTTTCACAGTAGTCAAATGCTACTATGAGAGATATTAAAAAATAAAAATAATAATTAAAAGAAACCCTTCTGATTCCAATGTACACAGTGATGTACACAGTGATAACATCAGAAGTTATTTCCCATAAGTTTTAAAATTAATTACCTTGAAACACAATGTAAAATAAAAGTATCTGAGCCATTGTCCAAAACTAATGAAATGCATTTGCATAAACCTGATTTGGAAGATTTTGATTCCTAAAGGTGTCTGGATGGAAAGCAGCAAACATTAGCTGGACAAGAAAAACAAAGGATGAGTATGCAGAACTCTCATTATCGAGGTGCTCAGTTCTGACCTTTCCTTGCAAAAACAAAGGAACAAAAAACCCTTTTCTCCCTTCAATTTCAAACCAAACTAACCTAACCAAAAACACTGACACCTCTCCCATTTTAGTTTTTCAGAGAAAATAAACATGCCACATTTTTCCTATTTCTCCAGAAAAATCCAATAAGACTCCCATGCAATATGAGTGCACACACAACTCCTCCTACCAGATCAAAAGTTATCTTTCTCCAAAGGAACTTGAGAGAACGATCCCTTGGACATGGCATAGCTATGTTTATGATCTTCATTTGCATTTTACAGATCTATTAAAGTCTTTGCTTAAGCATGTATTATTTTTGAGAAGAAAGTCAAGGACTGCCCAGAAAAGTTGTGGATTTCTCATTAGAAATGTCAGGTTGGATGTGGCTTCAAGTGACCTGGTCTAATGTAAACTGTCCCTACCCATAGCAGGGGGTTGCATATAAAATAAAATCTAAGCTATCAAATATGTTATCTTCTTGTTATATGACATCTCATACATATAATCCAATTTCACGTAGACATACAGACAAAGTTCCTCCAGTTCATCAAATTATATCAGGTGTTGTAGGGGGTGTCTGATACTGGGACCAGTAATGAGCTAAGGAGAACAGGAAGAGTTTTAAGGACTCCTGAACAATCTATATGCATTAAAATACACAGTTTCAGCAGTGACTCAGGTGTTTAATGGACAGCTGCTGGTAATTTTCAGCACAGACAGAGAAACCATATTGAAATTGCTGTCACAAAATTAATGAACTCACATTTTGTTTTTTATATGGAAGCTCTAACCCATCAGAAGCATCCAACTTTGCATAGATTTCCTCTCTTCAAACAGGTCAAGAGGTAGGAAGGGTCAAGATAGTAAATATTGTTGCAGAAACCTCTCATCCAGAGAATTCTACAACTGCAATCCCAGCCCTAGAAAGTTTTCTTTTTAGTTCGTCTTTTATTGAAGAGAAGTGTAGGCAGTAGGAATGTCCGGTTGGTAAAATTCCTTAAAATTTTTATTGTAGATACTTGCCTCATCAGTCACTTTTGTAGAGTCTCAAAACAGTACAGTTTAATCACTGAGGACTGTAAATAAACTTCATTGTTGTGCAACATAATCTCGTACTTAGTTTTTATTTTTGTTAGACTAGAACAGAGGCATCATGCTTGAAGGGCAATTTGATCCTCTCATCATAGTTCCTAATTTTTTCCCCTTCTTTAATTTTCCTGTACAATATTTCTGTTTCTATTACTTACTGTTAATTATGCATAAATTCTAAAAACAAAAAAATATATTTTTCCAAAATGCCAGTGTTTTTCATCAGGACAATAAAATATATATTTTAAAACTGTTTGGCCAAAATCAGTGTAGTTCTTAAACAAATACAACCCATTCCTTAGCTTGCCCTTAGATTGACTTGCATGAGCTGTAGTCTGAATCCTTTTTTTTTTCAGGGAGATCATGCAATATTGTGCTGTATAAACTTTTCCCTAGTGGTAAGTGTGGTGTGGATTGTGGAAGTTAGATGACTGAAATGTTACAAATTCAGATGAAGAAAAGCTTCACATTTTACTTTAATCTCTCAGAGTGACTCTGGCTTTCTTTGGCAATACAGTTGAAGCTCTCTTATTTTTAAGCTCAGTGTTTTTGTAGTCATCAAGGCATTATACTTCTGACAAGACGAACTTGTCTGGGTAGCATTTTCTAAAAAGTCAGCTTCTCTCTCCCGCCTAGGAATATTCTTCTCTATACCACTTCAGTTGTTATGAAAAACTCAGGACCCACTGATTCTAACTAGAATGTCACAGAGTTACCAAGAATAGTGGAAAATCAGTTTCTGAAATAACCACTGTAAGTGTTACAGAAATTGTTGGAGTGTGTAAACCAGAAGCCTCTCTGAGTCCCTTATAGAGAGAGAAGAATGCAGGGATTGAATAAAGCTTTTAGAGAAATTAAAATATATTAAGCCACACAGACATGAAGTGTAAGCTTTAGTTTTAATTAAGTAGAAATATTATTAAGTCACATAAATATGAAGTAGAAGTGTAAGCCTTAATTTCAAGTAAGTAAGAATATGCTTTAAGTGCCTTAAGAGAGTAAAAAGCCCTAGAATCTAGTGTAAAGTTTAGGCCTCATTTAAAGTTCAGGAAATTATCCCCAGACATAATAAAAACATAGTAAGAACATTGTTTATATTTTCTAAATAAAATGGATAGAATCATTTACGTGAATAGATAGAACTATATGCATAACGAATGGGTAAGAATGAACACTACTTTTGTACTACAGAACTAGGATTCTAATAGGTTTAGAGGGAATGTTTTAGGTCTGTGTTTTTAGCTCATTGGATGACTTATGAATAAAAAACTCCTGTATTGGGATGGAAAAGGCATCCGGCACCATCATCATCATCATCACTACCACCACACATGAAAAAAGAAGAACAAGAGACAGAAAAAAAAGAACAAAAAAAACCAAAAAACAAAAAAAAACAAAACAAACAAACAAAAAAGAACAAAAGAAGAGAGAGCTACTGCAGCTGCTTCTGCTCAGGACTCTATACCAGGGAGCTGCTGCTCCTGCTTCTGCTTGGGACTCTATGCCAGAAAGCTTTAATACAGACTTTAATATTCTGGACCCTTTGCCTTTAAGACTGATGTGCTTCTGCGGTAAACAACTTTACAGCAACCAACAACTACTCTTGTTTCTTAGAAGAGCCATAAATAACTCAACAAGAAATAGCCTAGATTTACAAAGTAGCACTTATATCAATTTACAACTCTTTAAGGCTCAGCCTTGGCCAAAAATATTTCTGATAAGTAAACAGACCAGTAAAAACCAAACAAGAAATACAAATGTCTTCCTGGATAATAAACAGAACATTCACATTGATTCTTCTTAATTTTACTATGTATGAATTGTATTTTTCACAACTAGGTAGAGCTCTCCGTTATTTCTCTCAGAACTTATTTTTGTCTGATGTGCAGATTACTTATCTATAGACAACAATTAATAGAATAGACTGCAATAATGTAACAGTTGTGTGTGACTTTTTAATATATTTCTTTTTCTCATACATTTGTATGTCCTTGCTCTCTGAATTTATTTTATCATCAGTGTAAAAACTGCCACTGTTTCATTACATGAAGGGTGAAGGGTCTCATAGTTACATAGATTTGAAACAAGATTAGTGAGAACAGCCCAAAATACAGGGAATATTTTTTAGTTTCAATCAAGAATGTCAAATAACATCTAGCAAGTACAGGATAATATCTGAGAAGCAAATACTGCAAGAATTCACTTGTAATAAAAAATAGTCTGAGTTTTATGAGACTTGAAAAACAACTCTTATCATCTTTACTTAAAATTCAGTGAAAAAACTTCAGAGTCATTTCCAGAAGTCCAATTTCTGCAGATCAAGACCAAAGGAAAATATGACTAGAAAAAAGGAAACAAAACATATCCATACAGGTTCTTAAGCATGGAATGAATAGGGTATCTGAGAGGCTTTGCCACATCCACTCTGGGATATGCTCAAATTTTCTGGAAAGACCTTGAGGTACTTGATCAAATATTGCCATTGGCCTTGCTTTGAATAGTGCCTCAGTCAAAGTCCCCTTTTGGCCTAAATTATCCTAGGTTTCTGTGATTCTAACCTAGAGGAAGAGGTGGGTTTAAGTGGTAAGCTATGCTTATAATGTAAATACCCACCAGGTGCGCTGCATAAAGAACCTACTCATCATTTAAGTAGCTAGGGGTATCAGGGCTCCTACTGACTAGCATCCCTCTGAATGAGATACTGAAAGGGTCCCTCTCCTGTATTTTCTACTTCCTTAGTAAAGGTCAAATCACTGAGTAACTGAGTAGCTGAGTAACCTTCAAAGGTCCTATCCAAGGTCACTACATCCATCAGAATCAGAGAGGAAATTTGTGTCTTGCCTTCTCCCCTTTCATGAATTATGTGAATTGTGAATTATGAGTTATGAATCAAACAGAAGATCCGCTACATTTTTTTCAACGCACAGCAAAAATAACTTATCTATTTACAACATTTGCACTGATCCAGCATCACCCAGGGACGTGACTCAAAACAATTTCAACAGTTCAGAAAAAAAACCCAAAAATCCCTTGGAACTAATATTGCATGTTATTCAGTATGTTTGGATAGCTGTGAAGACAGAGAAAATAGTCTTTTACTGACAGTTTTCTTGTGGCTGATGATCTTAAATGCAAAATTAGTGATACCTCACACAGTTAATGGTATCTTAAATTATATTTTTATATTGGTTGTGTGCTTACTCCTGGAAGAAACAGAATGCTCCTTAAAACATCAAGATTTATAAAGGAGATGGAATTGCTTTTAATGAAAGCTTACATATACCCTAATGAGCTACAAGCTACATTTTGGATATTTAATATTTTATCGCAATTTAATAAACCACAAAAATACTTCACACGCCTCATATCAATGGAGGCACTTCTCAAGAAGATAAAAAAATCACTGACTCATCTGGCAGAAATAAGAGTAGAATTATGCAACAATATTTTAGTTGAAATCGTCATTAGACAGATAATAGACTCAGTGAAAATCATCATATATGAAAAGAAAATATGTTTCATCTATAAATGAAACAGTTATAGATTGTATATACAGACACATGAAGCTAGTAGATTTCGTGCTCTAGGCCTAAATCATGTTAATGAATCATCCTTCAATGTTTTGTATTAATGTTATACATTGTTTTATAGGTGTGATACTATTTATTCTGAAACATACAGAAGATAGAAGAATCAATATTTTTAGATGTGAATTCTTCTATTAATATTTATTTTAGAAATGTTTTCCCATTTTCCCTAAAATAATGGCAAGGACTTTCTTAATTTTCAAATGAGGCTGGAATGAGGTTTGCTAAGGGGGAGTAAACAAGCTGAGTTCATTAGACATGAAAGTTTTCTTTGACGATAGCAATGTCTAGCTATGAATAAATTAAAATGATTGCAAATGTGCTATCATAATTATCATTACTATTATACATCAGCAGTGTGAAATGACCAAAAGTATGCTTAAAAACAGAACTTTGTAGCTTTCTCTTTTCTTGGTAGAAGCCGAAGTGACGAAATATTCACTGAAGGCTGGAATTACCTTACTGTGGATGGAATTATTCTTGTGTAAGTAGGATCTCAATCAGCTCCAGGAAATAAAGACATAAGCTGGGAAATTCATGCTTACTATAAATTGTAACAAAAATACAATTGATTTGTGAAGACCTACATCCACATCTGGATAACAATTCTCATAACATTGAGCATATATAACTTTGAGGCAATACCTACAAAAAAGCTGAGAAAAGGGTGACAAAGTAAAGATATAAAATGCATCTCAGATAAAAAGTAGCCTTGGGACCATAACATAGAAAACAAAAAAGTATGTCTATGTTTTGTTTTGTTCTTTTCTTTCAAATTAATTATAAAACCTTTCCTGTAAATTGCTATGTGACTTTGTCATACAATTTATTCTGGAGTCCAAGTTAAAAATAATTCATGCACAAGTGTGTTATCTAATTGGAACATGCAGTTACAATGTTTGACCTTGAAACTTTTTGGTAGAAATAATCAGAAATGTAGGTGGTTTGACAGAGCAAGATCTGCTCATTATCATACACTTCCTCAGTGTTTTATACTTACTTTTTGTGAGTTCAAACAGGGTTTTGAGTAGAAAAAAAGTGGGGATGTGGGTCCTATCTATCTGTGTTGATTAAGTTTCAAGATTTTCATAATACATTTTTCTGAGCAAACCTTATTTGGAGCAAGTACAACAATTACTTTCGCTTCTAAGTTGTGATTCCTAAAAAAATGCCTTTGAAAGCATTCTATAGGACTTACAGACTTTGGAATTCTTTTTGTGTATCACCTGAAAACCTTTGGATTTAATTTTCACCCAAATTTCAGAGTTCAGTACATACTCCACATGTCTCTCCTGTGCATGGTATTCTACACTGTACATGTATGTGTGCATATGGATCGGTGTGTATAGAAAATGTACGTACTTTGCAGTGCCAGTACCTACATCTTACTTGCAACCCCATCAGATAAGATTGAAAAATAAGTATCTCTCATTTTTAACACAAAATACTCTTTTGAAATTGGATATGAGATTGGAGAATTAAATAGGAATGTGAGAGTCCAAAACAGAAAAGCAGTAAAATCATGTTTCACCTTCTTATTATGACAAAAGCAGCAGTTTTTTTTTTTTTTAAATGTTATTTAGACTTCTACCTTGTAGGAATACAGGGAGTCATCAATTAATATGAATAGGAGTTTGCTAGTATATTATAGATAGTATATTATGGTCTTTCAGTCCTTACAATGGCTGATAGATTAGTAAAATGCATATTGTCTGAGAGATTAACAAGATGTTTGGTCAAAAGCTCACTTTGGCAGTGTAGTTTCACTGAAATGGATGGCTTTGCACTGCTTTACACTGCTAAAAAATCTAGACATTCTTTTTTTAATACTTAGAGTACATAGAAAAATGTGTTTTATGTGCATCTTCTCTCACTACATTGTTTTTCTTGTTTTCAAAACATAAGGCAACTTGAAGCTGTAAGAGTCTCTTTCTTTTTTTTCTGCTAAATTACTCTGCAATGAAAGCACAGTGTTACCATATGTATGCTGAAAAGCTTTTCCAGGTGACTTGATCATTATTGAGAGTATTTGGGGATGGGGGTGGGGAGAACAGATGAGAGAAACTGATACTGAGACTTTTCTTATTGCCTAAATTCTGTGCCAACATGGTGTCAACACAAAAGGATTTATTCTATCGGACCTTTTTGGTCAGCTATGCACTTCCTGTTAATTAGATCAATACCTATGTCTATTAGGAGCTGGTTTAATATTCTTAATGAAGGTTCATTTCAGGTTCATTCTGGCTGCAAGGTAGTTCTTTTCTCATATTTTACAGAACTCCTTTTACAGCCTGTATTCATATGTAGGTTGTAAACAATCTTCACTTAAGATTTGTGTTGGAAATCTGGAGTAGCGGCACCACTAAGCAGTGAACACAATAAATTATAAGTAGTAATAATGCTACAAAAAATTTTATTTTTCTTTTATCCCCTTTAGATGCATGTGTGCTCTCATTTCTTTCCAGCACTGCCACTTACCAGTGGCAACTCCACTTCCTGAACTTGCATGGAAATACATCTAATGTTACAGCAAACCATTCTCTCTAAAAATACATCTCTTTCTTTCATTTTAAATGGAAAATCTGTCTCTGTTATATATCTGAGTAAGGGAAAAGTATGTTATAACTGTAAAGTAGGACAAGGCACCTGAAAACAGCCATACATTTAAACACCTAACTACCAACAAAGAGGACTAGAGACATCAGGTTCATCAATTTCAATTAATTAAGTCAGCAAAGTTTGAAGGTGTTGAAATTTTTCATAAATCAATTTTGAGTTAAAAGGGTAATCACAGCTTTGGTTCTGACATATACAATTGAAATGTGGATATTCTGTATTAAGTACCCTTTGCAGTCAGACTGTTGTTAAGGAGATAAAGAAATAGGATTCAGTTTTTGGGTCTTAAACATACAGCTGACATTATTTATCACAGATCAAAGAAAACTAGCACAAAATATACATCTCAGAAGTAGTTTTTCTAGAAGAACAGAAATCTGAGTGTATACTGGTTTTGTTTTACTGACTGCCATCATAAACTACCATGATGTCCTTTGAAGCTGAAAAAAATTCATCAAACAACTTCTGTGAAAAGATCAGTTAAACCGTCAGTTTAAGGGCTGGTCTTTGGATGATTGATGTAAATTCTGATGCTTTTTTAGGTAAATATTCTAAATTAATTAATTATCTAATTAATTAGATATCATGTACAATATGTACTGTTTGAGGAACAGAAATAGCCTGAAGTTTCACAATACTAGCCACATCATACAGGAAAAAAAAAAAAAAAGCAAGAAAGACACTACCTAAAAATGTATTTTGAAGGCTGGAGGCATCCATATCAACTTATGTTGACTATTTATTTTGTTTTTTTCACTTTGTTTAGCAGGTGGTAGGGCTTGAGAACTATGACTTTGACTTTTGATTTCCATGGGATTTTCTTGTCCTTTACAAGAAAGAACACATTGACACAGCATAATTTTTGTATTATTTTCAGTCTACATCTCCTCATTTAATAAGCATTAGTTTAACTAGTCAAGAGACATTTGTACTAGTGAATTTCTGTCTGTTGAGAGAGAAGACTTCATGATTTCATATAATTTTTAAGATTTTTGGACATTATGCATGGGATATGGAAGACCCTGACTTGAATTCATTTAATCTTGACTTTGATCCCTCAAGGCACAATAAAAAATATCATCTTAATAAAATCCCCAAATTTTTATATTTATTTATACAGAGAGAAAAAAAAATTCTGCAGGGGGCTAGTTAGGAAAGCACACATACATTTTTACTGTTAGTTGTTCAAAGTAATAAAATATTTTTCACAATGTTGAATGTGTTCCTGACATGTGTCAGCTAACAGCAGAAAGACTACCCAAATTATTCACTCAATATAAAATACTCAAGACCCAAAAGGTAAAGAAAATGTTTTATGTAATCTACCTAATTTATTTTCAGTTTTGATGTTTTTTAAATCTTTTCTGTTGTTTACAGCAAGGTCTTTTATTATATTCTATGTACAATTCCCACAGTACAAACGTAAAGATGTAAGTGTAACATGTTTTACATAAAATAAAATATGGCTTAAAAGATGCCAAACATGACACTCCCTGTCCTGATATCATTTATCCAGAGAGCAAACAAGAGAAAGTAGCAATTTAAATGCCACTTCATTAAGAGCAAACAAATCTACATTGAACATCCTACCTTCTGCAAAATTTCACTTCACAGTCTGAACTGAAGCACACTGATGATAATAACCTCAAATGTAGAGTGGTTTTTTCTTTTCAATGATATTTCCACTCCCTTCTGAAGGATAAAATAAGGCTGTGTAAATAAGTCTTTGCTTGCAGAACAAAGATAGCATGTAGTAATTTTAGTACTTCCAGGCTGGAAGAGATAAATGTATTTGCAGCACTTCAGCAAAGTGCTCCAACTTCATAGAAAACACAAGCTCTAGAAAATGCATTGTTTTCCCACCTTGATTCCCTAATTTCCAAGAAATTCCTTTAAAAAGAGTAAGAATTTAATATTTTTTTCCACCATGAAATGATACAGTAACTCTTTTATACATTACTTCTAACAGTGTTTGAATTCAACTTCTCTCTTGCCTCAACATTCTAACATTAAAAGGATTCATATGTAAAACATATGTAATATATTACTTGCTCTTTATATTTCATAGCTTTTAGGCTACTAGTTAGTCATAAAAAAATAACATGGCTGGAAGTAAACAAAATTTAGATGTTTGGAAGAAGCATTTACATTGTAAATGGATTGCAGATCTAGCTGCCCACTTCTATGGACCATGTTTTTATCTTTATATCTACCATATTTAATCCCATCTTCTGCAAGAAATAATAAATTTTGTCATTCTCTAAGAATTTCTGAGAAGAATTTAGTTTTTCTATTTTGTGGCACTTTACACTACTGAAAAAATGACATCTGAAAAACTACAAAACTTAGGTTGTTTTATTTGATAGTCATGCAATTATTTTTAAGAAAACCTTGCCTCAAGACCTAAAATCAGTTTACTGGACAGTGTTAATTTCTTATAAGAACAGCTTACTATATTGGATAGCATCCATTTATTACTTGAGTTTAATTTAGAATTTAATTTCATTTTAATTAAATTCTTCCTGCATGTTGAAGAGACCCATACCTAACCTCATTCAACTTCACAAATGACTTTGTGTTAACAACCAATTTATCAACTTTCTCCACAAGAATTATATATATAGAATGAATACACAAAAGCAAAAGGTGAAAGCAAGACAAAACCCATTCAGCAATACTATGACATGCCAAGGGGGGGGAAAAAATGTCTCCTTAATTCAGCTAATCTAAATTAAAAGAATTTATGACATCTATTTATATAGAACATACTGTTTATTACTATTTAACTGTATTGTTGAAATTATGGTGGGTAATAAAATCAAAAGCCAGAGAAAAATAATGACCTTTAATATTTGTTACATTTAGCTTAATATCATTGATCCTTAAAACTTTGTTTTGTGGGTGCACCCCAAAGAAAACTCTCTGTTCTAAAACATGAGAGACAGCATCACAGTGCAGTTGAACAAATAAATCATGTATGGCAGCCAAAGAGAAAATGTAAAACAACATTAAGGTGCATGTTTTTCTTAGATCACCAGCAATTTTTCTCACAACTTGCCAGCTGTCATCATAGCATTACAAGTTGTTGTATAAACATTGGAAGAAACAGTCTGAAGTTTATAAAATTATAATCATCACGCTCCAAGCTTTTATCACTTTTTTATCTTTTCACATCTCCCAAAAACTGAGATGGAGAAAGTCTAGAAAAGTGTGATCCAGCATTAGAGCGCATAAATCCTGCATCTATCATTCCATTCAGTACTTTTTTCTTTGCTTTTTTTCTCAATCATACATGCTTGGCCTAGAATATTAAGTGTTTACCATAAGTATTTACCTAAATCTGAGCTTTATGACAGGAAGATGAAACAACTGAGAATGACATCAAAAAAGATGAAAAACTGTTGATAAACTTGGAGTAAGGAAAATATCCCAACTGTACAGATGACCCAAGCCCTAAAGAGGTTTATGAAACAAAAGCTTGAAATATTTAAAGTATGAGAAAATGGATGGGATTATGTTAGATCTACTAAGTCTAAAGGTGTTTTCATGTCAACAGTATCTAACTTTAGCAACTGCATTTTGAAATGCCTGTGCAGCAAAGCCCAAGGCCAGACAAGATAAAAGGAATTTTAAATGTCATGAGTTGGCTAATTTTAACAACTGGATCATTCACTTCTTTATTTACTTACTCTCTTCATACCTTCATCTCTTGGTTTTTAGCATTTTGCAATCTTTTGTAGAAGATAAAAAAGGCATAAAACTAGGTTCAAAAGCAGTCATTTTCTCACTTCTCTTTCATGAACCCTAATATAACGTGTCAATTTACACTCTGATTTTGTTCAAATTTCCTTCTGTGCCTGAGAAGTAAAGAAGTTTCAGAAGTATATTTTAGGCAGTCTGAAAGAATATCTCACTTTCTTTTCCGGACCCCTTCATCACAGTCTCACATGAGGCTCTGAGTACTTCTGCAAAGAAGGTGAGCAAAGCCCTTGAACTGGATGGGTCAGCAAAGAGAGGGAAAGAAGGTGACTGTACTGCAAGTTCAGCTGTGGGGGAGACCAAAGGGACAAAATGTTCAAGTAAAAGGTAATGGATTACCTCAGCTACGAGACAAATAGAGCAACCACCTTCCCTCCTACACGAAGCAAAAGAAACACAGACATAATATTAGGAATAAAGAAATCTTTCCAAAGTACTATGGAAAAATCCCATTTCCAAATCAGGAGCTGTTGTCTGGTGACACAGAAATGTCTCTCCTGTGTAAGAGAAAATGGTGGCAGGTTTTCCTCAAATGTTACCATGTGTGTCTTGCAGAAAGGAGAGCCTTGGGCTAGGCAACCCATGGAAAAGGGGTGGCTGGTTACAAGGGTGAATAATTCTGCTTTTACAACTCAAAGTTAGTTTGTAATCTCTCAAAGAAAGGCACAATGACAGGGCTGTGAGTACAAAAGAAGAGGACTACACAGCGTGTCTAAATGGGTTTGTAGAAAATCACAGAGTCATGGTCCATGGTTCTGCATTACAGGAAAAACTAAACCAGAAACTACAGAAGCAAAATTGGGCCAAGCAGCATAGAAAGCTAAAAAGAGGTTCTCTGCACTAGGAATCCTGGAACGTCTCCTAGAATGCAGAAAACAAGACTGAAATGTTATTGAGGATGCAAAGTATAAATGTATTTTTGATTCATACAGTGAAAAAAGAAGTATAAAGATTATCAGAAAGGGGTCAGGAAAGGAGGAAGCTTGTGCAGGAAGGTCAGACTTCCCTTCAATTATTGTGAAATCCAAGTTGTTGCATTTTCATATCAAAAGCATCAATCAAGATTTTAAAGTTAAAAAAGAGGAATATATACTTTAGAAAGCCTTCAACCAAGATGTGCTGAAATTGGTTGTACTCATTATGTACTCGTTCACCACAAAGTCAAAATATTCTATATCCTAAAACAAAGCTTAGGATAGATGCTGAAAATATTCAAACAAGAAGCAACAGAGTATTGTTGGAATACACTGACAGTGAAACAGAGTAGAGTGAAGCAATGATGCATGTGAAGTTTTCACAAATCAAATTATGACATGAGAATTAGCTGGTCTGTTACAAAGCTATTGATAGAATAATCAGATCAGAAGCTGGGGGAAAGATGACAACCTTGGGACATTAGTACTGGGAGACATTGTGTACACGTAAGACAGAAGAGGATGTTATTATTGAACAGATGCTTTTTATCAGTAATCATAATTCACACACTTCAATATATCCTTGCAGGAACAAAATCAAAGTAAATAACAATAATAATCAAATCATTGCGGTTATACTTGATTTAAAAAAAGGACACTATGGTAAAATCTGAGGACTTAATCAGAAGGGAAAAACACAAGTTAAAAGCTGACTTTTTAAAGGTGTTGTAGAAAATGTGGAAGACTAAAATTCTCAAGATTCAGAATATCTGCAACAGTGCCACAAATAAGGAAGGTCCATAATGAATCCAATATGGCTAAAGAGTAAGGATAAAAATGACAATGAGAAATCAGAAGATAAATTGAAGCTGTGTCTGAGTTAGGAAAGGACGATCATAATTCTCACACTTTCAGTGAAGAAATACAAATACGACAGGCCATTAAAAAAATTGCGGAAAAAGTACAAAAGCACAAAACCCAGAAATAAATCCTTGTTAAAGTACATCAGAAGCAGAAAGCTCATCACATCAGTGCCTTTAAGGTCAACAAAGAATTAAGGTACAAAAGAAGCACAAGCTGCCAAATGGATGTTTTGCATCTGTGGTGACCCAGAATCTGGGGAGCTGCATAGAGGGCAAATCCTTTTACAGAGTCCTTAGAAAAGTGAAGATAAAGGTCAATGGAAGAGATCACAGAATAAATACATGAATCAGTAGTAACAAATCACATAGATCAGACAGCATTTATTCAAGTTCTAAAAGAACTCAAAGATGAAAGACCTTAGCGACTAATGACGGTATGTAAACTTTCACTTAACACTGTTTCCATACCAGAGGCTTTGAGAACAAGTAACTTGGTGAGAACTCCAAGGTAGACCTGGAAAACTGCAGACCATGAAGATGACATTCGTACCAAACAAATTAATCAGTGCAAATTACTCTGAAGAAAAGTATTAAAAGGTACCCAGATAAATAAAATGCTATGGACAAGAGTCAGCTTTTGAAAGGCAAGGAATACCTAGCAGATTGACTGGAATTTTTCTGAGGAAAGAACAAGCCATAGGATCCATCCCATCTGGTTTACTTAGGCTTCCATATGATGCATAATTTCCATCAGCCACAATTCATCAAAGAAAAATCAGGATCAGGTTGTTGTTTAGAGAAAAAAACTCTCTCACGTGGAACAGTAATTTTATGCAAGTATGGAAAGAGAAAATATGGAGTAATGGTGAACTATCACAGAGAAGAGTATTATTAATGGGTTTGCACCAGAGTAAGGAGTAAGACCTATGCTGCCCAAGAGATTCATACCACAAATTACCCAGGAAGTGACTAGTGAGGTGACAAGTCTGTGATGATATGAAGTTAAGCAGGATCATAATAATAAGTACTGTCTGTTACGGAAACAATAAAATGAAGAAAACAATTTAATGCAGAGAAACTTAAGGAGAGGAAAAAAGTAAAACTCAAATTTAACTATGCATTGATTAATACTACCCCAGCTTGAAATCTTCATATCTTTATAGATTGTTTTTGTACATTTCTCAATTCTCAGAAAAAATAAAATATTATGAAATATCAGGAAAGAAATAGAAAATGAAAGAAAACACTGTTCTGCCTTAACATAAAATCACACAAATGCTGTTCCAGCTGTGTTGCACTGACTTCTGAGATGAAAAACTTTAACAATAAAGAAACTGAGGGTTGACAAGGATGAGCCAAAGTACAGAATGTGCTAGAAAAACATGACCAGCTGGAAAGATATATGATTTTGAAAGCAACTAGATGAATCTATGGAAGAAATATCTGTTCAGGGTATACATTCTGGCTCCTGAATCTCAAACACTTTCTAATGGGATAGTTTTCTAGCACAGTATCATTATGCAATTTCCCTCTTCATCAGGGAAGTGTTACTGGTTACTGCCAGAAACAGGATACTTGACAATATTGACTTTTGGTCTTACCCGAGGGACCATCTGTTCTAGCACGCTCCTGAATAGCAAAACAGACAAAACCTGAATTTATAAAATCTTTATTTCTTTTTATGTACACTTTTCCATTGCTTTTTCACTAGGGGACCTTTATAACCAAGCATGCCCACCCTGCAAATTTCAGAAAGAGTTTAATTATGGATAAAAAAATGCTGTGGTCTTTCCCAGAGTAAACAAAATAATCTCAGAAACTTATTTTGTTAAGCAAATGTCTGAAAACATGTTTGGTCAAGACACTCTGTAAATGAGCTGGGAATCTAGAGATCTTGCTGAAGCAGGTGTCATCTGGAAACAAGGTGGCAGGGAGTGGGGGGAGGTAATACCTAATATGAATAACAGAAGTTCAACTTTAGTTAGAGCTAAGGATCTGGTTTTACTTTCTATTACCCTCTTATTTGCCTGAAGGTGGCAGCATCCAGATACTACAAATTTAGCAGTTATAATCAAACTAAACATCCCTTACTCTTAAAATTAAATTTGATAATGCAATTTAAAAATGAATAGTTTAACTAACACATCCTAAAAGGGATACATGGATTAAGTGCAATAGGCATATTAAATAATTTAAAATATTGTTTCTATTATTTTCTTGGAATCATGCAAAATAGTTTGTCAACAATAGCTTTTAAATAATAAATGCAAGTAACTATGCTTTAGATTATAGATTTTCTTCAAACATATTCATAAAGCAAAACTTAAACACTTAATATTATCTTGTATTTATTACATCTGTTCATATCCTGTTGCATGTCAGCAAGCAGAGAACATCACCTGTTCATTTAATTTATCACTTTTAAGATCTATATGTAATGTAAATATTGCTTCATCTCTTCAAGGTCTTCAACTGAAGCATAACTGGCACCTTTCATATGGTAGGAGATTTGATACAAAATTTTTGGGAAATCAGACACGAGGCTCAGCACAGTTGTACAGTTACACCTTAGAGGTCTGTGAGCAAATGAGGCAGTGGTGCAAGCAAACACATAGAGTCCCTTTGGCCATATTTTCTGCTCTAAAGTGGATGTATTAAGACTAAGCAGAAAAGCGACAATGTAGAAGAGCTTTAGCACTTATGCTTTTAATTTTTTTATGAATACAAAAAATAGTGCTTCCATTCAAAATCTCCCTCCTAGAACAAGCCACTCGACTATGAGCTAGCAACAAGATTTTGAAATGATGTTAAACTGTGCCACTTTATATCACATTAAAAAGGGAGAACAATGAGGTAATTATACAAATCTAGAAGGTAATAGTAAAACATTAGTGTACAAATATGTACTCATGGACCTTTATAATTGACATACAAATGGTTTTGTAATGGAGGACATCCTTCCTTACTTATTGTCAAACCACGTAAGTCTCACAAAATCCTGGTAGCTGAAAGTTATTACAAAGTGTGAGATTTCAAGGCAAATGATGCCATTTATATTTGCTATTTCCTACTTGCAAGCCTACAAGCTTCATGGGAATCAGAATTCCAGATTGAAAATACAAGTCTAAGTGTTCCACACTCTCAGATACCCTCTAACATAGTCAAAAAGATACCCATGCACTAAAAATGTGACCCAAGTGTCAAAGGCCACTGCACTGCAGTGCAGTTGAGCTCAAAGAATGTGACTTATTTCAACTGATGGAAATACATAAAAAGTACTATAGGTACACACTGTCTGAATGGTACATCATTATCTGTTTGGGAAGTGTACTTATGCAAAAGCATTTTTTAAGTAAAAAAAGCTTAGTTGTTTAAGAAGTGGGTTTATATTTTAGAAAGTGTTCTGCTGAATTCTAGCTTGAGAATCAGCATGAAAGCCTCACAATGTGGTATTGGCAAACTGCACAACTTCTTTAATATTTTTCAGTATTCATTACTGTAATAGTAAACAAACCCAGAATTACCAACTGACATTAAAATCACACAATAATTCCCTCTAGTAAGGTTGTTCCTCAAATTCCCTCAAGCTTTATTATCATAATTCATTCTGTTATAAAAGATCATATAGCCAGGCTTTTATTTAAGCTAAAATTTCTGAAAATATTTAGTCATGAAGGCTTACAAATCTTCCCAAAGAAAAATGAGGCACAAGCATGACATTGTGCCTATTCCAAAAATGTTATTTAATTTAGGACCTCTAAGGTTTCAATCAAGGACTTCAACTCAGCAGGTAATTTCTGTGCTGAGGTTTTTCATGTGAACTAATTTACATGTAAGTTTTCTGGGCTTAATATTTAACAGAATTTACATATGTCCCATGCTTTTATAAAAATAATGTTCATAGATAGAAATATTTAATTTAACATCTCAAAAGATTAAAACATTATTGCTGTGCTTTCAGACCTTTCAAAAATCCTTCCACACCCAAAAAGCACAAGCACAGAATCCCCCAAGCTAGGAGGAATCATCTAGCCCTGCTAATGGCTCTTCTTCCCAGCTTTGTTTCTCCTGGCTACACCCACTGAGGGAGGAGCCATATGCTGGAAAATTCTGATACTAGAGGATTGTGAATCTTAAGTTTATCACAAAGCTGATGAAATACATTGTTTATAAAGAAAAAATACTCCTTTACCGGAGTTGTTGTGCCTTTTATAGTTTGCCTTTCCCCACACCTCCTCAAGTCAAGGAAGGAACACAAAGAAATCAGCAGTAAAAATAACTGATATCACTGAAATCATAAAGTCAAGCACTCAAGCTGAGCTTTTGGCTGCCAGCACAAAATTAACTAACCTACATTGCTAAGACAGAATGTCTTAATGACAAGATCACATACACTGTTTCTTAAATGATTACGTTTTTCTAGGACACTGAGTCGATCTTCCATGGAATCAAAGCACAGTAATGAAGGAAGTTGTTCACTGTAGTCATATAGAAAACTCTTGTTATTAAATGGAAACAATATAATATATAAAATGCAGCAGAAAGAAAAAAAAAAACAAAAAACAAAACAAACAAACAAACAACAAAAAAAAGCCCCAAAAACAACAACAAAAAACAAAACAAAACAAAAAAAAAAAAAAAAAAAAAAAAAAAAAAAAAAAAAAAAAAAGAAAAGGATTGCTTCCTGGCTCACTCTCTTGAATTCTGTCCTACAGAAAGAGTTTTTTCTTCCTGATGTCAGCAACTGAGAAAAGCAGATTTCTCGTGCTTAATTATCACTGCTGTCTTTTTAATTTTTTATTGCTAATACCTGATGTAGTGAAGGGAACCCACTAGCAGAAATGTTTCTTTCTTAGAAATGAAATGGAAATGAATAGAAATTTTCCATAAATAAAGCCTTATGTAACACTCAGGACTCAGAAACTAAGCAGTAAATGTTACTCACATTATGGACATCTGTGACCTTTCACTCTCTCTAATTCTGTTTCCTTTCTACAAATTGGGGTTAATTCCACCCCTCCTCCAGAAGGATGTAATGGAGATTAATTAGTGTTTGTGAAAAATTCAGATAGTATATTGATGCACACTGCTGAAGAACACTTGAGGAAATTAATCATTTCTTCTTTACAGCAGGAACTGAATAACCAGAGTAAATAATATATGGGACAATGCAGTGAACAATTAGGACAAGAGAAAATATTGAAAAGCTGCTTATTATCCAAGCAGTATTTACTTTGTGTATTCAGTAAGAAAGGGATCCTGTAACTAAAGATTGCTCTAATCCAAATTCAAAAGGTACAAACTAAGAGTTGAGATAATTCTGATTCCTCCCCTTCCTAATTTCCAAGTTCTTTGAAAAAATAATAATGTTCTCTTATATTTCAATATAGCAACAATGATTATACTATAATGCTATTCTTATTTTAACAGATTGAAATTTCTGAACCATTTTTAGATCCAATAATTGAAGATAGAATGAGATATCTAATTACCATGTTAAGAAGCCATATTGACTCAAAAGAAAGAGATAGTGGCTAATTCACTGTCAGACTTGGAATCAGAGCCAATAAAAACCCACTCTTCTATGCTGATGACTGATGATTGTCTCTCACTGTCCATGAGTGCTAATATTGCAGAATGGAAAATATGCAAACTCTATTTTTTGCCTAAGAAGACCTCAAGAAAATATAAACTATATTTAAAGTGGAATATAAGAAAGAGTGTATAATTAGTGCAGCCTTTTAAATAAAGTATTTTTTACAACTGTAGTCAAAAGGTGAGACTTATTTACAATTGTAGGGAGCACATTTTTTCCTGGACTCTTGTTGTTTCTGACTATAATACATTATCTGGTAATCTTCACCAATTACAAGCTAGTAGTATTTAGCAACACACTGTGCTGTTAAAAATGTTTTTAAATAATCTTCATGAAATGCTAGTTTCAACTTTTGCCCCACTTTTCAGGTTTCTAATAATAGAGCATTTGAGCCTTATAAATCTTAGAAATCTAATTAGACAATGTTAAGTTCTCTCTAGCTGAAGTCACAGATGTTTCATACTGGGAAAATCAGCAAGCCCCAGGGTTTGTTTGGTCTACTATAGTGTCAAATTTTCATGGATAATTTAATAGCTAATAACTCTAATTCTTTCCCGTAAACCAAGAGATGATAAATAGTAATTGCTCTAAAGCCATAATATCAACCCTCCAGGCAAATAAAAAAAATCCTCCAAAAAACATTGAGGAGATTAATTTCTGGTACTTAATGTTTCTTTATTACTAATTGTCCCTGAGTTGTATATATCTTACAATATGAAAGAAAATGCAAATAAATCCACTGGATTCATGCAACTGAGAAAGAAATTATATCAAGGATGCTCTATGTATCTTTGATCTATTACACACACTGATTAGATGGTAGTGAAATAATTTTATTTCTTTTTCTTCTCAGGTTCTAGTAACAACAGTTTGTGGGCACATCTCAGATTTCCTCCAACAAAATAGCAATTTCTATCCAGAGAAGTGGTATTTTCTGCTTTCTTTTTTTTTTTTTTTTTTTTTTTTTAATATTTAACCTTTGCAAAATTATAAAAAAAAAAACAATATATTTTATTATTTAAATAGAACTAGGCATGCAGAGGCAATTATTCAGTTTGTATTTGAGCGTATGCGTTCTGTGAGGAGCCAACTTGATATTTTTCTGAAGAATGTCACAGTAACATTTAAAAGCTTTTTAAAAGGCTGACAGCAGGGTGGGGTTTATTTGTTTTTAAAAAATCATTAGCAGATCACTGTGTGGTATGAACTGCATACATCAGTTTAACAGTGTTCTATTGCAAAGGTTTCCCAGACTCATTTGGATGAGTCACCCCATAAATACGATGGGTTTGCTGATATTCCTCCATTTTCTACATTCCAGACCAGCTGGTAACAGCTTTTCACTCTGCTTTTTATTAATGAAGAGGAGATGTCTTTAGTTTTGAGGAGAATGGAAACAGAGTGCTGGCAATAAACAAAGAATGGGTAAAATGCTTAAATACAGAAACTCAGCAGAATTCAGAAAACACAAATTCTGAAGACATACTACTGTACTTGGGAATAGCTGTTTATCTAAACAAAAATTATCTGGAAAACTAATGAGAAGGCTCTTAGAAAATTATGCTACCACTGGAAAAATATGGCTGTGAATATACAGTCTTTGAAAAAAAATGGATTTCAACTGGTCGTATATTAAATGACCAAAAGACAAAACTAGAAAGATATAAACAACAGTTTTTCATCTCCGTTTCTTGTTACTTCTATTTCTAATTGCTCAAGAGAACAGTATCACAGAGAATTTTAAAGACAGAGGAATATAAGGTGAATTATAAGGTTAATGATAAATAATTTTTTGAAGTTGATTAATTCAGAATTGGAAGAAAAGTAAAGTATTCAAAGAATATCTAGTGGTTTAAAATTCCTGGAAAAAGTTCAATGATTATCCTAATTCAATACTTATATCCTGCCAAAGAATCAAACAAGATGTACAAAATGTGCAAAATAAATGGAGAATTGTATAGAGGATGTTCCAATACCATTATGTATATTAATCTTTAATTTAAGACAGCATTAGTAGTTACTGTTTCCCAATTTCAAGAATCAAACTGTTCAGAAAATGATGAGGAAAACTACCAAGTACACTGAAAACTCCCTTAAGAATAGAGATCAAAGACAATGAGTAACACTATGAAAACATAAAATATAACAAACCAGAGAATTTAAGTAGGAAGTTCTGTTCTCCCTCTCTCAGTACAAAAATAGTTATTTAAATAATTGAATGACAAAAATTATTTTAAAGGTTTATTTGACAAATTTCTAAAATAATTTTTAGATTTCATGTATGTGTACACTATCTAGTTGTGGAAGAATTTCTGTTTGCACAAGATAATCAGGTAATTTCCCGAATATATCTGTGCTTACTGATCTCATTTGAGAATGCAAAATGCAACACTATCCAGCCACTGTGCCAACAAACAAAAGTTCTTCTTTTTTCTTTTTCAAAAAGTAGATATTTTCTATATAATTGATTTTGAAATCTTTG
This sequence comes from Cichladusa arquata, assembly GCA_026413545.1. Taxonomy (NCBI): domain Eukaryota; kingdom Metazoa; phylum Chordata; class Aves; order Passeriformes; family Muscicapidae; genus Cichladusa; species Cichladusa arquata. The sequence continues at coordinate 35,124,111 of JAOTQP010001652.1, read as the reverse complement.
AAAGGCAGAAAAGGTTTTTATTTTCTTCTGTTTCTAGTTCTTCTTTAGTTCATCTTTTTTTGTTTTCCCAGAAGCAGTACATTTGCTAAGCTGATCTTTCTAGGGCATGATCAAAAAAAAATTGAATAGATATATATATATATACACACACACACACACACACACACACACACACACATATATATGCACTAGATGGAATTTTTAGCCTGGGGAAAAGGCTATGTTCAATTGCTGTATGATACACTGACAGAAATATTGTCCAGAAAGACAAAAAGTAATAGAAATATTACTTTGAACTTGCTCTGACAATGCTCTTGTAGTAGTTGGAAAAAAAAAAAAATAAAATGGGATAACTCTTCTTTCTGTATGTATTCTCAAATGCTGAATTAACATGTAAGACTCAGAACAAAAAGTTGTGGAGCTACCACAGAAGTCTGGAAGTCATCTGCCAGGTACATATACCCCAATAGGTAAGATAAGGACTTCAATCATGTCTTTTTTATTTGTGAACATTCTGCATTTATTCTCATAGTAATGAATTTGCTTAAAGTTATTTGAATACTGTGCCATTTCAACTGGAAATAATTTGTTTTTTTCCTTGCAATGCTGAGGGATCTGGCCCACAGCACACACAGGAATATTAAACAAGGTCTTAGTCTATAAATACTTAGTATCCAAGTATCTCAACATGTTATTAGTATCAAACAGTACTTTTTTTTTCTTCTTTACAAATCTTTTTGGAAAGAAAAGTGGAATTACTGGCATGCAATGAAATTCAAATGCAAGTCACAGTTCTGCAACACTACAAAACAGTCTACAGGACAATTTTTAATAATGTGACTATGTTCTTGTTATGTTTTCTAAATGCTCAGCCTCAAAATCAACTGGTTTATACTAAGAATTCAAAACCTTTACATTATTTTTAAATTAAATCTAACTTGGATAGATTTATCTCTTTGCACACGACTTTGCCTGCAGGTTTAGGTACATAAATAATTTACTGGTTTAACAGCACATGACAGATCAGCTGAGTGGTGGGAACTGTGTGCACAGCACATGAGAAGCAAATCCAGTTAATTTACATGGCAACTAAGGAAAGGAAAACACCTTTTTTTACCTTCTGCTTAAGATTGCACACACATACAGCTGCTGTGTCCCTGTACACATCCAAGGTAGCACAATAACAGGCTTCTTTCCTCTTGAGAGAGATCTTGTGCAATCAATTCTGTTCTGGTTTTCTTTCTTACACAGACCACACCACTTTACATTTATTCAGGTCTTGCAGAAGTAAATATCCTAACCTGACAACATTTATCTCCCTAATCCCATCTGACATTAAAAAAAAAGTAATTTTGTGAGAAACAGATTACTAAAAAAAGCAATAGAAAGGAGGGTACAATGTGTAAGAAGTCTAATTCAAAATTGCATCACAAAGTTAATTACATATTTAACTTTTTACCTGAAAATACCCGTCACATTGCCCATCTTCTGTAGTTTTAAAAAGTCTCTGATGATTGAAAATACTTCTTTTTTATTAGTCTTCTATTACAGTTAAGGAATGGCCTTCTAAAAGATGTATGCATTGCTCTTCATACCCTACCTGGCTCCCAGAACTACCTCTCCAGCTGGCTTCTCATCATCTCTGCTTTAGCTTACAAGTATTCATCAGGAAATTATCCCCAAACCAGGCAGACTTAACCTAAAATTATTTTAAAAGCTTTTGTAGTTGATATATCAAATAGGTTTGGGGTTTTATTTTAGTTGGGGCATTCGTTTATACTCTCTTTATTTCTCATCAGCTGTGTGTGATGCGATATCTTATAAACCCTTAAAATTCTTCTTATGTAGAGAGCACTCTACTAAAGTGTTGTCTTAAGATATTTTTTGTCACACTGATGATGTCTAAAGAGTTTCTAAAAAGTTATGTATTTATGTATTTTACAAAAATAATGATGTATGTTCATATAAAAGTTAAAATCACCAAGAACTACTCTTCCTCAGCATTTAAGATCAATGGCCCTGCTGTTCCTGGAGACAGAGATTTCTAGAATGGGTGGGAGTCCACTCATCCTCATTCATTGCTCACACGTGTGGGATGTTACCCTCACAGAGGGATTGGAGAGATAGGATGCACTGCAGGGCTCACTGACCTAGAACTTGCCTTGCAAAAAGGACTGCACAACATGCTGGGTTTAGGACATTAAATTTGTTTGCCCTTAGTTTTGCCAAGGTGAGGATTTCCTGCAAGCCAAAGGAAGGACATGCCTTACTCCCCAGCTAAGGAGCTGTTACCAAATGCACATTTGGATTTTCATTCCTGAAAGATGTTCTGGCAATAATCCCTCATCACTTTTTTTGCCTTTCTATTAATTGTATTAGGAGTCTTTGTCCTCAGAAAAAATTAGACCAGCATCTAAGCAACTTAGATCTAGGAGAAGAATTTTTATGTTGTAAGTTGTAAAAAAACCAAAAAAACAGTCAATTAAATGCAATAGCATTTTTTGTTGGGTAATTTGCAGGAAACAATTTGATTGCTTTGAAATTATTGCTCTAGAAAAGCTAATTTCTTTGTATGCATATTTTAAATACTTAAAAGTAATTAGAAAATATACTTCATAGGCAATTTTAAAATTAAAAAAAAACTCCCAAACCATAATCATTATTGTTACAAAGCATTTTTGCAAAAGTGCACATTCTTGTTAACTGTTAAAGGAAGTTATTCTTCTAGCTTACTCATTTTGTGGTTTTGAACAAAGGCCCAACATTAATTAAACCTATCTGGCATCATCAAGTTATCAGGTGTTATACGCTAAAGTGAGTTCAAAGTGTATTTTGACTTATCAGTATCTACAGTTTATTTTTTTTTTAAATCTATTTTTAATGAGTCCTCAGAAAGCCTGATAGCTTTGCAAGGTATTAAATGCCCTTTGCTCATTCCATGTATCTCTGACTTGGGGAACTTCAGAAGGCACCAAAAGACCATCTCTGTAAGAAAATCAAAGCTCCAATCAAACTAAGCTCTTGCTGCTGGCCACGGTGTTAATGGGCATAGAGCTACAGAAACTCTGTGTTGGTGTTGTGTGAGTATTCTTTTAACTATGTGTGTTCTCAGCCTGCTCTCCTTGTTCCTTTTCCCAGCAACAGCAGACAGAATTATCTGGCTGCACCGACACGGAATTTACTTTGTCTCCATACCAACTCTATTAAGGTAGCAAAACAGCATGCACAGGCACATGCATGTTTGATCACATTTCTTTGCTCAATTATAACTTTATTTTTAAAGCTACATATTCTCTGGTTTTCTTAAAGTTTTTCTGATTTTCTTTGGTTTTTTTTTTTTTACATAGAGATAGAATAAGCAGCAACAGATCTAAGTTGGATAACTTACAGTAAAAAATGCTGTACTGCTAGAGGGTGAAATACCAGAGCAATTTGCCCAATCTCCCCAGAGTAGCTTTGGAGTACCCTTAAACTGTTCAAGAATCAAGTGGACCTGGATGTGAGAAACTTGATTCAATAAGACCGGCTCTGAGCACATGTTTGAGTACAAATTCTGGAGCCTCTTTCCATACTCAATTATTATATAAAACTGTGGAAGCATTTGGCTGTGTTTTCCATTAAAATTACTTTACAAGATCTGAAACTGCAGAGATAGGGTGAGGAGGACAAACTAGTAAGGATTTGCAATGAGTCCAGTCCCCAGAGAGATTTTTGGCTCTTGGTCTCCACACTTCTATTCATTTTCTCTCAAAGGCAAAGCACATAAACACAAATTAAAACCAAAACTCCTTCTTTCATCCTAATCAGGAAGACATATAATCTAGGTCCCTCTTTGCTCTCATGAGGACATCTCTTAAGACATCTGTGGCAATTATTTGTGTATTTGGCACCAGTAAAGGTGAAATTATATTTTAAGTAGAAAAAGAAAGTGATTACTTCTGTCAGAATTATAAAAAGCTTTTTAGGCCATGAGTGGTTATTTCACAGATGCTTCTAATAAAAAGCTTTAGCCTAGCATCACATCCAATTGAAATTCACAAAAAGAATCATTCTCTATCAGTTTGCATGGTTTATGTGTCTTCTGTTCAGTCTTCTAGCTCCTGTGAATACTCAGTCCCCATGTAGGTTTTACCCAGATTTTAATTTGTGATAAAAAAAAAAAAAAAAAAAAAAAAATCACTGAGAGGAAGCTTTCTAACTCAAAATAACCCTGATTGAGCAGAAAGATGGATAACACTACACTGTTTTCCTTCTCTGATTCCCCACTGCTCTTTTGCCCTGTTTCAGCCTGTGGAAAAGCCCAGCTCCCAGCCTGTTACACTTCCAGCCCCTGGTCTAGATCCATTTCCCGGGGCTGTGCTGCCTCCTACAAGAACCAGGCAGTTGGATCCATTGGGGGTCTGGTTCCAGCCTGATTCAATCCCTTTAAACCTGTTAGATTGTGAAATCCTTCAAAAAAATCCAGCTGCTGGATCCTTGGCAGTGTTAGATATACTCAATAGGCAGTATCAAGGGAAGTTGCCTTTTCTTTTCGTTACCCACACAGTATTATCAGCAATTATGTGTCCAACATAGCCTGTATTTTTCAAGCTTCCATATATACTCAAAATATGTAAGTTCACATTTTAGGTCATGAAATGATGTTCAAATCTCCTACAAAGTCTTTCATTCATTTCTTAAATTGATTTAAAAAACCAGTACCGAAAACAGCAGTCAATTCTATCATTGGATTTTCAACACAACAACAAAAAGAGTTTCACTATTGAAAAAACAACATGGATATCACAGTGCATAATTTATTAGCAATACAGCTAAAACATAATTTTGAAATAGAAATTCAAAATTATATAAAAGTAATTAAAAATTTAAATAATGTATAATTTTTTCCTTGAGACAAATAAAATGAGCTCTCTGTGTCTAGTTACTTACATGTTCATCTAGCATACAGACAGAACTCAACAGATGAATGAGACATTTGGTGTCTAAGACTATGTTTTATCAAAATAAAAAGTATTAGTGGGTGGCTATGAAATATATTTTGTAGTAAAAGGAGAGTATAAGAAACTTGCAAACCACAACCTGAAATGCCGACATGCTATTCTATTTTTACTGAATATACTTTCAGGTTTGATTCTAGAAAGCAAATAAATACAACTGTGAATCATCCTCTCATAACATGAGTTAACCCAGTTGTGGCTTATAGACAGATATCACCTGTTCAAAGGAAAATAGGGATTTTTATCCGCTTTGTGATTGCTTTTGCTTAAAACCTAGAATACTGTTTGGATACCTTATCAGTAAATAGATACATTCCAAATCAAGATATATGAATAATCACCCTTTCATTAAAAGTGCTCACTGCTTTACTCTGGTAATATAAATGCAAGTTTTGAATTTTCACTTGATGATACAAGTAGTTGTACACTGACTTTACTCTTTTAATAAGAGTGTATTAACATTGGTGTCTCTTTCTTTGTTTTAGCCATGACCTACAGCTAGAAGCTTTATGCAGACTGACTGATTATTCTTGGCCACAAGTTCGCACTTCTCTGTAAAGGAACCCTATATTATGCTTGTGTTTGGGTTGAAAAAGCTTTTTTTTCCTAAGACATTAAAATGTATTTGATGGTAATGTCTAAATATGAAGTAAATTCACATAAAAGCAATGTAATATTCCAACTTGGTCAAACAGGGGTTTGTTTTGCTGCAGTTCATACACAGGATATTACTATCTTTTCTAATGCTCTCATTTTACAAGCCAGAAAAACACATGAAAACAGATAATTGCTCGGCAACCACTTCTGTCAATCGTGTTGTGCCCTGTGCTGATCACCAAAATGTCACAACAGTGTTTTGCTGTTGCCTTCAATGGCATTAGGCTTATGCACAGTGCTTGTCTGCATAAATTGTCCCTGTTGACTGGTGCAGCTCGGAAAGGACTTCTGTCGCCAGCAGCTAACAAGCTCTCCCTTTACATCAAGTGCTACAGGCCCATGTGTTTGAAGTGGAAGGATCAGAGTTCTTAGATCTCAGATTTGTGAAGCTTGTTAAAGCTTCTTATTAAATTCAGCTAATTTCAGAACTGCAGGATGGTGAAGTTATTCTGTTTTTGCTAACTAATGATACAGAGTTCTTCTATTTTTTCTTTCTTTTTTTTTTTTTTAATTTACATAATACTTTAGGAAGCTGAATATGAAAACCATGGTGCATATTTTCCCAATATATTATGCAGTTCATGCCA
>JAOTQP010001652.1:35095727-35117810 GCA_026413545.1 Cichladusa arquata | reverse complement strand
GCCAAGCTGGAGATATATATTGACTGGGATTGTCTTGAATTAGGGTAAAAATGTCCTACAAGCATGTCTTTTGATTGCACTGCAAGCTGTTATAATAAAAATTAAAGCAAAATGTATTGAAAAAGGCTTAGATGCAAATCAATATAGGGGAAACCAGATACACAGGTTTTCCAGTATAGAGAAGGCAATGCATCTGGTGTTGTATTGTGAGAAAAGATTTAATTGTTAACAAGTGAAATCATACTGTCATTTGCAGAAAAAACCAAAAAATTCTCAATAAGAATCGCAAGAGATCTGCTCTAAAATACCAGACACTGAGACAAAATGTCAAAATAGCATAAAAATACGCAGACTATACTTTTATCACTTTATATTACCCCTTGAGAATTGTCAGACAATAAAGGTGACATTACATTTTCACATCGGGTGTCTTTTCCAGAAGAGGGGAGCAGGGGATGGAAAGAGAGAGGGAGAATTATCTTTCTGACACTGATATTTTGAGAGATTATTTAAAAATATATATGCACAATTTCATTAGTGCAAGCTGAAACTTCCTAAATAAGGTACATGTACATACTTAAATTGTTTTTATAAGGGTTTGAAGTTCTTCTTATTATGAAATATTTGAAACTGTGTCATTGACAGTGCAGACAGCTGTTTAGTAATTCAAACAGGACATTGCTCTGTGAATGTCATGTCAGGATATTGACATTTTTCTGGCGGCTTAGATGTTCCCAAACTTCATATTTAACATGATGATGAGGTATTTCCTTAACACTGGGTAGTGTCTACAAATAACACTCTAAAGATTAGAAAGGATACTTGGATTAAAATGCAGCTGAGATAAAGAATGCTCAGACATTTTGTATTTCTGTATTATAATAACCAATTATGGCAAACAATGCTTTTTCGTACCAAAATTTGGGGAGAAAACCTGCTTTGAATTCCACATGAGAGATCAAACACACCAGCCCAAGATAAAGAAAAGTGTGAATTCACGCTGCGCTTCAGCATCATGAGGAGTGCTGCTGTCTCAGAACTGCAAACACCCAAAACAGGAGGGTGCCTTTGCTGGTTTTGGGAACCTTGCAGTACCTCCCCTGAGATGTCTGTAGCCAGGTAAATGGCTCTTCACCTGCAGTTATATCTGTGCACCACGGTAAAACTTTCCAGTCTCAAATCTTTTTAATCGAGTTCCAAAATTCATACTTATTTAAAGTCAAGTATATTTAAAGAACAATAGTAAGGACAACAGTGCACCAAAAACAGATAATAAACATATTTATTACAGTAAACACAAACTACATACACACAGTGTTTAAGTGTTCTTTGGGCCAAAAGGTATTCACTTCAGGGCATATTTGTAATGGGTCATGCCATATAAGATGGAGTTGACTAACCCTACCTTGGTAGCATTTTGAAGATAAAAAAAGCTTTTCTGCAACTCCCCTAATTTTACTTCTCCTTCATGTTTAATTAAATAAACTATGGAGCAAATCTCTAAGGAAAGGAATGCATAAAGAGGAAAAAAAAGAATGAAAATTAAAACATGCAGAATGAAGGATTATCTTCTACTAAAGAATTAAGTGTGAATTTTAAAAAATCGTAACTATCAACACATCACTAACTTTTATCAGCACAGTATATAACACATTACACTGCAATGCGAACTATATTTTACATTTTATGTTATTTGTTTACTTGAAAGGAACGTTACTATGCTTGAGTTGCAACTACATACACGAAAAGACTGCAAGGATAGAGGTGTAACTGAGGCCAGTTTATACTATCTTCAATAACACCAGGTGATGGCAGGTGAAAGTGTGTTGTTAATTTGTGAATTTCAATCTTACATCCTTTTGCTCACAATAATGAATCTAATTAAATACATTTTATTTTTTTTTTCAGTTACATGTGAATGAAGCAGCTATGTCTATTAGTATTAGAAAAACTCTTTACAAATCAATCTGTCTGTGGCCAAAATTTAAATTCTGCGTGACAATGAAAGCTACAGCTGTAGGTATTATAGGTTCTGTCACTCTTCTACTGCCAGAACCTAGTTCTGCTGTAACAAAACAATTATGTCCTGCACCAGAAAAATACAGTAGCTTGCTGAATTATGAAATTTCAATTTCTCCAGATGAATTCCTTCACACATTGTAATTTAATCTATAATGCTAATTCCTCATCACTGCCAGTACTGCCAATCTCTTGGTACTTCATGAAGTTTACCATATTGGCTCTCAAATAATTCACTAATTCATCTGAAAACTATTTCATAAGGTGACTTTCTGAAAGAGAGATGAAAAAAAAAAATCCCTCTTTTGGTTATTTGGTTATTTCAAACTCAGATTTAAGTATCAGCTAAGCAGAGAAATTCAGTAGAGAGATACTATCTACGTCTACGGAGCTGAAAGGTAAAAATTTTAACCCCAGGGTTGAGGATATTATGCATCTGGGTTTCCCATATCCCAGATAAAGGCAGGAATCACTGAAACGCAACAAAAATGTAAATCAGTATTGCATCTGTCCTAATGGCTGTTTCTTAAAATACTTACTTTGCTCTTCCAAGGAACATGCACAGCTGCTGGTCCTCAGTGAGACACTACAGGTTCCAGATTCTGCATGAGAGAAGTCACTTCTCAGGAATAACAATTCAAGCACATCCCTGCACTGAGCATTTCCTGACTTCATATCTCTCTGCACGGCGTGTAGATATTCTGGTGCCTTACTCTGAGACTCGCTGCAGAAACCAGCCAGGGATACAACACTACTTATTCTAGTCTCTGTGATTTGTTTTAGGAGATACACTTGTCTCCTAAAGGCACACTCTCTGCAAGGCAGACAGTAGAATATTCTACAAATATGAAAATATGGAAGTTTATTTCATCCCTCCACTCTGTTAGTAACTGCCTATTAATTGAAACTGTATTTTACCAGATAACATGCAAACAGTTCACATCACAGTGATAGCTGAAATAATTAAAGAAAAGTATATTATTAAAGTTTCAAAGGTTATGATAACACTCAAACAATGTATTAAATCTGAAATTCTATGTTCAATTAACCATTCATTACACAGTTTAATACTTAAAGAAAACACACCTAGTTCAAATCCAAGATATGAACATTTTCCCTGCTAACATCTGGGATGAGATTTACTGAAAAACATTCACCCAGACCATACTTTGCAGCCAAATCAGTTGCTTTGAAATTTTTAAGTATTTTTCAGAAATTACAGCAACTGAAATTCCTAGATGAAAACCTTTTTGACACATTAATGCTACATGGATAGCATTTATTTTGGATTAGCTTGTTTAAAAGTTGTCATTTCTGCACTGTACAAGTGCTGTTTCTGTCATTTATAAAGATCAAGATGAATGGTTGGCTGAAACATAATGAAAAATGAATTAATTTGGAAGAAAGAAGCAAACAGTATTTATGATCAGATCATCACTCATATAAAAGTTGATGCAGCAAGTGTTAGATATAAGGATTTAGAGCTCCACAACTTTTCTGGTCAGGGCAAGTGACATTAAAGAGGAGTGCTCTCAGACGAAAGGTAAAGAAAACTGCTTGAACTTTCAACATATTTTCAAAACATTTAGGAAGCTTATAAAAGCCAACACAACAGAGATTAAATGCCAGTCTAGAAGTTAAGCTAAACTTGATGTTGAAGTGAGAAAATACATATGTTTTTATTTCCTTTCCTAGTTCATGACAATATGTGGTAAATGCAAGTATGTTATCAATTCTAAGATAGGGATGCTGCAAAAGACATGGAAGATTTTGAGGATCAGACAATAATGCTAATATTGATTGTTCCTAATTCTCAATAAGAAAAAGCTTCAATTTCCTTATAAGCCAATGGACAAATTAAAGTGGTTTCTTTAAAGAAGACCTATGTGATTCAATATGTAATTTAAAGATCAAAATTCCCTAGATGTTTGGGTTTTGTCCCATCCCACCTGTAGTAACTCTTCACCAGCTCTATGCAAGTAAATTACAAGTATTCTACAACAATGACAATCAAAATTATGTTCTTCAACAAGTATTAGCACTTTTCCCCCCATTTATGTATAAGTTCCATTCTTAACCTTCAGGTAAAATTGTAATTATCACAACACCAACAAGATGAATTAAAAACAGCCTATGGTGTCACTCAAACAAGAAACAACGCAAAATAACAGATTACATAGTTAAACACATTCCAAACCAAAAACTCCTAAATGAACACTTGGAGTCACAATTCAGTCAAACACTAAAACTAGATAAAATCTATGTGAAGTATGTCAATAGGAGGGATAGTAGTATTTGTATTAATCACAATTTATGCAAAGAGAATATAACGCTCTTAAGAGTTATTTCAACATTTCTGCTGGTATTATGATTTTTTAAGGACTATTCCTTTTATACTTTTTATTTCTTATTTTATCAAAACTCTTTACACTGGACCTACTTGGCCCCTTTTTGCTTTTGAGGTTCATCTCTCAGCCAACATCCCCAAGCTGCTTGCTGCAGCCACGAGTATAGTTTATGCTAATGCTTCTCTAGTTAGACTCAGCCAAAGACCACACCAACATCCATTTCAGACTTAACTCATTTAAGAATTTCTTATCTGAAAAGCATTGCATGTCTGAGTCATTTACACTCTTTAAAGAAGGTCTGTAACCCTTCTATTCTTTTTGAAAACAAGACTAATACCACGGAACTTAAGCAAATTTTGGAAAGATAATTTGCCATCACATCACACCTACTTCAGTGTGATCAAGTTCTTGAAGTGCATCTGAATGGTTTCTACAATAGAAAACAAACTTCTGAGGCAAGAAGTTAAGACAGACCTCCAATCTATACGAATATTTAATTGTAGAGCACTATGCCAGATTTTTCATAAATGAACAGAATCATCTGGCTACTTGTAACATAAACTCTTTCACCTTTCTACTCTACTGATGCTTTTCTCTGTTGCAAGACCATGCTTGCCAAGAACACTCACATTCATCTGTCACACAATACATATTTAACATGTTCTCTTTCTGAAACTCAGTGCTCTTGCATTACATCTAAGGTAGGGCTTTGTCAGTCAAAGTAAGATTTAGACTTTAGTTGTAAAACTACAAAAATACAAATATAGGAGACACATTTTAACCATCAAAAGAATTCAGAATAAACAGGAAAATAAAAGGCATGCACACACAAAAGAGTATTAAAATTCATTAAGCTGGCAATTTTCTAAGTGTTCTGCACAGCTTATCAAATGAAATTTATTACATCTGTACCTGACAGCAGAATTTTCAACACTTTTAAGTTCCAAAACACTGACTCACAAGAAGGGGAGTAGAACTTTCCCTCTTTCTCACCTCTTCTCCTCTCCCTTTGATGCTGTTGCTGCATGTGAATTTTTTGCTATTGTTCTGTATTATTTCTCACCTAGATACTCCTCAAAATACACAGGAAATAATACAGAAATTTCCGAGGATGCAGAAACTTAGTAGTCAATAAATCCCTTTTTTTTTTGTTTTTTTTTTTTTGTTTTTGTTTTTTTTTTTTTTAAACAGCTTGGTTATAAAAAGGAAAAATACGAAAGAAAATAAATAGAAAGACAGTATTGGCATGCATTCTTGCATTTAAATTCTATTTTAAATGGACACCTGTCAAACAGGCTTCTAGGAGTCAGGCAGTCATTAATCTGATTTATATCTTCTAAGAAGGGGTATATGCTCCTCTCACTTGTTCCACACATTAGCAGCTAGTAGGGAGCAAACCAAATCACAGGAAACTAGTTTAGCTTTGTCTAAGATAGGTAATTTGTTAGACTGCAATTCTTCTGTAAAGAGTTATTTATATCTCACGATCCAGTTGCTGACATCTGGGGTTGGCAACACCTGACAGTGCGCTTAATGAGTTCACCAGTGTTTCCACTGGAACTGCTGACTTTTGTAATTGCAACATTACATTTACTGGGACAAAAAAACCCAAAAAACAAACCTGAATGCACTGAATTAAAAAGGTCAGTGAAATAAATATTACTTTTTCTGCTAATAGAGATAATCTGTAAATGGTACAGAGAAAGCAAGGCAAAACTTTTTATGAATGAATTTTCACTGACATATGTTCTGGAGAATGTTTATTTCATAACATTTTCTATCATTTTATAAAAGTACTTTCCAGTCATTAACTTTTTAAACAGTTAATAAATCATAGTTAAATTAACTTAAACAAGATAGTTGTTTATCCTCTCTTTTAGCATTACTAGACCTTTATTTTCCTGGTCAGCAAACATTTGAAAATAATTCTGCTGTTTGACTGCAAGCTTGAGTGATTGAAAAACAAATGGGAAACAAGATTTGCACATTAGCTGTAGGCTTCCTGGAATACATGCTCATGCCAAAGGATACTGTCATCCTAAACTGAGTCAAGGCTTTATTTGAAGGTTACAAGAATTACTGACATGCCTCATTCAAAGCAGCTTAGCAAAAGTGTAAGTGAGGACTTACAGACACCAGTTTCACTGTCTTTAGGGATCAGGCTTTTACATTTACAAGTGCATCTGTGCCTGCCATCAGCACTGATGCCATCTGTACCTATTGAGGAAGGTGACAGCAGCTTAGGACTCTTCCCACCCCCCCAGAAAATACATAATTCAATAGTGTTTTGTGCATATGTTACTCAATTACAACTAAGACAATATTCTCTTAAAAGACCTAACTCATGTAAGATACACTTCTTTCTGTTTCCTTTTTTAAAAACCTAAATATATTTATGTAAAATAATTGGTGCAGCCATAAGAGATAGAGTTTTTTCTAAAGGATTACCTGTTTTGTCCTAAATAGTTATAAAATGTATCAGTAAACTTTAGCCATGATGATATTCCCAACTCTCCACATCTACAGCATTTTAACTTTGATGATTTCTTCCCCCAAAGCACAGAAAATATCAGTAATGCAGTCTATCTATGGATTTTGAGCATTATCTATTATATTCTAAAAATTACTAACCAATAGAATAGAATCTACAATTTGTAACACAAAACCATTTTTCATGTGTTTATGAATTATTTTGGACCACCACTAACATGTGCTATAAATATGTTATGGATTGTGTGTACATTATTCAAAACCAATAGTTTCATAAAAACTGAAAATGAGAACAAATCAATTGTTTCAGATGTGTTTTGACAGCTCTAAATCCCACTTAAGATGGACAGCATATCTGGAGGCTCACACATCAAAAGGAAAACAACATTCTCCATTTAGGAATTAAACCTAATATACCTATCTTTATGGCAGCAGCAATAAACATTTTAGAAATCTCACAGGGAAAAAAAAAAAAGAAAAGCAAATAAACAACAAAGACTATGAAACAAAATAAGTTATCTTTAAAATATCTTTACTGAAGTTTATGATGAAAGTTTTGATGCTTTCTCATTGTTGAATTTAGTGTGAATATTTTCTGTAATCTAACATTGACAATTATAAAAAAGAATCTGATTTTTATATATTAACATTTAAAGATACCAAGAGCCTTGTTTGACATTGGAATTTTAAATAAAATCAGAATTCATAATCAAGGACATTTTCAAAGTCACTTTAAAACTGTAATTTCCCACAATCATTTTACATTATAGAATGGAATATTCATTTGAAGAAACTAAATATAGGATATCTCTTTATTCCTTCTCATTCCAAGGCTATCTTTGGTATCAAAAATGCTCCATTTACGCATAATTATCTTTTCACACAGTGTTCCCAGATGTAGAACTCCCAAAATGGAATTCTACTCATCTGCACCATGGTTGTGAGGAAGTTTGAAGTATACTAGAGACTACAGAATACATTCTATACTTTTTATTGGAGTATCTTATCGAAACATGTACACTGTGATTTAGCACTTAAGCAAATTACCTCAAAGACAACATCAAGTTTTTCACCAATGGAAAAAAAAAAAGGAAAAAACCACTGTGATTGATGATATTGGAATTTGCTATGGTAGGATAAATTCTTCCATTGTCACAGTCTTCTCAGCCTCTTAGGAGGCACAAATACTCTGTAAGATCATGACAGCCAATAATGGCTTTAGATTTATGGCACATTTCATACTAAAGGTCTACTGAGAGTTCTGTATAAAAGAATAAGAGACATAGCACCATGTAAATGGTAAAATATGCAAAACTAAACAACAAAAAAAACATAAATAAGTTTAGAAAACCATCCACGTTAATATTACTAATGTACATACAATTGTTGCTGCACTGAATCTAAACTATGATTATGTCTCCCTTTAATCTCCTTGGCCTATAAAATGAATGTAAAATTGAAGTACACTAATTTAATATTTTTTATAGGATTCTGCATATTTTCATCAGACTTAATATTGAAATGGCTTAATTGAAGCAAATAAATGAGGGAAATAGAATTATTCCATCAGAAATTCCTGGGATATCATGGAATAATCTACAGGATTCCTACACAGGTACTGTGCTGCTGCATCTGAAGAAAATTTTGTTCAAGATTGTGGAACTTATTAAGTGCCATAATATGTAAACTTATTCAGTAAATGCAGATAAATAACAAAAGCCTTTACGAAAGGAGAAAATACATGACAAAAGGCAAACTGTTGCTATTCAAAAGAATGAATTAGGATAGTCAAGAAGTCAACCATCTGGACCTCACATGTCAATAGTTGAATATGAATGATTAGCAAGAGAAAGAAGTCTAATTTAGTGTGTTTCATTTTACAAGACAGCCATGGCAGAGGAAGGATTTGCCTCATTATTAAAAGAAAATGGGTTAGAGCCTATTAATCTCAGAAAAGTAAAGATGAAATTACAATATATATATATATACATATGAATTTTTACTCTATAACTGGAAAAGTAAAAGCAGTGCTGAAATATGATTCAAAAAATTAAAAACCTAAAGCTTTAAAAAATTAATTGCAGAAATCAATAAAAACTGAATAATGAGCAACATCCTTGCACATTTGACATAGATTTGTTGAAAACACCTGGCCTGTAAGGTAAACGCCTCCTTTACATCACAGGCTATGAATTATGTGGAAGTCTTTAAGGTATCACCTTATTGCCTTTTTTTTTAATATTTGAATAACTATAACAAACCACCTCATGGTGAAAATGCAAATCAAATACAGATTACTTTTAATTAAAAGACTACATAATATTTTGGCCTCAGAAGTTAAAAATAAAAGAATGAATCAATTAAAAAACCTGAAGCCATTGCTTTCTTCCATATTTTCCTGATCATTGTTCTCTTTTACATGTTGAATTTCAGAGTTTGCATGTTCAATTCAAGTGCATGCTTTGGACACTGTGTTTCTAAATGAAAATTGATTATAAGCACTGCTTTGTGCAAAAATAATTGAAAGAGAAATTTCATCAGTTTTTCTCATATTCATGTAATATATAAGTATACCTCTGTCAAAAGGTCATTATTTGCATGTGTACTACAAGACACTGAGACTCAAAATAAAATTCCATTCAATATAGAACCTTCTACTGCAAAGAGCATTGTTGACATACAAAATTATTCTAGTTTTGTCCATTCACTGATTTCTATGAAATTTGCTACAATTGATTTTAATAATAAAGGATTTTCTGTACATATCAGTTCCCCAGGCAATTAATAAAAACAGTACAGATCCACAAGAGAGTGTATATGCAGTGGATTAACAGTGTCTTGGTAAGGGTAAGGAGCCAAATAGGAATTGCAGTATATCCCTAAATGCTTAGAAAGTAATATAGAGTCCATTGAAACACCAGGTATTAGAAAGCAAGCTACCTCTTTTCACATGGTGGTGAAAAACTAACTTTAAACCATAAAGGAGAAAAGGGAGACAGATTTTCTCTTGTAATACTGAGATTTTTAAACTGGGTTTAATGTTTTGATTAACTTTTGTCCAAGGTAATCTATCTCCAGTTTAGTGGAAGTTTTGTCTGGATCACATCAGATTCTATTTGAGGCTTGTAACAGATGAGTTGGTCTTTACTTCTACTGCAACTCCTAACAGTTCATTATTGCCACCATTTATTTTACCTCAGTATCCTCAGGATTCTTCCTCCAAAATGCTTTGAAATGGTTAACCACTTATTCTCAGAACATTCCTTTCAAATAAAGTATGAACACATAGCTAAGACAATGGGAGAAACTGAAAAATTATATTTTTTAAAGTAAGTCATCCTAATCCATAATTAATGATGAAACAATCTTCTTATGGGAGTTGTAATTAACTCTCAGAAAACTGCAGATATCCATGCAGTCACATTTTAAAGGGGAAGGAGAAGAGATGGGAAAGGTTCAACAGACACACAAATCCATCATAGTAAAGTGCATTTTGTAGAGCTCTACTTACAGTTTTCTTACTCCACTCCTCTCCCCAATTACTAGTGAATTTATAGTTGAAAGTCAAGAAATCACAGCATCTGCATATTTTGCACAGAGAGCAGTGCTGTTTTATAGATAATGGGAGGCATTTGCACATACCCCAAAAAGCCTTTGTCACAAGAAAAATGAGCACAGCACAACGCCAGAAGAAAATACTCCTCTAACAGAGTGTTGATATAAAATATAACCCCTACACACTGACTTAGTCACCACTTGAAAATACAAATGTTTGTATCTTGTTATTTGTGGTAACCTTAATCTTAGTCAATTTCTGCCTTTGGTTTGATATTAAAGACCTGTGAGAAGTGACTGATCTTGCACTGCCATCTCAGTATTGTTCATATACTCAGCAGTCACTTTGTTGTTTTCAAAATGTGCTTCTATGTTGATAGTTTTAAGGTGAAGGAGTACTTCAGAGATTCTACCCACATCTTGAATGACTGTATATTTAAGTTGTTTTTTTTTTCTAAGAGCTTTCTTTGAGAAATAAAAGCAGGAACACTTGGAGAATTCGCACTCTTTATGCATAGAGTAAATCATTTAAATTATAGATGCTCTCTATGGAAAACAGAACATATTTAGACCTAAGGCATTAGAAAAGAAAGATAGGTACTTTAGATTTATATCCTCAATAGAAGATACTTTGAAATATTCAGGCAGAATATACTGCAATGTCTACTATTATATTACTGTTTCCTGTCAGTGACTACACAGATTATTCAGTCTGCCCAGAATGAAATACTGGATATAAGATCATTTCCTCAGGAGGAAGATAAGCAGCTAACTTTCAACTCTGCTTCCCATTCACTCTGAAAGTTACTTTGTCTCTTACCTTGACATACTTTACCTTTTACCATTTACTAAATTCCTTCTGTCTTACCTAACAGCTGCCTTGTGTTAGGAGAGGGGAGTGATCATTTCCTCAAAATAGCCACACCAAAATTTCACACTTCAATCCTAGCTGTTACTGGCCATCAGGACTACATGCTGCTGCTACCTTTCCAGTCCCCTAAATGTGCACATTGCCCCATTTGCAGAAAAGAGCTTTGAGTGTGCCTGGATCGCATACACCTGATTTCAACTGGGATATAATTTATTCTTCTTCTTAGAAGCTACCAGTATGAGCTTCATGTCGCTAGCACATGCTGTGTTTTGGATTCAATATGACAATGTCAATAATCCACAAACATTCTGGTTATTGTCAAGTAGTGCATATCCTAAGTCTGGGACTTTTCCATGGAATATTGGGACAGCTGACCTGAACTGGCCAAAGGAATGTTCTGTTCCATGGAATGCCATGCCTAGTATATAAACTGGGCTCAAAGGGGCTGATCACAGCTTGAGGACAGCCTGGACACCAGTCAGTGCATGGTGAGCAATTGTATTGTGCATCACTTGTTTTTTTCTTGTCTTTTCTCTTTTTTCCTCTCCTTTTTATTATTATTAGTAGTAGTAGCAGTAGTAGTAATACTAGTAGCAGTTTAAATGATTAAACTGTTCTTATCTCAACCCATGGATTTTAGATTTTTTATCCCCGATTCTCCTCCCCATCCCACCGTTTGTGGGGGTTATATATGTTCTGATGTGCTAACCAGCAAGCAGCTGTGTGGTATTTAGTCACTGTCTGGGGTTGAACCATGACAACACCATATATGTATATACATATTCCAGAACCCACCAGATAGAGCTTAGAAGTTGTCCACAACAGGCTATTTGGGACCAAGTGCAGCTGCTTTGGGAGTAAACCTGAAGCACTCATGTGGAGTATTTAAGTTTGTACTAAGTGGGAGAGGATTGTACTAACTTCCTCAGGCAGAAAGACACCAGTGGAAATGTTCATGCAATATCCATAAGCACTAGTTAATCATTAGAGAATGAGTAACATATAATTCCTCTGTTTGTATTACATGATGCCAGAAGGGAAACTGCAGATTTTGCAAACACACTGAAGAACAGTAAATTAACAAGAGCTTTCTGCATACCCTAACCTTGACTTTGTATAGCTTCAATGACTGTCATTGGTTCAGTCTAAAGGAGAGCCACAGACTGACTTAACTGCTGCAGTATTAGTCAGTGATCTACATTTACTTCTGTTTTTTTTTTTTTGTTTTGTTTTTTTTTGTTGTTGTTGTTGTTGTTGTTGTTGTTTTTTTTTAGACAAACAGTTGTGGGGTTTATGGATAATATTAAACAACTAACAGTTTTCAAAAATATTTTTTCCTCCAAATTTACTGCTATGATTATTTGCTCTCTCAGCCAACTATAGTTATGATACTCTTCCATAATCTGTGAATTTCTATAACATGCATTGTTATTTACAGTGAAAGCAACAAAGATTTGGAATTACAACTTTATGTATGCAGTGTTGTGAAAGTATTTTCATGGAGTTTTTTTGATACTTTGATGTATTCTTTGATACAGATAATACCCCAATAAAAAGAACTACTGTCAGTCCAGGGCAAGATAGTAACTGCTCAGAAAGTTACACAAATAAAACTGTATAGGATTCCTTATGTGATATGTATCCTCACCATCCCTTTTAATCTGCCTCCTTAATTCAATACATTGTCAAGAGCTTTTAAGTATTTTGACACTATGTTCTAGTAGCAATAAATATCTAGACAGAGGAGAAGAATTATAGTGGGGAGATATCAGCAACAACATAACTTTTGAACTCAAAGCTATCATTTTTTTGGTGCTTATTGCTGCGTTACCATTTTGCTCTGATTTAGCCTGAATTTAACAGTTCCCTTTTTTATTACTGCTTTTTAAGAACAGCAAGAAAACTTTTCTGAGCCCCTTTCACACTCCATCACCATTACTTCAGTAACAGAATCGTGAATTTTCTTATCAGTCATGGATGTATAGACACAGATAGATATGTCAATGTAGAATTTCACTGATAGCTTCATTTCAGGTAGTCAGGATATAAAATTACAGTTTCAGATTTTGGTAATTTAAAAGGGCAATGATAAAAGTATTGAAATCCAAGTCTTCTTTATGCCTGAAGACAAAAGAATTACTGCTGTCTTCCTTAAGAAGTTATTTTTTGATGGCTTTACTACAGCATTTCCTAATCCCAACAGAAGAAATGAATCCCCAGATAACTGGGAAAAATGCCAAATATAAAATCCAAAGGGTTAAATATAGCTTTCAAATAAAATGTTTGAGTGAAAAGCCAGTACAGTAGTAAAATCTGCCCCCATGTTTTTATATTACTCTGGGGAGGAAGAAAAAGGCAACAGTTTATAGAAAAAATGTGAGTTCTGTTCACAAGTATGGAGCCTTCTTCACATTAAAGCATGTTGCTGAAAAGAGGAAACAAACTTGCAGAAAGAAAAAAAGACATTATATAAAATGTTAAATTTAGAAATTTAATCACATCTAATAGTTCAAATTACTTACACTTAAAGTATATATTTTTTAACCACTCTGGGGCTGTGGTGAATTCCAATCAATGTAAGTAGCCTGTGGTCAGAGAGAGCTTTTATCTTTTATAGACTCTTGCTAAACTGCAGCCTTTCCTGTTGCATCCTGACCTGCAGATTGAGTGCTTTGCCTTTATCACTTTGAGATTGGATTACTCAGTGAACCCTGCACAGGTCTGCCTACAAAGCTCTTCTGCCACCAAAGTGCAGAGGCAGGATTTATGTCTTCATACAATTAATAAAAAGTGCCTACCACCCTTGAACTGATAGGAAGGAGTTAAACACTAAATTTAATTAACTCCTCATTTAGGGTGTTGAAACAGACCTGGAAATATCAACCTTTCAGAATCTTTTATTACCTCCTTATATCTTGAAGTTGATTAAAACATGAATTCTGAGGTAACTCCAGAAATAAATACAGCAAGCAGTCTCCAGACTTTGGTCTGGAATATCCCATTGATTTGTAATCTTCTGTCATTTGATAGATGCTCCAGTTTTAGAAGGAATTTGGATTTACATTTATATGAGACCGTTTCTCAGTTTAAAATAGAAATACTACTTTAGAGCTGGATTCTGACCAACAGTTTCAAGAGGGTCATAGTGAACATATATGTGAGGCTTGATCATTAAACCTGTATCTTATCTAACTCTGGAAATTCTGACAAAAATGTATCCAAGTGAAAAACACTGAAAAATAAATTCAGAAATTGGATTGAAGTAAATATTATAAAAATAACCTCCATGTCCCAGTTAATTCTTGCCACTCTGAAGAGAAATTCATGAAGTCCAGTGTGGTTACATGGGCCTACAGTTGTAGGGCTGACAAGTGCTATCAGTATGTAAATTTTAAGTCACACAATGGAAAAATTGGTATTGAGACACTGGAGCAGCTTTCCATTTTTCTCTAATTGAGGAGTGATTATGGAGCACTAGCCAGTAGTACACCAAAATTAATTAAGAAATAGGAACAAAAGTAATGAGCAGAACAATAAAACAGTTTTTAGCTTCAAAGACTTAAACTGGCTAGGCAGCTGGATGAAATTCAAGCTGTTCCTCTATTTACAACTGCACAAAATGTGTGTCTATGTGTGCACATAATTTAGGAAATTGCAGTTTTATAAGAAGTGATTCTGATGCACTTTATAATTTTAAGTAACCTGGTAGGTTTAAACACAGAGCAAAACATTAAAACTGAAGCATAAAATTTTGATAACTCTTTATCCTACACAGGCAAGAAAGAGGAAAAAGTGGTTTTAATGAGGACATAGAGAAGAAAACATTAATCTATCCATACATTTATGACTGATCTGCTCAGGAAAACAATCTTGAACCTCTGGATATGAAATGAAAGGGATAAAAATTTGTAAATATGGAGGAAAAAGCCTCACCAAAACACCATGACAATCAGTGAAGGGCATTAAAACTTCAAAATGAAAGCAATGACTATTAAAAGGCAAACAATTAGGACCATGACCTTATTTCTGCTGAAGACATAAAATAATCAGAAAACAGAGAACTGGAAAAGTTAAGGTTTGCAATGATGTAATGAAAACAGGTACATCATTTGGTTTAAATGTCTGTCCAGCGACAGGTTTAATTCAAAGGACTTAGTCTTTGAAGAAGAAGGCAATGAATGTAAGTGAAGAAGTGCTATAGAATACTTACTATGGAAAAGTGTAAACACGTACACCTAGCCTAGGTTTTAATGTCCTCTAGGAAAGCTGAGTTTTTTCAAGCTTTTAAATTATAAGAAACTCTTCTGGATTTGCATGACAGTGCAATTTTGCTTGCTGCTTGGAAAAAAGCTGGTAGTTTTACAAAGAGGAAAATATTGTGATATAGGTCATTAGCAAAGGGGTACTTTTTAAGTTCTCAGGTTTCTTACCATCCTCCTTAGTAAGATATCCATGGTCTATACATAGCAAATATTAATTTTGGAAAGTATGGCTTTCATAGGGTTCCATTTTTCATGTGCTTGGCTCCTGACTTTTCCAATGGAAACTACATTTTTGATGACATCTCAGTTTTGATCTGAAGGAAAAGTGAGTCACAGTGACCAGAGGCTTTGGACAGCTTTGTGGGGGTAAAAAAAAAAACAAAAAACCCCCCAAAATCAGAATAAAATTAGGCTAACAAACAATTACTTGCATTTTCTGAAATTTAAAGGAAGGTATTCAAAGTGCAAAACACATTAGTAAGATACGATAGAAAGAGACATTGTTGAAAGATGAATAAATAAGGACTGGCAAGGTTATGAAAGATCTAATTGTAGGACAGTGAAATATCCAGAAAATCATGTGTCTAAACAGCTTTTTTGAACAGCAGGCCCTTGGGCACTGCTGTATAAAGTCCAAGAGAGTTCCTTCTTAATAAAAATCTTGAGCAACACAGATATTAATTAAAAAGATATGCTTCCAGGCAATAAGAACAGAACAGTCTTTTAAGCAGATATCTTCAAAAATGGCACCAGCAAGGTAGCCTTAAAATATAGCACATAATATTAAGGCAAGTGCCTTCACAAGAAGTGCAAGAGCAGAGAGTTGGGGCAGTGACCCATTTGTCAGTGGTCTAGACCCATGATTCAAAGCCCACAATGTCAAATTTACGAGGTTACTCAGGCCTTTGTGCACAAATACAAACATTTCATATCCTTATTTACGGGAGGCATAAACTATTTATTTTGATTGCCCCAAAGCGCCTGACAGCTTCCCTAGTCTTTTGAGAGAAAAGAGAATTATTTTTCTGCTACAAATGCATCCTGGAAAAGAAATGAAGTGCAAGCTTTCTATCACTTAGACTGTGATTAACTTGCTTACAGCAGATTTTGTGTTGCATTTCATTTGCTTAGGGCTAGTTTCTGGCACTGTCAATTACACTGAATAATACAGAAATACTCAGTTATAGAAATCACATGATTTGTTAGAGCCTCTGCAAGTGACAAAATCAGCATGCATAAAATAGTCTTATACTCCTTCTGGTTCCCTCACGGGGGACAACATAATGTAAGGAAGCAGAACAACTAAAGCTGAGCTAAGTTCCTTTTCTCACTTCTCAGAGGTTTTGCTATCTGCATTCACCATCTCACTAAGAGCTGCAAGGTAAGGTGAAGCAAATGTAGGTGTTGAAAAGAGATGAATGATGTGTGATCAGTGACATGTGCTTTAAAGTATTATGGCTTCAGATCTTGGATCCTGATGACCAGTTACCTTATTCAGATATGACACAGGTTGCCAGAATTCAGAAACTTTGACGGCTTTCAAGGAGCTGTTTACATAATCCCAGCATCTCTGGGCTGCACTTCCACTGCACCCAGAATATACAAGAAGGTTTTCAAAGTTTGTGTGGAGATACCTATACCATCTTCTTAGTGTCCAGATGTTCTCTGAGTAGGAAAAATCCAGAGCTATGTGACTAGAGAAAATTTACAGTCTCTTTCTATTCTTTAGCCTCCAGTTACACAGTACTTGTCTGAAATGGCCTTCTTTGAAAATAAGACTACTGGATAAAATCAATTGGGATTTTTTTTAAAGAATGTGTGCATTTGAAAGATTAGTTTCCTCATACATAGCACACTATTTGATGAAAAGACCTTGAACTTCTTAAAAATAGTTCATTCTGTCAGGAATTTTCAAAGACAAAAAATACCTATTTAGTCTGTAAACACACAGAGAAGCCTGGAAAATGAGGTACTGTTCTTGGTAGCTCTGGGTAATCTATAAGTGCTTCAAGTATATAAACAGTAATTTAATCTTTGCATGGGGGAAAACCTAAAATGAGTACAAAAGTTGCAGTACTAATTCATTACAAGATTCAAATATCCCATTAAGATTAAATTAAAGCCTGATAGAATTCATCAGCACATTTGGACACCAACTCTCAACTAGAGTTAGCAATGTGCATGTATCATGCCCCACTAACAAGCCTCACTTGCTAGGGAAAGCTTCTGCTAGCATAGCTCCATAGGCAGAGACAGAGCTCTCAGCTGGGGCTGGAATCAGGGTGAGGAGGGCACATGCTTTGCTACCAGACTTTTAAATTTATTCTGGGATCTTATGTCTTCAAAAGAAAGACTATGTGATAAACACTTTCTAAAGAGAGAAATAACATTCAGCTACTCTGGCAAGAAATGCACTGGATTGTCCCAAGCATTGTTCCTGGTTGAGTAATAAAGAAACACAGCAAGCTGATTGTTAACATGCCAGAATATGATGGCTCTCATATGGAAAACATAACCTTTCTCAGTGAATGTAAAAAAAGAAATCTTTCCATATATTAAACCACAAAAATCTATATAAAATCATCAAAAGTCAAATCCTTTAATTGTGATGAAATTAAATCATTTTAAGGGATTTTTAAATGATCCCTTTAAAAAACTATTACCAAATCCATAGTTTCCTTTCTACCTGTATCTGACAAATTTACAGAGGATGGGTAATTTAGACATGATGGAACAGATAAACCTGACTAATACATGGGACAGGTTGTGAAGTTAGATAGCACAATAAAATGAAATTAAATCACACATATTCTCTTAGAAAATAGATTTCTCAAAAGTTTTGAAGATAGACTGCTTCTATGTTTAGCTTACTTTTAATTCTGAGAAAGCCTAGTAATTTTTCATCCCTTTTGGGACATAGGGTCTTGGCTAGCAGAAGAGATACTGAGCTCTTAGCTGAAGAAAAGAAGTATGAGTCAATAATGTTCACATTTGAACCATTTTCTAAATAAACAAAATTGTTGCACTTCACTGATGTGTGATCTTGCCCATTTTAAAATTAGTACCCTTTGATTTCAGGGTTAGTGGCATTTTCTGACTTTATTTATAATATGAAGATTTTGATGCAACATTTCCCTTTGACTGCATTTATTTCTATAGCATTCTCTACTTTCACTCTATGGTCATTTATGTAGATGGCCAAACATATCTTACTCCAACAATATAATCTCTGGAAATTTTTATGACCCAAAAAAGAATATCTGGTCATGAAATGGAACCAACTGTACATCACATAATGGAAAAAATTGGTGACATTGAGAAGAGATAACTTGAAGGATTAAGCACACCATTTAATGCCAATTACAGAGAAATAAATTAAACTAAATCTGTGCTGTGCAAGCTATGGCACATAAAAGTGTGACTAATCAATTTATGGAGAATTTTCTATATATTGTTGCATTTTTTAACCATTTTCCTCCCCTCTGTATGCAATAAGAATTTCCATTTCTTCACAAAGTATTCTCTTAACAGTTTCTCCTTTGAAATTCAAAAAAGCAGTTATTGACAACAAGTTTAAAAAACCAGCATTTTTTTTCCTGATTTTTCTTTGTTTTTAATTTTTTTTTTTTTACCTTAAGCTTGAATAACCATTAAATAAAATTGGTGCAATAGACATAAGAAATGAAAATTTAAGTTTTGTTCTCAATTATAAGCAACATTAATTTGTCTACATGTGTGTCAAGTGTTTTCATAGACCTTGTCACAGAGGAACTTTTACATTTTCTCTTGTAAGGTAACTCATTTTCTGGGTCCAAGTATTTCTATAATGGAATGAGGTTCATGTATGAGGAAATGTGAAAAATGCAAAGTGCATAGAAGCTAATTTGATGTTTTCTCTGGCTTAAAAAGGGGCATTATTGAATCTTATTTTTCTGAAGTAATTGCATGCAATTAAAAAATATCCTCTAGTTTATGTCTGTTATCAATAAGATATAAGATATAAATAAGGTTAAAAGCATGTAAGAAGGATATTTTTTTCTGTTGTTGTGTGTTTTTCCTTGACAATATTTACATTCTTTCATAATTAATATATCCTACCAAAAGTAGCTTCCATTATTCAGTAAAAACATTTAAAAAAAAGTTGGTGTACAGACAGTACCACCAATGATGTAGAAAACAAGGCATTAAGAATTTCAGTCCTTTTCTCAGCAGAACCATCTTGCAGCACTTGAATGAACTAGACAATTCTCTAACACAGACTTCTTTACTTCTCTGGCAATGTTTGTTTTTGCATTTGTATCCACCTGAAGACATCTGCAACATCTCCATTTGATAAAGTCCTAACACACTGCTGGTTTAGTCAAATTTCAATTTTCCTTTCCACCATGAACTTCATTGTAGATGAAGCAATCTTAAGTCATATAGTCTCTGTACTTTGTTTGTAAAGGATTTTGCATAGTAAATGAAAAGGTTTTATTATTTGCACTCCCTTCAGTGGAGAAAATGTTCAAGTTAAATAATGCAATTAAAGGTGAGAAGAGAGTAATTTTCTACATACTCTCTCTGGTGATTTTATCAGTAGGAGTCCTAAACCTTTAAACACTTTCACAGTAGCAATCTGTTCATTTATCACTCTGAGGTTTTATTTCAGCAGTCATTACAACCTTCTTCAACACACTTCTTCTAAATGTCACAGGCCTATAGGAGGCCTGACATACACCTAAGATACCAATTCTTAATTCTAATGACTTTTAACAAACAGTAGTTGCATTGTTTGAAGCCAGTGGAGGTCCACAAGATTTTGTTTAGGGTTTTAGCCTGTGATATCCTCCCTAAGAAATGTGTTTTATTTTTCTTCCAATCTAAAATTCACAGCTCTCACAGAAAGAAAATACAAATCAGAATGTAAGTTATATTTGCCGTCAATAGCTAATTCAACATGTTAAACTGTTCAACTATAAAATTATTATGTACTGATACACAGATACAAGTCCTATCAGATCATTATCTGCAGTAGCTTACTTACATCATTAGAGTGATGCTGGAGGCTGAAAATCTGATTTCCATTGAAAATATGCACAATTTACAGGGCAACTGTGAAAAGTTTTCTGTTATAAATTTAGATTATTATTATATCCAAAATCCTTCAGATGCAAGCAAAAAAATTCCTCAGCGTTCTGTCATTTATGACATCTAATTCTAGAAGGCTTCTAGTTTTAGTTCTCAAAAAATATACATTTTTTGGCTTTGGGTTTTTTGTTTTTGTTTTAAATTAAGACAATTGGATGTCTGCACCGGAAAAAAAAAGGGAATTTCAACAAACAACACTCTCTAAAATTACTTCAGATGATTAGCCTTGCTATTTATGACAATTTCTGTACAATAACTACTAAAACTCAACATGATAGAAAAATATTAATAAATATGATAAATATATGAATAAATAGATAAATATGAATCATAAATCCCTGGAACAAAAATCTAGACCTTAAAAGACTAAGGAGGTAGCCATTAAAGAAAAAGTTCACAGAAGTGCAATGGATTTGAAAATATCTGAAGTTAACAGACAAGAGAGAAAGATAATTTCTGAAAACAACTTGTTAATCCTATAAAACAATCCTGAATTTTAGATTAACTTAGTTATAAACTTGCGCTTCTCTATTAAAATGCAGTATGTTTGAGGAGGGAAAAAAATAAGTGAATTTCATAACAGTGAGAAATTGGGAGGCTTGGTCCTCATAATAATAATATTAATAATTATAATAATAGTAGCAAGTAGCAATAATAATAGCCAAATACATTTCTCATATTGTATTTTAAAATCTTAATAAAGAAATATTATACATATGTATTAACTTCTATTAAAAGCAGATCTTTTCAGCAACAGTCTGAAAAGCAAATGACCAGAGAGGCCTATGAGAGATACTTCCTAAAAAGCAATTTAGAAATCCTATGAAATGTCTTGATTTGATCTACATAATTCTGTTATTGTACAAAATGGATGGAAAAAGTAAAAATACACTTTAAGGAAAGTATCATAATGAGGAACCAGCCACATTGGGGAATTCAAGACTACAATGTGAGTTTTTCCCTCCAAATTTGTCTCAAACTGAGACAAGTTTCAAGATAACACATGAGATTTAATTAACAATGACTATTTTGGAGGAGTGTTTTCATTTCTAGTTTCCTTTAAAGCATAAAGAAAGTGAAATGAGTTGGAAATAAATAATATATTTCTTTCTTCTGAATAAATTGTCGATATCCTTTTAGGAACCTAAATGCTAAGCTTTGGACATCCATTTAATAAATATCCACGTGTAAAACTTTCCTGACAGTTTTATTCCTGAAATGTACCCACATTCTGGTTAACTCATGTTCTTGTCCCTATCCCCTTCCATATGGTGTTACTTAAGAGATTACAGCTAGTCCTTCCATAACTCTCTGAAAGTACAATTCAATATCCTCTCTGTTTTTTACAGACATTACTTAAAAAAAAAAAAAAAAAAAAAAAAAAAATCGAAACCACTTATATTAATAA
>JAOTQP010001652.1:35060203-35095688 GCA_026413545.1 Cichladusa arquata | reverse complement strand
CCATAACTCTCTGAAAGTACAATTCAAAATCCTCTCTGTTTGTTACAGACATTACTTAAAAAAAAAAAAAAAAAAAAAAAAAAAATCGACACCACTTATATTAAGCAAATGCTTTTTTTAAACTCAGAAGAAATTAAAATTCTTCCTAGATAGCTGAAAGGCTTTCTCAATTGTGGCACAAAGGGGGAGGCTTTTCTTTGTGTCTTTAATGACGGGACAGCATGGTGGTAGCTAAGGGGTTACCAAATTTTCTCCTTCTCATTCAACATCCTATTTTTTGCTACCATGAGCCCAAAATGAAATCAAGATGGGAATACTTTTTTTTCCCCTTTTGCAAGCTCATGCCTAAGAACCCTCAGGGAAAGAACCCTCACACAAACTATGCAAAATTTCTGATTTCAAGCACATCAAAGCCAAAAAGAAAACAAGTGAGGCATGCTTTACTTATTCCACATTAGAGAATTTACAACACTTTAATCTATTTATTTAAATCTTCCAACAACACTCAGTATTCAAGTTGCACATTTTAAGCAAAAATGCTAAGCACATGATATAAGAACTCAAAATGCACACAGAATGCCTACTTGTTAGTGATTTCTAAATGAGGTTTCCTGACTTTAAAGAGTAAATAAAATAAAAAGGGAATCTGTCTTACAATGATGTTAAATATATTGACCAAAACTTTTTAAAAAATATTGTGCCATTTCATATTAAAACAAGGGCAATAGTTACCTCTGTATCAATTTAAAAAGCCTCTTTTACTGATTAGTCTTATGAAAATATTTTTATGTCAATAGAGTTAGAGAGATGCATTCCAGCTGATAATGATTCTAGCTCTGCACACGTCTGCTGTGATGTTTTCATTGCATGGTAACCATGTTAATGACTCTTCAGTTAGACATAAGGTATGTTTGCAACATATCCCTTCATTGCTTTCTGGTGATGGTGCATTGGATTTAAGTCATTGAAGCACGCCCGTTAAAGCCAAAAGCACTAAATGCATGCACCAGTTTTAGTACATATTGAAGAATTTTGATAACTTAGAAGTACATTCAGCACCTTGCAGAAATTCAATTCTTGATCAAATATATATTGAAAACTTAATGTAAGACAGACTTACATCCAGGAAGCCGTTTTGGTGGGTTTGTAGCTGAAAAATGTCAAGAACTTCACAACTTTGGTATAATCAACACTCCTGAACAGACTGTTAAACAGTTACTGTCCTTTTTATTAAAAAATTAACCTACAGACCATAACCTCGTAAGTCAGATTTAAGTTTTGTATGGCTGACACTCCAAGGAAAATGAAAGCTGTATTATACATATATATACTATTATTACTGCGACATCACTCGCTTATTCTGTACTTTTTTATTATATTCTACAAACACCACTGGTTCAATTAAAAATAGTGCTGTCTCCCTCTGGGCTCCCCCATTTCTGCTTCCATTCAACTGCTCTAAGCACCACAGATAGCTTTAAAGCTCATTGCAGAAGTAAGAGGAAGCTACTTCAAATTAGCTGACTGATTCTTGCTAACATAGCAGACAAGAGCCAAGAAGGAAAAGAACAAAAGGGGACGAAACCTTCCTTCTTGACCTGTGATCCAGCTGCCACTGTCGGTGCAAAATATTGCAGAATGCAAGATCTGCCTGAGTTCTGAGCTCATGGGGAACCTGGAGGTCATGCCATTCAGGAAAGATTGATCTCCCTGGGTCATCCAACTCCCACAACTCAGATGGATGTGGAAGCTGAGAGGTCTTTCCTGTCAGAGTAGCAAGCTATCGCTGAGTTTGTAAGTCAAATCTTGCAATTATGACAGGAAATTGCTGCCTCTCAGGTGAAGGAAGGTTTTGAACTAAATGCTAGATGTGAGGCAGGACTCCATACCTTAGTGCTCCCACTGAGCTCAGAAAGACCTTGCTTCAGTTTAGCCGTAGTTATTTATAGGGTCATTTTTCCCCCTGGTTTTTCTTTCACTTTGAGCACTGTATATAGAGAAAAAAAAAATTAAATATTGGGCACCTATCTTGTCTTGTCCTTCTGTAAGAAAGGAAAACTAGTTTTTTGGACTTGTTAATATTGTTTTAATCTGCAAACGCTTGTTTGGAGTCAAGATGAGCAAAGGGCAACACATGCAAGCCTGTTCTCAAAGCAGAGGTGAAAGAATATTCAAAAGTTACAACCTCCTTCACTTCCTCATTGTAGACTCAGGTAGTTGCCTTGGAAACCATGCTTTTAAACTATGCTGATAAATACCATGTGTAGGTGATGCATCTACCCTCTCCACATGAGAGAAGGCCACTGGAGAAGATCTGTAAGTGCCTTGGAGACTGCTTTGCACAATCATGGTGCTTCTTCCAATGGAAGCATTGGTGCTGAGGACTGCTAAGGACAAGGGAGTCCTTTCCTTTCCTTCCTGTTACCAGGTCATAAATTGGCCAGACTTTTAAGAGGGCTTATCAAAAGCTGTATGTCAAGATGCATATATTTAAAGATAGGTATAAAAATAGATATACAGCAATTGAACATCTTGGTAATGTCTATATCATGCTTCTATTGTGATTTCTCAATGCCTGTCTCTACAGACCAGTGCAGTGTATGATTCCATTTTGCTTTTTTGACCTCTATGCTGAGCCTTCATTAATGAATCCTATTTTATGCTCTGGTGCCTTCATTTCCTTGTGACTTCCTTCCTGAACTAAAAGCATGCAAATTGATCTAAGTTGCTTTGATGAAGAGTAGTCATGAATCAAACTTTCAGCCATGAGAGAGGCTGTGAGCATATTCTGAATAAACCAAATAATGTTTTTCTGTTATAAAATAAGTAACATACTTGTGTCTATAATGTTTTTATGTATTCCAGGTTTCATACTACACACACTGTGAAGCTAAATGTTGGCTGTGAATGGAGACAAATACCAAATTAATGTCTATAAATTATATTACACCAAAATATAAGATAAAAAAAAAAAAAAAAACTAAAGTATAAGCAAAATTAGGAGTACTTTTCCCTAGCAGGCAATTCTCCTGAACACCAATTTCTTGGTAGAAGTAGCAAAGGAAGCGAGGTCAGATACATTTTGTCATCTGTTATTTCCACTGTCTGAGGCTAAGGACTACATACATTTTGTCACATTTATAGCTGACGCAAAACCAATACATTTCAATGATACTATTCATAGTTTTTTATTTGTTTGATACTTGATTATGGCAAGCTATACCACTTAAGCAAACTTTCATTTTTTCAGAAGATTAATAATGCTTCTCTTTCTCACAAACACCTTTCCTTGATCTACCTGTCACCTTCATTTTTTGCAAAAATAGAAGCAAATAAAGATGCTTGTCTTTGAGACAAAAAGTACTGAAAATATGAACTGAATATACCCTAGAGACTCAGAAACAGGAAGGAAAGAAAATAAATGCTCCTCCAAATAAACAATTTTTGCCTTTATAAAATATCATTATTTTTGAGGGAATCGTGGATTCTTTACAGGACAATGCAATATAAACAAAAAAGAATGATCCACCTTATAAATATGAGCTGTGAAAAATACAAGCAGTGGGCACGTTTTCTCCCTTCAGATATATTAACAGTTGTCTGAAGTTATTCTGTGGTCTATATGAACATATGTCATAAAATACATGGCAGACTCAGAAAAACATGAAGCATTTTTCAATAATGAACATAAGAAAATACATATTTTAAAAACACTGGATGCATTTAGACCAGGAGAATTGGAAATACATTTTAGAAGAAAATCCATCTGTCTAAATATAATTTATTTTTCTAGACCATTGAGGCTTTGAATATATGTCTACCTAAATATTTCAGTATTACCCTACAGGACAGGTAGACACTAGACATAAGAGAAAATTTCAGTGTAGCAGTTAATAAGTCATAGCTTCCTATTTTTGATTTCAATTGCTCTTAGGAGTTAAACACAGGGCTTTTCCTACATGGACATATTCCACTTCTTTTCTAAGATAATCATTTTCTTTAACAAACAAAAAACCAATCAAGCAAAAACATTAAACTATGCAAAAGGACTTCAAAGCTAGAGTCTTCATCGGTGAATTTAATTTTGACATCTGAAAAGGCTGACGTGCTTTTAAATTGCCCTCTTACTCTTTAAAAGCCACCATATAACTTACTCCAAAATCAAGAAAATGCCATGAAAGTTCTACAGAAACAGGCCTTAGTATGTCAGCAACAGAAAGAATGGCGAAGTAGCATATAAGTAGCATGTAAGATTCACAGCCATGAAAGCTGCTCGGATCTTGTGCCATTCCTATCAAGCATTTTAGAATATAGGAAGTAAAAAAAAAAAAAAAAGCATGTAGTGACTGGTAAGGAATGTAATTGTTTCTCAGGACCAGTTAAATTATTATTTAATGTCTTAATCTTTTGAGAAGAAAGATAACCTTTTGGAAGAAAATGTTATTTTATGAATGATTCTTTAATATTTTATGTGCAAATTCTTCCATACACATCTTAAAAAATAAATGTTCCTTTTCTACCAAATTTTCTTTTGCTTTAATAATCCACCTATTTAAACACCCATCTACAAAAGAGGCTGAAAGAGAATCTAGGGAACTACAGATGAGATGTGTGGCCTTGGCACTTAGGGACATACTTTAGTGGTGGGCTTGGCAGTACTGAGTTACAGTTGGATTTGATGATGTCATGTTCCAACCTAAACAATTCTAGAAAGAAACTTGGTTTTGAATAATTAAGATGATTTTTTTCATATATTTTTATTAGCAAGTGTATTTGGCATCTATATTGGTGGATTTAATTCCATTTATTCTTTTTCATTAAAAAAAAAATCATTTAGTAGCAGTACTAGAATTTGAATTCCAGGTTGCAAACTGTTCTATTAGCTCAGCATAAATTTATAACTGCACCAATTCACTAGGAAAGTTTACTTAAATTTCCTTCTTGATAAATATTTGTAAACTCACATTTAGGCTACAGAAAACAATTTTTTCCACAAAAATAATATCATTGCTGTCGTATCTAAATCATGCTTAACATCAGGTGAAACTTGTAAAAAGGCTCCATAAGAATGTAGCTTAGTCAGGAATAAGCACTCTCATAATGTTCTATGACATAATTAATCAACTAAAGCTTAAAAAAGAAGTCTCCTTTAAAAAAAACAAGTATCACATTGTTCTGGCAATTCAAGCTGTGGTAGAGGGACATTTTATTATAAAAATATGAAAACTGGCTTTTTTTCTTTCCCTGTGCTATCAGGAGCTAGAAGGCTGTTGCCATTGCAAAGCATTCAGCCATGGAGCAAGACAAACCAAACTGGCTCTTACTCACCCCATCCAAGCTGCTGTACAGAAAATCACACTGTGAAAAGCCAGACTCCATAAAGGAGACAGAGGAGTCCTGCAACTTCATTCAAATAAGAGGAGAGAGTCCACGGGGCACACACACTTTGGAGTTTTCTCTCTCCATGTTTTGGAGGGTGCAGCCTCCTTTCATCCTAAACTCCCAGCTGCATGGTGCCCTCTCCCTTTCCCCACTGGCTGAGGAACTGGGAAGGTCCAGCCTTCCTGAACTGCCTATCACACATACTCCCTCGAACATGCAATTGTACCCCAAAGCTCAGAAACTCAGGTTGTGCAGGCACCCCTGTCCAATTCAGGAGCCAAGTTGTCTGGGGTCTGTAGCAAACCTGCTGCTTGTAGTCAGTAGAGACATGAGGAGCCATTTCAAAGACGTTAACACCCACACCTTCACCCACGGAGCTGTCGATAAAGACTTTAGCACATATCCTCCCTCTCATGGTTAAGGGTGCTATTAAGTTAAGGGAGAACGCTATGTCCATTGATTTTATGTCATGGTGTTAACTCTTGAAGAAAAGATAGAGAGACGAGACTTTCTCCAGAAGTGAACTGTAAGAATTAAGGTAAAATGTGAATAACCGAGAATAATGAGAATGGAAACATGAATAATTCTTATTAACTGACCACCTCTACACTAGTTTCATGGGAAGCTCTGAAGAGATCACTAGCTTATTTCCTATGATAAGAAGCAACCAGAGTTTATAAATCAAACTCATATGTTCATCTTTATTTCTAGGTACCCTACCTTCACAGAAAACAATTCTACAGCTTCTCCTCAGAGATTAGAAACTTACTGCTGATTTCCAACTGAAAATATTGCACTTTTTATTTAAAAAAATATTCTTTGTTAACGCACAGATTTATTTTCTCTCTGTTGGTAGTGGATATACTCTCTCAACTCATGCAGTGATTGCATTTTTTTTTTTTCATGGCTGGTCATTGGCACCCTCTGACTCATAAAGACAGGTCTTCTTTCTTTTCTTCCTTTATAATTCTAAACCAGAAGGCTTATAACAAGTTCTAACAGAAATTTCTTTGTCACTCCCTGTGTACTATTGCATTCCACAATACCATACTCCTGTGCAAAGCATTCTGACAACAGTGTAAAAAAAGAAGTAATAAATGTTCCCTATATTGCTTGCTGTTGAAATTCTGATATGAGAGCATTACAATTTACTGTCCCTTAAAAAACATTCTCTTTAAAACCAAAGTTCCAACAGAATTGATGTTATCCCATGGCTTTTAAATCAGCATATCCCGCCTGCTGAAAAACTTCTCACACCATGAGAATCACATCCAGCATTTGGAACACTTACATGCTGATTTCTCAGGGAAAAATAAAACAAACCTGCTGCCATCACTATTTCTAGACGTCAAGACCTACTAACATTTTAACTTCGATGGTAAGGGAGGTGTTAAGGAAAATTCCCAGCCTGGCCATTCAGGAATCTCCCTCAGTTACATTCCCAACAGCAGACACTTTTGTGGCAGGGGTTTGGCCTCTGGTCTCTGCTCTCACCAGCCAGGGCTCAGCCTGCAGCCCAAGATACCTGCACCAAGGGAGTTATCAACAAAGGAAACCCAAGAAAGCTGAGGCTGCTTAGCCTTTTCCAAATAAATGGTCCAACGACAGAGGATATGTGGTAAGAGACTGCATAACCTTGTCCTGAAGACTTGCTCTTGAGAAGTCCTAGTATTCAAATATGTTGGTCACTACTGCCTGTCTTGAAGGGATAACATTGGAAGAAAAAGCTATTCCACCTCTAATAAATAACTTAGATTGGGAGTTTGCATGGTAACATAGGTTTAGGTTAAAAAAAACTTCAGCATATCACTATAGTACATTGAATCATCTTCTGTAAATTCAGTACAGATGAAAGCACAGGTGGATTGCTAGTTATTAAAAACATCCTGAACTATGCTGAGATTTAGACTCCGTGTATACCATTCACACTTTATATAATATTGCTGCTATTGTTTACATTGTTATCTTAACATTTTACTGCAGCTACAATCCTAAAATATGTACTTAGAGCAGACTGAATTACAGAGTTCATAGCATGAAAATTTCTGGTGAAAAAGCAAAAAAAAGTTCTTTGACAAACATCACACAAAATTAGAAAGCACTATCAGAAGTGCTGAAGGAGTCCTTTCTGGCAGAAAACGCAGTCAAACAAGGAGAAATCAGACTTGTGGCACAATGAAAGAAAGGAAGCACTAAGCAAATGGAGAAGATAACATTAAAGGCAGGAGGGTAAAAGGAGAACCAAAAAAAGAATGAATGGAGAGATAAGCCAACAGGGACGCCACAGACACCAAGAATGAAAACAGAACTATACGAAAGAATTAAAAAAGCAAAAGAAGCCAAGGGGAAAAAAAGAAGTGTTAACAAGTGTTAATTAGGAATAAGAAACATGAAAAGATTATCACAGAAAAAAAAAATGAGAGGCAATATGAGAAACAGAAGATGAAGAAACATGGCCTTGGGCTCAATGTTATTAATTTAATTACTAGTGATCTGCCAGTCTCTGACTTTTCTGCTACAAGGCTGTTCCTGCTCATTCCAGACTCTCACAGAGTAATGTTAGTTTTCAATGACTCTCTAGGCTTTTTGACTGTAGGACTGCAGTTCCTGGGGTCTGGTATTGCACAATTCCTCAGAATAAATTGTGTTTTACTACACTTAAAAACATCTGTTTGGGGAAGAAGCAGATTAGGAAGACGACCCAAACCCCACAACTTCTTCTATATAGCAATTCTCATTTTTTTCCACAAGGTAATCTCCAAATTTTATGACAATACTTTTTTTTTATTTATTCAAGCCCACTGCTTTCAATGGTTACCCTAAGTGCTTCTTCAAAGAATGCATTCTTTCTGCATCTCAAGTAATAATTACTGAAAATTCTTCAAATCAATTTGCAAAACCTCAGGCTAAATGTTCCCTCTAAAATGGTGGAGAATGCAAGTTTAATTTGGAGGCTGTTAAATGAGACTGCAACAGTTTAAAAGACAGCTAAATATAGTGTTACACATCACTGTAGTTCATTTCAGCTGGAGCACCAGCTATTCATATTCTATTACTCATAATTTCAAGCAAGTGGAGGGAAAAATTCATTGACCTTGAACAACCTCAAATATATTTGGTCTATAAACCTTGATATATCCTTCCTTCTGACTGCAATACCTTTTTCAATGTGTAAGTTCTTTTCTAAGAATAATAAAAAATGACCATTTCATCGAGCTTTTGAAACTACTGAGATTGAATCTTTAACTGAAAAAAAGTTCACTACAATGCATAGTGACTAGTATTAATTACTAATTTTATGCAAAATGACACGTCAAATTAATTAGCGATGAGCTATTTTGGTGGATATATGCCAAACCTCAGATTGTTTTGGGCAGAGGTAGCACGACATTAAATATTCAACGTGCTGTGGGATGTTCTGGTTACACTGGTCAATCATTAATTTCCTTTGATCCCCAGAAAGTAATTTTTGTTGCACTCAGCTGTAACTGATTGCGAACAGCTTTTTTATTCAGACTCCTGATGTACTTTTCCCCAGTTGCTTTCCTCTGATTGAAACTGTTTGTAGTTACACACTTTATCACACAGCACAGGACCATTGCTTTTGTGCGAATATATACTAGTAGTCATTTAATATTACACGTTAATATGATTTGCATTTATAGTGTTATTCTGAAAGAAACACTAGAAGTACAGCAACAACAAATATTTGAAATGATTGATGGAAATCAGGGAAAATCACAAATGTGCAAAATATTTCTTTTCATCTGTAATAACTAAGAGTAATAACAATATGTTACACTCTAAGCAGAAATAGCTATTAAAAGCAGACTTCTTTGCTTCAGTCAGGATTTTGTAAGCATTCATTTTGTGTACATTTGTACTCCCATACTGTTGCTATAACAGTAATTATTACCGTTGTATTGATTTGATTCTAAATCTGGGGAATAGCTTTTCTTTTAAGTAGTCCTCAAACCTGCTCTCACCAGATTTCTGGAGGGAGAAAATGTGCTTTACAGGGTTGTTTGTTGGTGTTTTTTTCCTTATTTAAAACTTCTGTTATAATGGAAACCAAGCTATATTTCAAAATAGTCTAATAATTTAGTTAAATCTGTAAAACAAATAAGGATTTCAGTGTTAGATATAAAATCATAAAATCATGGAATCATTGAGACTGGAAGGGTGGAATCTGGAGATCTCTTAGACCAACTTCCTTGCTCAAAGTGTGGTCAGCTAAAGCAGGTGCACAGGGCTCTGCATGTTCCAAGTATCTCCAAAGCTGTACACTTAGATATTTACTTGCCAGATGTAGTTCAGTTTTTAAAGCTTAACGAAAAAAAGACATTTATTTGACATAATGCAGAACATTATGACTAAACCATTATTATTTGATCATCAAAATAAATTTAATTTACTCCATATCAAAATAATAATATAAAATTCTGCAGATATTTAGGAAAAAAGTAGTATTTCCCCAA
Source organism: Cichladusa arquata (assembly GCA_026413545.1). Taxonomy (NCBI): domain Eukaryota; kingdom Metazoa; phylum Chordata; class Aves; order Passeriformes; family Muscicapidae; genus Cichladusa; species Cichladusa arquata. The sequence goes on along the minus strand of JAOTQP010001652.1, from coordinate 35,085,828 downwards.
TTATGCAATGAAAGGATACTTTGATACATATTTTATATGAACAACACATCAAATTTTATAGGATTTTGCAAAATCTCCCTAAGTGAACATCCCCATTACAATTCTTACATCAGCAGTGATAGATGATCAGTTGGCATATTAAGCTCTTCTCTCATTAGTCACATTCAAGTATGATTTATGCTGTAGGACAATTTTGAAATCTTGGAATCAGAACCATCTTGGTTTCTTTCTGAAGAAGGAATACCTTCCAAATTTCCTGGTTCTGACATGGGAAATACAGTTTCAGAGTCCTCAGATGAAGCCCTTCAGTTATTACCTTCAATATCTCATAACTGCTCCTATCTTAGTCTATTATAATAGATTGGTTCCTGAAAGTTATTGCTTGTTAACTTTTTGCTTTTTACTTCAGCCTAGCTTCTTCACTCTGACCTTCAGACTAAAAAATAATGCATAAAAGGGTGCATCTACCAGTCAATCTTTTCTCTCATCAAAAAGATAAATGCATGAAAGTTAAAAATTGAAACTTTTTTATATTTCTGTTTTTAAAGAGGTTAAACCTTGTCCATACAGAAGTGGCATTAAGTGATGGACACAAGAAAGTAGTGGCTTTTCTTCTGATTCTCAACCATTTATATCCCTTACTTTTTCTGACTATTTCAAATTTAAATTTAAGTAATGTAGAATTTGAGACCTACTTAGTTCAAGTAAGTCTCCCACTATGAAAATGAATGTATTTTACTATTTTTGAGATCCAAATAAGAACTGGTAGGGCACTCAGTAAGTAGGATCTTTCTAAATAGTTAATGGCAAGGATTGAGCTAAAACTCAAGATATTTTTAATTTTCAAATTGCTTACATACCTTGTGAATTCTTTAACTCTCTGACAATGTCAAGATTTTAATGGACCACCACTTGTTCAAAATGTAAAAACCCTGTTAATAATATCATGCTCACCAAAGTAGGCCACTTCTTCTTTCTTAATTCTTGTATGTAATAGAATATCCATGGAAGCAAATTGTTTAGATAACATAATTGCTTTGTCTTTGAAAAACAGGTATTGATATGGGTTACCGTTAGTATGCTCAAATGTTAAGTGCACTGTTGAATTATTTGAATGTCTTATTATAGCAAGTTAAACTTAAAATATTCATGAATGCATTGATTTTCTTATTTTACTATCATCTTAATTAGATACATGGTGTATTTCAAAGAAATAAATGTTCTTTTTTGCTGTGATGCACATAAAATTGCCACTAATGTATTAGGAATTTGACATAACAAAATAAACACAGGAAGCTTCGTAGCAACAGCATGAAAATATATGTGCTACTTGGTATTGAGGATATCCATTTGTGCAACATTCATCATTTCTCTATTTGCACACTGTTCAGCTCTGCAGTTCTGGCATTAGTTACTCAGATTCCTGAAAATGCTTTGGTTTAAATTCTGTATTTTTAAGAAAATGTTCTAGGATACTTTCTAAACACATATAAAAAAATAATGTCAACACTTGGTTCTCCTGGACTTCTTGTCCATCCTACCAGCTTTCCCTAGCAGCTCCATCTCACACATAGATAAGTAACTGCTTCAAGTATGAGTTCATGTTCCCTGTTTTATTCTATTTGCCTATTTTTTTTCTCAGCTTAGTAAGTCACCAGGAAGCTGCAGCATACATAATGTGGATCAGCTCCTGTCAACCACTATTCTAGTCATATTTGATCCTTTTGGAGAAGTTCCAGACTCGGCAATCCTGGAAGTCGCCTTCTGATGCAATTCAAATCATCCTTTCCATCATGCTGCTCCAAGCATTCAACTGGCTGTCAGGACAGTGACAGTTGTTTATCTGCTAACCCTGCTACCTTCCTTCTACTCTTGTTCAAAGCTATTTGGGGAAAATTCTCATGGTAAAACAGACATGTTAAGCACTCCAAAATCTTTTCCCTAGAGCTAACTACATACTCAAAGTGTTATTAAACGAGAACAAAAGAAGTTAAAATACTGGGAAGAGACAACATACATCACTATTTTCTGTATGTTACCTAATACTTTGCTGGTTTCTAGTCTTGTATCGACAGAATCTTTGCTGGATTTGTTTCCCCCCAAAAAAAACCTGAGGTATGTTATATACATGTATATATATATTTTTTTTTTTAAATTTTTTTTGAACTTTCTGAGATGGAAGAATAGAGCCTTCCTTTTGGTGTCAGAATAAAGATTTCTCTAGTTCTCTAGAACAGCTGTAGGAATGACAGATTGTAAAATCTGTTTTCATTGCATATGAAGCACCAAATAGATGAAACATTTGAAGACAGCATTTCTGTTAGTGATGAATGAGTAACTTCCAATGAATAATTTACTGAGCAAATTGAGCCAATTTTTCTACTTTCACAATATACATAAGCATATCACAATTTTCTCATTAGCTGAGATCATTTGCCAAATTCTTGTAAGTTGTACTTGTAACTGAATATTGATTATGAAGGGATCTCTTCAAGTCCTCCAAAGAGAATTTGCTTTTTGTTTGTGAGACAGCTCAAAAGGTAAAGCTTCTGCACTGAATGGATGAGTGCATAAGCATTTCTGGCAAAATTATGAATGTGGACTTCAATTTTGTTTTGTACATATTTTTATTGAAGAGACATTGCATTTCACCTTCTTTTAACTTTATGTTTTGGAAAATTCAGTGGTACACTGCATACTGCAGAAACAAGAAAAATCAAATGAAGCTTCAACATCTGAATTCTATTTCCTTTCTTTAAAGTTATGTTGATTTTTAAAAATCAATCCAGATGAAAAGAAAATTAAAAGCTGACAAATCACACCCAGTGTCATGGTTCTCTAAGTTGTATTTTATAAATGATATTGGCATGTACAAAGTCCTGACATGGCCTGCAGAAGGTTTTCTATAGATAATCTGTAATTAGATTATTATATTATAAAGCAATTTTTTTAAATCCCAGATCTTTTTGATGAATCCAGCTTCATACAACAGTTCTTCATTGGGATAGCACATAATAATACTAATAATGAAAACAAAGCAACACTGAGTAGTATAAGTATGGAATGAATTCAGAACTGACAGATGTCAAATCAGAGCTGTCATCATGAAGATCAACAATTTTAACCAGCTTCTGTGTGATTAAATCATAATTAAATTACCAGAACTCAGCAATGCTATGTGCATTTTTCATCAATAACTTGTCATACAATACAATGCTTGAAGCAGACTAATGAATGATTAAAATAAATGATGAACAAGAAATGATTAGCAAAGACTATACAGAATGCATATTAAGTATAAGTGCCCATGGCCTGGAAAGCAGTGATTTTCTGATACAGTCTAAGGCAAATCAGTGTACATAACACAGTGGCAGAAAGGTGCAGTTTTAAAAAATATATATATAAAAAAGATGTGCTTGGACTTCATCAGTGCATAAAATTTTTTCACTAACACAACAATACTGTATGCATAAAAAATTAGTATCTTATATCTAGTTAAATAGAAATAGAAAGCTCACAAAATAATTGAAGATGGAAAGAAATGCCCTAGAATGAGAGAAAGGAAATATTAAAGACCTAACTTGTTCAGAGTATTAAAACCCACAAATATAGTTGTTTTCTTTCATAAACAAACAAATACTGCCTGTATGTCAAAGAGCATTTAAAGCTATTTAAGGTAAAATCATCTTCCTGGTAACATAAGCCCTGGTAATACAGTCTCAATTCATTAGAGAACCCTGCACAGAAAGCACTGATACCACTTTCCACAATACAAGGTATTTTCTGCAAGAGTCAGCACCAGTGGTACACTTCCATATTCTCTTGGGGAATAAATTTTAGGTCGGGATACGACTGCTGTAAGATTTTGACTTCATTGGAAGAGGAGGAAGACATGCAGAAATGATGTCTTCTGGAGACACCAGGTTGGAGTCTTCATGTCAGAAAAGAGCCCACATGAATTCCCCAAGAACTGCTGATGTGTTTGTTGCTGTATACAGATTCCAGTTCTTTGCAGGGAATTCAGAGATATTGAATGAAATTCAATGGGAACAGCTGGCTTAAGAGACAACAGAACTATGATTATCTGGCTCTGTGCTTATAATACTAAAGCTTTCAAGGCTTGAACAGAAATAATTCCAACCAAGATATCTAGCTGCAGTCAGTTGAAAGTTGAATGTAAAGCATGAACTTGAAAATAAAAATAGCTGACCACTGGATCAAAGTATGGAAAAATTAGATTCTCTGCCCCTTCTTGCATTCAAAGCAAGAATACCCCTCTGGAAAATATATCTGACATTATGCTTTTGTGAAAAACAAGCTATTATGCTAAGATCTGTGGCATGAAAGTGCCATCTAAGAAAGCAGTCAGACTACCTGGCCATTAAATACCAGAGGTTAAATAGGAGCCAATCTCTTAACTTATTTCACTGCCACCAACCCCATTCAATCTCATGCCACAGGTTATGGTCCTGACCTTGGTACTTCCACAGTTAGATCAGAGTTGGGCATGAGTTTGAATCTGACCTCTGCCCACAATTGAACCACATGGAATAAAGCCAAGTAATCAGTGGAGCTAAGACTAACTGTACTTTCCATACTGTACTTTTCAATCCTCTTTATCCACCCAGATTCCACAGGAAGAGCAGTACAGACAAAACACAGCAACTTTTTTTGGTCTGAATTCCTTAATACACAATACTTTTCATACTACATGGTCAGATCTAATTATAACATAGATCTGCTTATACATCTAAATAAAAAGGCAGAAGATTTCTTTGGATAGGCAAACAAAATGCCAATTCCATTGGATGCTGTTTTCTAATAATTTCTGATTTCTGATTTTGCAATGTCTTCATCTGTTAATGCATCTTTAACAGAACAATAAAACAGAGTTCTAAAAAGTAATGAGCTGCTATAATATTACATAAGTCTCCTGCACCATCACCTTTTCTGTGCAGGTATGTTGAGAAGACCATAGAGAAAGCATCTGTCAATATCTGTAAACCAGTCTTAAAAATAAATCTGCAATTTATTAGCTGTGGTAATCAGGTACTCCAAGAAAAATAGAAATCAACATTTAATAAAGGATGCTGTCCATAATTTAACTAATAAATAAAGTTCTGTATTCAAAAATATAATTTGAATTACTATCAAGTAGTGGAAATTCATACCTTATCTTTAATTTTCCAATCCAGCTTGTTATCACAATGTCAAAGGGTAGGTTTGTCTGAATACCAGACAGCATATAGATATTGCTATGATTCATCTGACTGTATTGACACTTCTCTACTCTGCTCTAGGACAAGACAATAGTGTTACTAAAAGTGTCACTAGAAGAAGATCAAAAGTGACAATAACATGTAGAAAACACAGTTACTGGGAGCAACTGTTATGCAGCTGGAGTTTAGAATATTTGACACAGAAAAAGAAACCAGTGAGAAGGGGGGGAGGGGGGGAAATCAAGCACAATTTCTTAAGGGAGGTTCTCTTTGGTTTTTTTTCATAGTGATCATAGAATAGAAGAGTCCAGGATATCTGCATAGTCCATAGACACCTGAAGATGTTCTTCTGTCCTCTTTAGAAGAGCAATATATGAGTTTATTGTTGACAGTCTAAAAGGAAGAGTGCAGGATATCTGCATAGACAGCAAAGTGATTTAAAAGTGGTTTAAAACATGAGCATTCCAAATTGTACTTTTCTGAAGAGGGATTATTACATGTTCTGGAGCCACAGAACCAGAGCAGCATGAATAACCAAAACCAAAGGCATACAGAATGGCTTACAGGAGTTGAATACAAATCACATGTACAGACCTGGGCACAGCGACACAAGTGCTATTTGCCACCAAAATAGTTGAGTTGTATAACCATTTGCAATAATTCCAGCTAGTGAAGTAATAAGATACATGTCTTTCCTCAAACACAAGTAGTTTATCAGCCAAAAAGTAAGTGATGAAGTAGATGACACAGCCGATGATAAAGAATTAACTGTCTGAAAAAGTAAGATCGGCTAAAAACAATGACAAAAAATATTAAATCTGATTCAACTATCTGGAAAATCTTAATGTATGAATGAAGGTTCTTGAGGAAGTCACTATAGATGAATGAAAAACTCCTTCCTAGACAAAAAACCATGCATAGCTGTTGCAGTTCAAGAAAAAGTTACTATTTCCATATTAACTCCTCCTGTAAGATTTTTCTTTTACCAAGTGTTTGTTGGAAAATATAATCAGCTATTGACTTCCAGGATTCCTGGCATAGTGGTATAGTATTGTTTGGGTTGTGATTCCATTAAAACTAAATTCAGATCTTATGCCTCACCTGTGGTTTCTGTGCATGTCATACATATGGATGCATACTACCCATACAAGCACAACTTTGCTGTATTCTGTATTAGCAGGGATAACCTTGAAGCACATCTGCAAAAAGAGTTAAGATGGGCAAGACCACCTTCAATCCCATTCTCTTTCTGCCTGTTATTTTTCAGTTGTCCTTCCTCTATTTGATTTAATTTTACTTAGTGCTTCCTGGCTAGTAGGGTTCTTGTTTCTATACAATGTGTAATACAATCATTGAGCAGTCAAGTGGAAGAGATTCTTTGTCAGGGAAGAATTTTGAAGAGTTCATCTCCTAAAGTCAGAAAGGGTAGAATTTACTTGAAATGCTTCACATAGCAGGATACAAAACCCCCAAAAGGCAGACATCTTACCCTCCAAAAGAATAACGTACTACTCAAAGGAAAACTAGTGTAACTTTTTTAAAAAGAAGAGAGAATATTTTGCTCAAACTAGTTAAAACGAGCAAGTTCAGATATCACAAGAGTAACTTCTCTTAAAACAACTTATTTGCTCACCTTTATTTTTTTTTCTCTTACAATCTGCTCATCAGAAGCTACCAAAGTACATTCCAACCAGAAGTCAAGTGTCAAAGTTTTATACAGATTTCCACAAAAATGACTTCAAATTATTTCTTCATGTGACATGTCAGTAAATGTTAAATACACATGTTATCTGAAAAAAAAAAAAATCCAAACTAACACTTGAAAATGAAAGCAATAAAAAATCCAAAAGTACTCTTGGAGAACTTTGAGTTCTATAAAGTAATCTTGAAATGAATTGAATTATTCTTGTTCTACATGATAGATAATTTAACATTTACATTAAAAGTAATAATGATCAGAAATGTGATTCCACAGAATTGACATTTGTGAATATGTGGCTTCCGAGTGATAAGAAGAAACTTTGCATTTGCTGAAGAAATGAATATTTGAACTTCAGTTTTAAATCCATATAAGGCATAATGATATTTAAAAAATAATAATGTTCATCAATTTATGCAATTCTAACTTTGTACAAAAAAGAACATCATTATCCAGTGTTATAGATGGAACAGCTGAGAAAAAGCCATGCAAAATTTATTATGCAAAGTCCATTGGCAGTGCTGGAAATGGAGCCACGCTCTGGCAAATTGTTTAACAACTGTGAAGTTGTTGGCAAAAACAGTAAAAGTAAAGTCCAGCTTTGATAGTGCATGATTTGTGTTAATATTCCCACAGACAAAAAGATGAAGAGTTGAATAGACATGCACTATGGAGAGATACTGAATTAAAAATGGCAGGCTACTTGCATATGGGATAGAAAATTTGCTTCTCCTCTTTTGTCTCCCAATCCACCTATGCCTGTCCACCAACAGAAGAAAAAAATTGGAATTTTGTTAATCTAAGAATAAAACTGGTATTTTTATGGAAAGCTACTACAAAATTGTCTGTCTTAGAAAGTGAATAATTCAAAAAGTGCCATTTCTGAGCCAAATAATAGTAAAAAGTACCAGACAAATTAAAAAAAACAATTAAAACATTGAATGCATCTGCAGGTTGAATGTGGCTGTAAATGTCCACAGAGCAGTCAAGCAAACCAACATTACAGTGGAAAAAAATGTAATGGACAATAATACTTATCCCATTATTTGACAAAGTCAACAATAATAATTAGTATTATCATTAAGATTTATCTATGATGTAACACTAATGTTCTACCTCCTTGGTCCAAAGTAGGCGTAGGTGGAAAAGAAGTAGAAACAACAAATGTAGTCAAACAAGCTATTCAGACTACTGAATTACCTAATAAAACATTACTTGCATTCTTTGGCTATATACTGTGAAGAACAATTTATTTCTGCAGACAAATATGCCTATTTAGCAAGTACAAAATATGCACTCTAAGGCAGATATTTTAGCTATTGCCAATTCAATAGAACAATGGACTTGGAAAGCCAAGTCTTCTGCAGTGGTTATTCATTTCCAGAGATTTTGAAATGTGGATAGCAAAAGATTGTGGAGAAGCATGAACTGATTTTTAGAAATAGTGTTGCAAACAAGAACATGTCTCAAAAGTAGATTCAAATTCTTCAGAAAGTGTAAGAACTTGGGGATCTTGACAAACATATAACTAGAAATAGAATATAGATATGGCTATTTTGTTTTCATATTCATAAAGTATGTCTTTGTTCCTAGAAGTTTGACAGCCTTTCATCGATTAGAAATTATTACCACAGTTTATGAAAAGCTTTTTTCTTTCCCTTTTATAACATTTTTAATAGAGACACATGCTTTCTAATTATGGTGCTTCAGGTCACATCCTTTTTTTTTCCTTCTTTTTGAGCTATAATTCCAGTTTTGTTCCCCCAGCAAAAATTTGTGGTCATATGATAAACTGCAAGGAAAAGATAGCAAAAGCAGGGAATAGATCATAGCACAGAAGTAATGGCACTGTCCATAGACATTACAAATTTCTCAAATTAACTATTCACACATTACACTAGATTTTAATTATGCAAATACATGATGAATTGCAGAAAGCACTATATTAAAAAGACACTAAATGAAATAGTGACTGCAACTTTGTCATAACTGTTTCTATTTGTATATGCACGCTAATAAAATAAAAAAAAATGAGTAAGAAAATACTTTTTGATAGTGGTGAAACTGAAATGCAAGATGCTTTATCTGAGGAAAAAAAATTAGTGTAGTCATTCCCCACAGTCTGAATTGGAATGATACTGAAGTCTGATTTAAGTTTTGTTTAGCAAATTGCTTTACTTAAATGACATTATGAAGATCTTTATTTACTCTACCAAGTAATCATCATGGACCATTATCAACCATTAAGCTAAGCAGGAACTGTATAAGTTTGACATACTACAGAGGATGAGACCCTTCTCATTCACTTAATTGAAACAATTAAAAATCATTTTTAATGGAACATAACTCTTTTTTGGTCAACATTCTGCCTTAAATTACAGAATGTGAATCTGATTAAAAGTGCTGAATGAAAAGTCCAATTCTAAGAACAGCCATGAAATTTTTATTCATTAGAAAAAGAAGAACTAAATTATGCTCTATCTCACCAATACCTTTTTTTTTTTTTTTTTTTAAGGAAAATGACTACTAGATATTCATGTAGCTTGGGAATCAGAAGCCATTAAAGTGTATAAGGCTTGCCTTTGAAATTTGGCATGGAATAGGAGAAGAATCTCCTTTTATCTTGAAATACATATTCCTACTGAGAAATACAAAGGATGGAAGACAAAGAAAAAAGCAGGTTGATAGCTCTGAGAACAGATCGTCCTCTTTTTTTTTCCCTCCAGAAAACAGAGTTTTGACCTTTTCTAGGCTAGACTCAAGAAACTTAGTCATAACTAATAGTATGTGAGAAATTATTAATTCAAGATTATTTATTATGCAAATCTTCCACAGAAATTTTTATGCAGTTTGGTTAAAAAATTAGATTTTTTTTTTAGCGAAAATGTATAATAGTATAGATGTTAATACTTTCTTTGAGTTTCATGGGATATTCACCTTACAATCCTAAAATATATATGTTCTTGCATACATTAGAAATTTATTTGGTTTTACCCTGCTCCAGAAAAGACAATCTAAAATAAATACTAATTCTAAGCAAAAAGATAACAGGTTTACAGTATCTGGGAGGGCAAAGTGTGCAGTGAGTTGAAAATAAAGAACTATATATAAAATAAGTCTTATAGATTTTGTTTGCAAAAAGCAGCTTAACTTTTAAGTTCCTTGGATATTTTCTCTAGTCTACATGAAATGCTTTTCTACTAGTATTTTTTTGTATGTTGGTAATAAGAGAACTGGATTAAAATAACTTCTTTGCATTGAGGACACAATTTTGTACATTGTTATTTCTAGGCTGTTACTGTCAGAATAAGGCTGCGAGTACATCACAAGCACTAATGCAACCAAAAATTCAATTACAAACACAGATATGGGTAATGAAAAAGCAACAAAAAAAAGGAAAAAGAATGGTATTGATGAGAACGAACACTTGACTCAAACCCATTCTTGAAGACAAAAGACAAACATAAGAGAAGCACACAAAGTCTACGAGCAGAAAGCACTTTCCCGATTATGCCCAGGGTACAAAAATCAATCACAATTCCTTTTATGCAGTGCTCAGTATTGCAAGCAGCAATGAAAAGATAAAGAGGATCATGATGGAAGGAAATCTGTAATTCCGATCTGAAGGTCAAACTTTTAAAAATTGTTATTGAAAAGCATATTCCAATTTTACTGTTAACATCTATTTTAACAGATAAGGAACAAAAATATTGCAAATAGTTTTCAGTGTTTACTTACTGGAAGCATAGAACAGTTTGGGCTGGAAAGGACCTTAAAGATCATCTAGCTCCAATCCCAAGTACTGTAGATTATTAATTTTGCTTTTAAGTTTTCAAAATAACTTTTGTAGTCATAATTCCATGAAATGGATAGTCCATTAAAAAAATCCTGATCACAGAATTTAATATAATATTATTGCAAAAAGATTTTTCCATACTTTACATTTGATCCTAAAATTTATAGTCTTGTAAGTTTAAAATACTCTACTCTATCAAGGCCAACATCCACTCTTTTCTAGTTCTGCTGCTTCTTTCTGAAAAATGTAAATTTCCTTGGATCTTATTAATGTTTGAGTCACTGCTCTTAAATCAGTGCTTCTCAACCATTTTTCCAGTCAGATCGACTGCACATCTTCAAAGACTGTAGGATGCAATTCTTCTTAATCAAATGGTGTCACTTGATAGGGGAAGGTGCCTTCCTTAACAGACAGAATTGAAAACTGTGTTTACACCCAGGTCAGGACATCAGAAATGGCTGCGAATGGGAAAAAAATGTAAATAGAGAAGTAATATGGATAGCCCTATAGGTGTCTGGAACATTTCCTCTGGCAAAAGGAGGTTAATTACATGTTGCATGTTCCTTCTTTTATCCACCTCTTTTTATTTATTTTTCACTGATACTGAAAAGTTTCTAAAGCAAGATTACTTAAGCCTGTATTTTTTCAACATACCTTAGTTTTTTTTCATTCCAACACAGTTTGGCTAAATTTGATTTTCTTCACTTTTTTAAACTAAATTTTAAAAATACTTTAAATTTATTATTTAATTAAAAGTACTAAAATATTTCAGGGGAATATTTAGCTGAACTTTCATAGGAAGATACCATAGTGGGGATTCTAAACTATTCCAGGCCTTATTAGTCCCAAAAAAAAAATTTTGCTATTACATAGATAAAATCATATTTCAATTCTATACCACTGTTTCTCATCTCATTCTCAATATAAATAAAAAATTGCTACCTTCCTTGTAGAAATTCTTTATTTATCAGAAAACTATTTTTTGCAACCCTTTCATCTTCTCTTATCTGAAGTAAGATTTTCTTTCATGTCCTCTTAAGCCATACTTTCCAACCTCTAATCTCTTATTGTGAACACAGGAAGTGTTCCATAAATACTAAGTACTCCTACTCATCAGACAAAATAATTTAGGATTTTACTTATGCTGAATATTTAGTAACTGGAGGATGCCTTTATGCCAAGGGAATGTCATGCTATTCAGAGAAAATCTGGTTTACTGAAAGCATCCAAATATCACCATGATTTTTACCATTGACACTAAACACTGTATACAATTAAACACCTATTTTTCTCCTTGAATACAGAAAATTCTTTCTTATATAATTTTTTTTGTTGCTTTAGAGAAGTTTACACACTAAAAACATGCCACAATTTTCAGCTGTGGGAGTTGGCCTAATAATTTGATTATTCTTTAAAAAAAGAAAAGGAAAAGCACCATATGATCCATCCCACAGCTTCTTAATTACGGATGCACTATATTTTTAGGAGAAAGAAAGATAGCAAATTTTCCTTATACGATACTTCATTAAATATATGTATTTAAAAATAGAACCTGGGCTGACTGGCTTCAATTAAGTCTCCACAGGAAGCAGAGACAAAATAATACAGAAAATACTACTTTCTCTATGTCCAAGATCATATAAAACCTGTGTGCAGGCAAAATGCCAGTGCTCATGCAGAGCATCTTGCAGAATGAGGACTTAAATTAATGACTGAGACCCAGAGCTCAAAACAATGAACAATTGCTTTTATTGTACTTCTAGTGCTGTAAGATGGAAGAGAAAAATACTTAAAGAATGAAAGTGACTTTTTAAACAATGTAGTGTTCTGAAATACAATAGATCAGAGGAGCAAGTGAGCTGTGGAAAGAACTGCGGGGAGATAGGAGCACACTGAGTTTTCCATATTACTATCAAAAGGAAATCCTTGGAATCCTGTTGAGAGGAGGGTGAATGAAGAGAGAATGTTTCCTGTGAACATATATTCACAAGGAACTCTAAACTTCACACGAGCTCTGATAAAATACTCTTTATCCACCACTCTGCAAACAAAACCTACTACTAACATACTTCAGAATCAAGTTGCTATTCTTAGCAGTTTAAAACTATTTTCTATTTTCATGAGTTTTTACCATTTATATAACTATTATTCAGCATATTAAGAATGAATCCTATCCCAACTACATTGTTAACAATGGTGAAATTAGGTAGAGATATGCCTGAGTAGCAAATTTCAAGAGCAAATATTAATTTCCTTATTACACAATCTCTTGTTTAGAGTTAATTGTAGCAGCAGGGGATAGCATTACGGTTACACATCTAAGCATGATTCCTTTTCTGACAGTTACTGTGCCCTAATATTATTCTTTTAAATAATACTAATATTATTCTTCTAAATTTCATTGTCATGATCTTTGTTCTAAAACTCCACTAGATACCAGCTATCTGCTTTTCGTATCCCCCATGCAGTTTCATATCTCCCACAGAGTCTCGAGTGCTGTGTCCAGTTCTGGGTGCCTCACTGCAACAAGGACATTGAGGGGCTGGAGCGAGTCCAGAGAAGGGCAAGGAGCTGGTGAAGGGTCTGAGCACAAGTCTTAGGAGGAGTGGCTGAGGGAGTGGGGTTGTTTAACCTGGAGAAAGGGAGGCTCAGGGGAGACCTCATCACTCTCTACAACTGCCTGAAGGGGAGGTGGGAGTTAATCTCTTTTACCAGTTAAAAAGACACAAGAGAAAAGGGTGTTAAGCAGCATCCAAACAGGTTCAGGGTGCTCCTGCATTGGAATAATTGTCCAGGGGAGCAGTGGAATCGCCATTCCTGGAGATAATTACAAGACATGGAGATGTGGCACCCGAGGCTATGGTTTAGCGGTGGACTCTGTACTGATGGGTCAATGATTAGATTTGATGATCCCCAAAGATCTTTTCCAACATCAACAATTCTGTGATACCATGATCTATATTATATCCTAGTTCTCGGAAAGTTTTCTCACATTTTCTGAAAATAAATGCATGAACAATCAACTGCTCAGTTTACTAGAAGTTGTTTTTATGTTTTCTTTTTCTTGATAAATTTTTTATGAAACTCTCCACCAAACAAGCCATACTTCATTCACATTCTAACTATTTAAAAACTAACAGGTATTTGCCTGCCCTAAGGTCTGTATAACCACGAAGGATTGAAGGTAATTACAAAAAAACAATAGAAAACATTTTTTATTATGAGTATTGATAGAAAATTAGAAGTAAAGAAACACTTATATTTTAAAGATACAGTATGTTCTAATATTTTTTTCATTGAAATTAAATATTTTAAACATATTTATAATGAAAAAGTGGTGCAAAAAGAATAGGTAAATATTTGTGTGCCAGAGAATGATTTTTTCCTAAATTTGATACCTCCTTTTGATAAAATTCCTCCCAAATCTCCTTACTCTGACAGTTGGTTCTGCAATCCATTAGTATAATGACAGTGCTTATTTTATAGTAGCTAAAATTTTGTCAGTTATGTCAATTTTCATAAAACATCATCTTGAAAGTTTTATAGCTTTTCCCTAAATAAAAACAAAATGGAAAAAAACCCCAAACGCAAACAAGCACAATTTGAAGCTGAAACCAGCTATAAAGTGCCTAAGTGTTATTTATTCCCAGAACATGTGAAAATAAAACAATAATTTTAGTTATTAAATCAATTTATCTTGGCAACATTTTAAAATTTTCTTCTATTTTTCATGTCTTCTCAATTTTGTTTTGACAAGCCATACGCTTCAACGGTGCCTCAATTTTATCTTTTTTTCTAATCAGGTTTTTATCAACAAACACCCTTCTGTTGACAATTTTCCCATTAATAAAATTCAGTAAAATTTCAAGAGCAATTCATTGAGGTAGAAGTTGAATGAGAGGCTGAATTTTCACAGTTTTCTATCCAATCTCTCCTCTCAATTATCCAATGCAGTTCCCATACAGTACAGAAACCAGAATGCTTCCCTATATTTACACTGTCACCAACTGAGATTATTTTTTTTGTGAGTAGGATACAGGTTTACCACAGCCAGCCTTTTTCCAAGTCAGGTAGCACAAACTGCTCCCATCCACAACATTATTTTCATTAACTGAAGAGTTGTTAAGATTTTTTTAGTGCTATTCTTCCATATCAGTCACTTTAACAGCCGAGGTTTTCCTTCTATATTTTTTTCCTCCTTGCTCTGTTTCAAAGCTCCAAACACAATTAGATTTTCTGAATCTTCTAAGGAAGAAGTTTTATGATCAGTCCATAACAAGTGAAAAGTCATATGTACTCTGAGAAAACTCCATGTAAATCATAACAGAGTTACTGGACAGAAAACTGGGCAACTGGGTAATGCTACACGTAAACTCATCCCACTGTTAATAAGTCCTGATAGTCTACCCAAGTAGTTACCTGAAATATTTGCTTTTATAACAGTCGTGAAAGCTATCACATTACACAACCTCAAAAAGACCTACTTTGTATATCTACTGAGAACAGAATAGACGTTTCTTGCAAGTGAATAATTGCAGAAGAGTCACATACAAATTCTGCTTTATACTTTGCTGGTAGTGGGTTTGTTCATACAGATAACCACCCTAGCAATTTAGAGCTATTGCAATGGAGTAGGGAAGACATGGGCTGCTATACACTAAATTAGCTCATTGGCATTCATCAAAAAAGAATATATGATATTTTGTGCTGGACAGTAAAGAGCAAATCAATTGCCAGTTGTACTATGACATCTGTAACCAGATTATAAGATTAGAAGGTTTATTTGCAACTTGATTTGTTGTCTGACAACCTTGTTTGTGAATTTTGTACCTTGGTCACTTCAGAATGCATTGGGCTGGAACAGGCTGTAACAAGCTGCTGGCATAGATACATTTTTCCCTAGCATAAACGATTTCAACATATTAAGTTAGTTTATTTTTAAGCAAATAGCTTCAAAACACTAATTTGCAATGTAATTTCGCTGAATGCAATCTATGCTTGTAAACACTTGTTCTGCCTTTGACTGATACTCATTCAGATACTTATTTCAGATATTTTGGGACTTTTAGTTTCTGCAGAGCAATTGTTGGCACTCTTCCAAAAGTAAATCACAAACCATGTGGAACTTTTGAAACTCATTCTTCACATCACCAAGTCTCAATGTACTTTATATCCAACCACTGATATGGGCATTCTAATGCTCTCGATATGTCATAGTGGGCTTCTACTTGGCTTTGAAGGGAAGGTTCAGCTTCTGTGCTTTGGACAAACTTTTGGGATTGTTTCTGCTTTCCTACAAATAGGAAGAGAAGGAGTGGAATCTTCCAAATGAATTTGACTCAGACTGTCACACTTATCATCTTAATTCAATTGTAAACACTCCTCACAGCATAGTGCTTCTTTTTCTTGTTTTTTGTTTTTTATTTTTTAATTTCTGTATATTTTAGGGAAACTAATGAATAATATATATTTATATAAAAATAGTTGTCATTTATGCTCTGATATGCAAGGCAGAAATCTACAAAAGATAGGTAAAAGTAGTGAAAAAGGTTATTGTCCTAAGATGATAATTAACACATTCACAATGAGTCTGAATGTTCTCATGATTCAACTACTTAGTTTTAACGCTCATTATGCCACAAAGGATGAACACTTAAATATTTTATTCTACTCCATCTGTTCAACAATATGAAAATTAACAACATTATCTGTATTCTATGCTACATACATAAAGAATAATAATTACACTGAATTTATCACTATACTCCAAATCACTTCTCACAGAATAAGCATTCCTTGATCCATTTCTGTTATGGACACCATTTCATAATTGTGAAATTCAAAAAGAAAATACTGTCAATAGACACCAGGACCAACAAGAATATCCAGAGATCCACAAGTTACTTTGGGATATTAGTTATTCATCAATGTGGATGAGATACAATGGAAAATTTGGGCAATCCCCTGCTTACATAAACTGATGATTTCTCTGCTTCAGATTAAAATTCTTTCTTCCTTTAGAAATTACATTATACTAGGCAGCATAAATAAAACCCTCTGCAGAAGACTTTTATGAATATTTTGTAGTTGATACTTTTTTTCTTTTTTTTTAATACCCTCCCTGAAGTTTGAGGGTAAGGAGGTCTCTGCATTTGAAGAGGTCTAACATGGACTTCAACTTCTTTCTGTTACTGAAGTAAGACAAATACTACTGAAATTATTGTGAAAGCAATCAAGTTCTTATAAGGCAAAATCCCAACCAAAAATCATCATACTTCTGATGATTTCAAGTTTTAAAACTTGAAAGACTAGAATTTTGAAATTTATAATTGCTTTTTAACTTTCCTATGTCGGAACTACCCCTATGGAGAAGTCTTTCCCCACACTGAATGGAAGTCCTCATTTCTGAACATAAAAAAGTGTATGTGAGACTTAAAGTATAGTCATCATCTAGAACACAATGTAAAAGAACTTATCAACACTGCTTTTTATCCTCAGCCCAATATTTTGCAGTTTTGTTAACAACATTATTTTGTGGTCTACTTCAGAGTTATGAATGCAAAACTGTCATACTTCTATAGAGGAGGATTTGACTATGTTATTTCATAGTCTCCATTTGCAGTAGTGAAATGCCAATATTGATTGCTTCTAATGCTACAATTCAAGTGGCAAAATGAAGCTGTTTACCCTCTCTCTGCAGAATTAACAGTGAAACCTCTTTAAGAAGAAGAAATGCCTGTGTTAGGGATGCTTTATCTCATTTTTAGAAGGAATTGAAAATTCTCAGTTAAGCACAGGCGGCATGATGAGATTTCGTGGTAGAAATGTGGTGCTGAAAAAGACTGGGCCAAGGTGACACTAAGATGAACTCAAATCACAGAAATTAGTCACTAGAATCTCAGGGAGATGATAAATTATTTAATTTGTTTTGCTACAGTTAATAAAACTGTGGTCAGTTTCTACCACAGTTCATTAAAGTCTTATTTTTCATCTGTCGGTGACCTTCATATAATCTTGGCAACGTTAAAGTAAGGATGTGTTTCTCTCCTGTCTTACTACCTATTACAGTTCCACAACTAAATTCTTCTACTACAAGCTAAAAAAAATACTGAGTGTAATTCTGAAATATATGCATTTTATTTGTCTATACACCTTTTATTTATGCACATAAATAAATTTATAAAAAATGTTCCCTACCATTACTTTTTAGCAATAAGCTTTTGCAATTGCATACATGGAAGATATGAGGTCAGTTTGAACTATACCACCAGCATTCTGATCTGTTTCCAAATTTTGCAACCAAAATGATGAAATAAAGTTTAGATCCAGACCATTGTCAACATATGGTAAATCTACAAAGATCCCACATGTTTAAAATAGTAAAGAAAAATAAATTCCCAATTCTGTCTGTTTCTGGTCTTTAAAATGTCCCTTCATGTTTTTTTAAACAAAAAATAAAAAAAACTCTCACCACCTAGCCCGACATCTGAGTACTGAACAAAGGTTAAAGCTAAAGTTCCAGTTAAGGTAGTAGTTAATGTAGTTTAGGTCTTCCTCTAATGTGGACCTAAAATGTCTGCATATTAAGATTCATATTTTCTCCTGATCACCAGGAGGGGAAATGCTGGAGGGTTATACAGATTTATTTGGCCTGTAGGAAAAAGTATGACACATGAAAATAGCTGATATTATTTTCTCCTGGAGAAAATAGAACTATAGAATAACCAGAGAAACAAATTGCCAGTGTTGTAATGATATCCCTCAAATATTAAAAAAAACAACTTTGTAGTTGAGACTCTATTGGTTACATTTACACGATATAAAAAGGGACTAGATTTAGGAACTTTAATAGCAAAAATAAGTAAGGACAACCTTGCTAAAGATGGAGAAAAATCCTAATGCAAAGTCCCAAGAAACCAAAACAAATGGAAAGATTCAATGGATTTTCTTGGGTTTATTACTTACATCCATTCATATAGCCTTCCCAAGTTTCACTTCTTATTTTTACCTGATCTCACAATAGTTTTCAAAGCTTGACTATAATTTCAATGTTATATAAATTTATAGCAGATTTAGAAATCCCAGCTGGAAGGAGACACATCAAATCTCATGTTTCTGTGCAAATTTTGAAACTTAAAAGGAAGAGCAACTGGTGCCTGAAGGATGAGGTAATATCATGAACTTGTAGTATCATATCAAGGGGATGGAAGAGTTTACAAATGTTAAAAGCAGCAGAATAGTAAGTGCTAAATACCAAACCATGTGCTTTAGAGTTTGCTTTTTTAAGATATACAAAGCCCTTGAAGATGTTTCTTTATGTACTACATAAACAATAATTTATGAACTTTTATGTATATGAAAGTATAATATGAATTTTTATATAAGCAAGTTCAAAGCCATGTGTATTGAAATTCTGTTGTTTTTGGTTTTTTTTTGTTTTTTTTTGGTTTTGGTTTTGTTTTTGTTTTTGTTTTTGTTTTTGTTTTTGTTTTTCAGAAGATGCATGATTGGATTAGCCACTCTCTTACACAGGCATCCCCTGCTTGTCATGTTGAACTTGACATAATATATGACTTTTATTTTACAGTATTGCTGCTTGTAAGCATTATTACCCAGAAGCCAAGGAATTTTACAGCAACAATACCAAACCTTACCAGATGCTTTTATGTGCCCATAGGCACACCATTTGTACTATGAATAAAGGATGCTTCCACTTTTCTTGACTATGCTGTGTTCAGTAGCTATCTCCCAGCATACACAACAAAGAATGTGTTTATTTATGGAGACAAAGTAAATTGTACAACTGTGTCTGATATTAGGGTCAGTGTTCAGGGGTAGAAAAGAAGATATAGTAGGGTGTATGGTTTTCAGCACCAAAACAAGTTCTGAATAACCACTGGGCTGTTGACAATTTGCAGCTTGGGCTTCCCAGGTTCTATTTCAGAAGGTTATGCCCATACTCAGTAAGTTCAGTGAACTGTGCAGTGCAATGACTCCCACGGCAATCAACAGGGACTTACCTGGAAATGCAATAGATCCATGATTTCACTACATAAGTTTAAAAAAATATAATCCAGAAAGAAGGCAATCTGGAAAAATGTGCAACTAGCCGTACCAACTAGGCAATATAAGATTTTCCAGGTTCCACAACATCTTCATGATGTCTAGCACTAAAAGTTCAGACTGGCTAAGCATCATATTTTAAAGCACGGCAGAGTGTTCCTCAGTCATGGAAAGGAGTATGGAAGGATGGGTGGATGAAATCCTCATGGAAGGATGAAAATCTCAAAAAGAAAAATACTGATACTGACAGTTCAAGGCAAACATACAACCTTTCTCCCTTTTAAATATGTGAGAAAATAATACAATCTGTATATGTGAAAAATACCTCAAATACTGTTAAAAAGAGCTATGAAATTAACTTAGTGGGTATTTGTGAGTTTTGAACATACATATATCCAATTTATCTAGAATAATTACTCCATGTCTAGAAAAGGCACATCAAGAATATACATAGATATTTACACAGACTGACATAATTATTTCAAAATATGAATGAAAAGATATTATTTTAGCTCACGAAACACATTGAATTTAGCATCGTGTTATAACACTTCAAAATGAAAATTCTCACATTATGGTATCTCTTTACATATGCTGTTAGATAAAATGACTTTTTAAAGCCATAATGAACCCCTTCCCTCAAAATGTCTGCAATAGCATGGCAATGAAGACCAAAATAAAATTTGTATGTAAGAAATATCATACTTATATAATAATTAGACTTTAGGTCTTAAATCTTTACCAACGTTTAGTTGACAACAGCCCACTGCCCATTTTCTTTTCACTTTTCAAGAATGGACACACGGACAACACTGAAAACAGCTACATTAATCTACTTGCAGATGTGTCCTTCACAATTTCCAATTGAGTGACATGAAGGAAACTTATATTTCATTTATTTTTAGCATTTTGAAAGTAATACATAAATCAGTTTCTGATTCTGCACATAAATGTGGTTTTGATCTGTATACATAGCATCATGCTTCTAAACAAAAGAAGTATTAAGCTCAGGAATTATTCTTATTTATGCTGCATTTATTCCAGGATTTGTCATCCCCATCTGCAGTGGTGCAAACAGTCCCATACCATACCTGTTTCATAGGAATGGCTCAGGAATTAATAAAATATCATGAATATCCTGAGTTGTAAGGGACCCAGAAGGATCAAGTCCAACTCCTATTCAGGTACCTTCCAAGCACTGGTGAGACCACACCTGGAGTATCATGTCCAGGTCTGGACTCCTCAGTAGAACCAAGACCTGGACAAACTGGACACAACCCACTGAAAGGCTGCAAATCTCTCCTCTAAGGAAGGGCCAAGAGAGCTGGGACTGTTCAGCCTGAAGGCTGAGGCAGGATTTCAGCAGTGTGTACAAATATCTGAAGGGAGGGTGAAAAGACAATGGAGTCAGGCTTTTTTAGTGGTGTCCAGTGGCTGGACAAGTGGCCATGGGCACAGACTGAAACACAGGAGCTTCTGCCTGAACATATGGAAACAGTTTTTACTGTGTGGGTGACTGAGCACTGGCACAGGCTGCCTGGGAAGGCTGTGGAGTCTCCACACCTGACAATTTGCAAATACCATCTGGACCTGGATCTGGGGAACCACCTCAAAATGACCCTACTTGTGCAGGGAGTTGAACCAAAAGAACTACAGAGGGTCTGTACTACCTCGACCATTCTGCATTTCTGTTACTATCGTCTGGAAGGTACAGCTTATTGCAGGTGTTAGCAATCAAAGTGATTATCTTTGACAAAATTAATCTTTTTAAAACTCCTGTAAAATGTACTGTTTAATGTAACATTAGTGTGTTCAAGAATTAATAACATACTGTTCTACTAGTCTGCAAATACAGTACACTGGCATTCATTTGATAAACAGAAGGCAATGGCAAATTATACCTTTCAAAATTTCAGTTCTTTGAACAACAGAAAATTATTTTGTGTGTGCATAAATTTCTAGCTACGGAAGTTTTTACTAAAGAAAGGCATAATTTTCTAGAAATAAATAAAATTTTTTAAAATAGCCTATATTTTTAAAATATCCCACAGTCAATATGACTTCAACTCCAGTCGACCAGCCTCAAAAAAAGAGTACATGGGACAGTTTTCTGTCTAGTTTGTTCCTAGAAACTGTTAGTGATCAGTCTCTACTGTGATTTCAACATTTTTACCTTCAGTTTACTAACACATACTTCAAAGTTACAAAAACTAGATTAAAGTGATAGCCCACCGAGTTGCTTCAGGCTACAGCTTCAGCTGACACAAATCATCTTTCACTGGACACACTTTATGGTTTCTAACATAAAATGATTTGTTGCAAAGCCAGGGCTTGCATTTTACAAGCTATCATTAAACTGCAGTACTGGTCTACAAGTTTTTAAGCAGGTACAATAATATTGAGCTTATCAAGATAAAATGCTCTAGTGAAAATTGTGTAAACATATCAGAATTACTACACCTCTAAGAATAACCAAATTCACCAAATAACCAAGAAATAAACCACCAAATAATCAAGAATAACCAAGTTCACCAAATCTTACTTGTTGCTTTGAGCTTGGTGCACTGGATTTAGCAAGTAGTTTTAATGACATTATTGATTTTTAAAATCTACTTAATACAACCAAATTTTAAAAGTAAGTAATATACAGAACTTCTCATATTTAGTGGTGAAATGGGTGTTGGCAGTATTAAAAAAACCATAATATGATATTTGATATATTGGTGTATGTCCTTTTGACATAAAAGACAATTCAGATACAATTATGACAATCAGCTGAGAACTTCGTTATTTTGCTAAATTTTAAATAATGTAAAGAGTTTTAAAGAGGAAACCAGATGACATTTCTGAAAATGTACTGGAGTACAGTAGATGTGATTTGTCCAGCCTTTCAATATAATACATGGAATTGCTTTTTCATGACAGATTATTGACTAAGCAAACTCCAGAAGCTTCAAGAGAACCATTTCGGATGCATCATATTCATCCTGTAATGCCCTGTGTTTCCTTTATAATTTTCCTCAGACAACCTGACAGAGTTACCATGAGTGATGCAAGATAATCATTCAAGTTGTCAGTGTTTTCAGGCAGACTTCCAGAGCTCATGCCATTCAAGTCCTCACAGTCAATCATGGAAATTAGCTGAAGACAGCTCATGAAAGGAAGTATTGACATCCACAGAAGCAGTTAGTAGTAAACAGTTATTGAAAAATTGCAAAAGGAAGCTAATCAAAACAAGTGCAGTGCATTTGTCTGTGCTGTTAACGAGTGTTTATGCATCTTGAATTTGGTAAAATGTGTTTCTTTGTGGGGAAAAGAATCAGCAATGTCCAGGCCATACATAATTAACAATGCACTTGTCTGGTATTATGAAGAAGTGTACAAAAATATTAGTAATATCTGACAACTGCCATTGAATTTGTAAATTGACACTATCTGGAAACTGTGATTAAAAGCCAATTTCAGTTTTCCTGTTTCAAAATGTTTTGTTGTTGTGAGACAAAATTATTCTGCACATCAGAGTTAATTAGAAGAATAAGCTTGGCATATAATATTTTATATGAAAAGCACCCAGTATTTTGTATGGATCTTCAAAATTTATTTTCAGCAGGTGCATATTAGGATGAAGTAAGATTAAGTTAAGAATTTATTTATTTCAAGTCTGCTAATACTGGTAAGGGATTAATGCATAATGTTGGATTTGTTAAAATGCCTTTACCTTAGAAGCAATGCATTCATTTACATTTTAAAAACTCAAAAATCAAAACAAAACAAGAAAACCAACCAAACTTCTGTACCACGCCCGTCAAACCCAAAACCTGTTACTGCTTAAAATCCATTTTGATATAGTAAAATAGCATAAAGAAATAGCATAGTTTAGAAACTGGTAAGAATATGAAATACAAAACACTACCAAAACCAATTTAATTATTATTAGGGCATCATGGTTACTTTTCATAAGAAATCCTGTTCCTCCAAACTATTTGCCCAGTAGAATAAAAAAGAAAAAAAAAGAGAATGAGAGAAAGAATATGAACCACTGATGAAGATGATACCCTGTAAATCAAGATATCCTGTTTCTGCTCTCAGTGTTAACACTGATGTGACTGTGACTTTGAAGCAAAATCAATTCAGTCTATTTCACCAACAGCTTTACTACACATAAAACCAGATATAATATTGCCTCTTCTTCCTACAAGGTTTTATTATAATATTATACTATATGCTAATTACACTAAGTAGATCCATGTTGTCATTTGCAATCTGAAGGGAAAGGAAATATTATTTATCAAATAATATAAAAAATAAAAATAGTGTGAGTGAATCATAATGGACATGACTTAAACAATGATGAAGATTTACAATCAGTCCCTGCCCCAAATAATTATTTGGGGAGACATTTATCCTTTAAAATATCATTTTAACAGATTTTCAGTTGCCATCCTTCTGTAATAGAAGAACACCATGTCTGGCAATGCTCTATAACACCATACAGTAATCCCCGAGATTAATATAAGTACTTGAAAGCCAGTGTTATCAAAATCATTTTATCATCTTTGAAATGCTTTTATATCACATTTTAAAACCTTCCTTTGTTGTGTAACCAAATCAAAGCTATACATTCTAAATTAAACATTATTTTAACAGTACTTACAGACTTCAATAGCTACTTAACAAAGTCCTATGTTCATTTTACAAAGAAGTGTGCAGTTGGGAGATTGCTTATCTAAAAACCCAAATCCCTTCTCTTTAAAAGTTCTTTGAATATTTATGTGTGCAGAGACTTCCATAATTTATATTTTTTGACACTAAGTCATTATATGACCCACTGAAAAAGCTTAATTAATTGGATAAGAATGTGTCTGTATATTCTCAAATTATTCTAAACATGCTTTAAATATTTTAAATTAGAGTTTCCAATTAAAATTGTGCATGTCATATTGTCTTAAGTAATTCTATTGTTCATTTCTGAAAATACAGCTTCAGCCGAAAAAAAAACTGCATTGATGCGAGCTGAGCTCATTAGTTTCTGATGTTCTGCCAAATTGCCTCATTACCTGTCATACTAGCACACTACTGACACTTTCAAGGCTGAATCCTTTACATACACATTAATCTCTTTCTGCAAGAAAGTCTGGTGAGTAAAAACACAAAATTAGGAATGTGATTTACACAAATTATCAGGTACCTGATGAATAATCTGGATTAAAAAAGGTGATAAGTATGAATAATTTGAACCCCATTCTCTGGTATTTAGAACCGTTTCAAGCAAAGAACTTGCTAAATCCCACTTAAGAGTCTTAGACACATTGGTTGCTCAGCAAATTAATGGGTATTTAAACAGCACGCAAAACTCACAAGTGCAGAATGCTCACAGTTGTGATTGCTTATACTCACCTTGATACCTCTTGATGTGAAAGATCATATAGATGTGAGATATATCCTCAGCTATGGCATTAAGATCCCACAAAAAAAACTGTTGAAGGCTTTACAAGCCTGCAGATCCATTTAAATTTCAAAATCAAAAAGACTAGGTTGCTCTTAGATATTTTCCTGTTCAGTATGTAGAAGACCAGAGTGTTAAATGGACAGTTTGGCAGACTTATCTTCAGTTCATGTGGGTTTAGCTGAATCAATACAGTAAGGGCATTCCATTAAGAAAACTGGAATCAGCCTCCCTTGGCAATAATGCTATTCTGTGTAACACATTGTGGATTTGTTGAACAATACTACTTAAAAGATTTCTCAGATTCCATCATAAAAGGCAATGTGCACTCCATTTTCAGAAATATTTCTTAGTTTCTGAGGATATGGACAGACAAAGAATATACTATTGGGAATACCTCTC
>JAOTQP010001652.1:35026225-35060103 GCA_026413545.1 Cichladusa arquata | reverse complement strand
CCTTGTACTCACACATACAAACATAATTGCAGTTTGTGTTTGATAGTGTTTCTGTACACAGGCTATCAAACAAAAGAAATCTCATTTAAGCTCAATGTTATTTTTGTTCACATGCTTACTTACTGTTGATCTTCATATTTTAATATTTTAGAAGCATTTTAGGATTCTATCTCAGTCTATGTTCTCACAGCCTAGATTGACAGACTGTGTTTAAGGCAGTATGTACTGAAACTGAGACATTCCCTTCCATTAGTTTTTGTTCTATTTTGACACTTGTGAAGTCTGTTCACTTACTCATCATATTTGCATTATGATCATTATTCATCCTACAAAATTATAAAAGCAAAGTGTCCTAGTGGCTCAAGACACCACTGTTTCTATCAGGCTAATAAGACTGTAATCAGTATCTGGTCCAGTTGCAAAAGACTAGAATAAAAAAATAGCTTAACATAGTCACTTTGACAGCATGGACAATGGTTTTGCAGCATCTTATTTGTGACTTTCTGTAGCACTACTAAAATCTACAAACCTATGGCATGTAGGTAAATACAGCAGCAGCAGTTACAGAGGTTTAAACATCTGAGCTCTAGATTTTCACATATTTTTCACTCCTCTGTGTACTCAGCTTTGCGCTGGGAGGTAGTTACATTTTTTTGCTTCTAGCTAGCTGTTTTATTAAGTGAGGCAAGAAGTTTTCCTGGAGCTGCTATAGCAATCCTCTGGTGACTTCCGTGTCTTCTTCTGGAACTGTTCAGTTTAGCTTCAGCCCAAGAAACAGAGCATAGGTGGGAGGCAGATGCCGTGGACTGGCGGGACACTGCATCCCCGCTCCGGACCTCGGGAGAAGCGGAACCAGCTAAAGAAAGAGCTCTAAATCCACCAGCTTGCTCTTCACCGAGGTGGTTCAATATTTAACAGTTACTAATTTTTTTTTTTTCCGTGCCGTGCAAGCACTTTGTTTGTTAAATAAGCAGGTTTTTTTCACTTTCATCCAAGAAATTCTCTTTCATAAAGGTGTGAAGAGAGTGTCAGAACCTGCTTTTCTCTAGAGAAAACGTTCACTCCAGAGTGTTTGCTCCAAAAATTGTCTCCAAAATTTAGGCTATTCACATTGTACAAAGAGCATATGGGATCAGCTATTTTCATCATTTATGCATTTATAGCCCATGATAATATATCATGCTACTTTTTTAGGCAAAATTTTAATTCCACATATTCATCTGCTACCTCTATTTGTGTGATATTTTAAGGTCGTAGTTATAAGTTCCTGTATGTCTATCTCTATTGTCTTAATTTTATCTCTATTATCCCAACCTCCAAGAATTCTGTGAGCCTATCAAAAATAAAGCAGCTGAAAACAGGGGAAATCAGCACCACATGAGCATAGAAACAAAGTCTATGATTATGGTGACAGATGAATAAGAGTCTGGAAGCACAGTAAGAATCACTGAAAATGTAGGTAAATTGCATACCAATTGTAAGCCATATGTGGAATAACACTGGGTGAATACGTCCTGCCATGGTTGTATTATTTGTTTGCCAATATATTTTTGCTTTGTTTTACTGAACTGAAAGGGGTGAATGATTACAGGCCACCCTTTACAAAAGTAAGTTGTGCTTTGAAAAACAAGTAAGAAACCAGAAAATATTTGGTTGGGTTTTTTTGTTGGTTTTTTTTTTTTTTTCTTTTTTGTTTGTTTGTTTGTTTGTTTGTTTATTGTGGTTTTGGGGTTTGTTGGGTTTTTGTTGGGTTTTTTTTTTGAAGAAGAAGAGGAATATCTTGAAAGTTATTGTCTTGTTATTAAGATTTTTACGTGGATGACATTTGGGATTTTATAAAAAAAAACCAACTTTTTTCTCATTTGAGCCAAAATGCCGACCAGGCATAACCATGTTCCTACTTACATGAATGTAACAATTGCCTATTGCTGATATGAGATAAACTGAAGATGCATTTTTTCCTCCATGCCAAATAAACTGTGACTCAAAAGTGTTCCAGGCAGGCAATGAATTATTTTTATTTGCAAAATAGTAGCACAAAGCATTTACTAAATCAGATTATATCTTTAAGAGGAAACAATAGAAGATGGAAATTTCACCAGAAGATTGGTAGGGAAAAACTTTGTGTATGAAAAGCCATCATATGATCCACCAGACTTAATCATCTACTGGGTACAAAGTTGGAGGGAAAAATGTAGAAAGCTTTCAACAGAAAAGAAATTCTAGTTCATGTATATCAAAATGTGGAATTGGAGAACTTGCAAAATCTACTAATAAATTCTTATGCAAACTTTTGGGAAATGTTACTCTGGGCAAACAAGCCTAGTAGATTCAGAAGTGGCAAGTTCTGATTTAGATATCAGAAGAATTCAGACCACTCTGAATATAGGTCCATATAATGTCTGAGTA
The DNA here is from genome assembly GCA_026413545.1 of Cichladusa arquata. Lineage (NCBI taxonomy): Eukaryota > Metazoa > Chordata > Aves > Passeriformes > Muscicapidae > Cichladusa > Cichladusa arquata. Next base: position 35,057,694 of record JAOTQP010001652.1, on the reverse strand, counting down.
AAGATATTTCTAATCCTTAAAAATCAGAGGCTATCCCTCCAATATTCCTTACTTGGTGTTTATGAATGATGGTTGAAGATCTCAGTCAGCCTCTGAAGTTCTCACTACTTTGTCATACTACCACAGTTATTTATCTTAGTACCATATTCCCTTGTCTGACACACATCTGTAAACAGAAGGTATTTGATTTCTGATGCATATTATCTTTGGATATTAGTGAGTTGTGATGTTTGGGTAGCTGGAAATATATGCAAAAATGTCTCCTTTTATTGGAAGCACAGATAATCCCTCAAAGTCTGTTTCAGACCACTTTGCTAAAGAATATATGGTAATACAGTCTCACACAAAAACACAGTAAACACCTATGCAAACTCACGTGCAATCTGCTTCAATGTTTTACGATGCTATGGAATCCTTTACTATGTATTACTGTATTAATAATAAATTGTATTAATTTTATTAATAATTAATAAATAATTATTTTCACATGATAATCATGTTAGGTAATTGAGCCCATTTACTTTAGCCCCTGTAGCTAATAAAATGCTTAAGATAATCACATAATAACTCAGAATCTGCCAACCTATAAATAACAAGCTTTTGGAAAGTGTTCTCAAATTTGGTAAGAAGAAAGTATGACAAATCATTGCAGCTTTACCTGGTGCAATTAAACCCTTGCAAAACAATGCTTGTCATCACCTCAGGCAGAGAGTTGCACCTCAGGAATTTAGAATTTCCCAGCTAAGTTCGTGGAAGACAGCACAGTCTGAGGCTTCACAGTGTGGTTAGCCGTCTCCATCCTAAAGGCATTGCGTTGTCATGGGTTGCTACTGTTTTGCACCATGGAAAAAAAATAAAAATGGAGAATTCCAGGAAACACCATAACACCATCCTGATGTGAATATTGCCCTGAAGTTTGTATCTAAATAACAAGTGGGATACAAGAGAATATTGAACTATTAATATACTTGTGTGCAACTATGAATAGGTCCTGAACTGTTTGGGAGAAAAGTAGAAACAATGCCTACTGCTGTCCATTGTGTGAAAAATGGAGAGCAGTTCAAAACAGGGAGAACACAGATAAGTCTGAATAAATAGTCTGCTAAATGTGATACACAGACATGTTTTAATAGTTATAAAGCATCCTCCTAAGATGTAAAGTTTCTTTGCAGTTTATTCTTCTAAAAGATGTGGACATAGCATTGCAAAGACATAACTGAGCAGGTGACACGCTGACGCGCTGACCAAGATTATGCAATTTTCTCTGGGGTTGTTTCAAGTTAAGGTTTCTTGTTACAATTTAGGTTTCCAATTCCCAGCACAGGATTGGTTGTGTATGTTTAGGAAATCTCAGTGTCTCTGGAGACAAATAATAAACTGGGTGAACTTGACTCTATAAAATGATAAACATGGAGTTAATAATTTTCTTATTCACTCTTCGTCATTATCATATTGTATTCCACAACAGATTGTAACATACGGAAGTGATGACACTGCTTTCCTATTCCAAGAGTATGAATTATAAAAGCACAGAATATCTGTACCCTGGGAATGGAAATGCGAGGAACAGAATGAGGCTGGGGGTCCAATTTGAGTGTTGAAGTTCTATGACAAATAAATTAACAAATCTGAACTAATGAGGTAAGCCTGTCTCCTAGCCAGCATTAGTGGAAGAGTTGTTTTACAGTCTAGGTAGTTACTGAAAGGTGAACTACACAGAGAAACAATATATATCTTGGTAACAGCTGTATTACTTCATGGGTACCATATTGAGACATTACTTACTTTAGATCTCCAATTTAATTCATTTTTTCTGTGCAAGGAATATTCAACAGTCCAGATTGTTTAATGGACCATAAACAAGAAACAGTTGTGAATTATAAGAGGCTGCCCACAAGGTGCATTTTTTTAACTTCTGATAGTCATGATCAGCCACAAAGTGCAGTGAAAGTGCTTCATGATGCTAGCAGCATTTTTATTTAAGTGTTTAAGTTTTTTCACCCACTTGCTGATATATTTCCTGTTCTATTACAGGAAAATAGTACACTAGCTTTTAATTTGCATACTTAAGAACCTCATCCAGCACAACTAAGGCAATATCCATACTAAAAGCACTTGTACACATGCAAATTATATATATGTAATGTAGTACTCCTGTTGTAGTTGTGGCTTAAACCACCAAAATGTTTACCATTCTTTTATACATCATTCTTTTGTGAGGAAAAAGACAAAAGAGTGATCAAATAAAGTTAAGTTGTTTGCTAAACCTGCATGCTGGGATGTGACTGTATGCATCAGGGCTTGACCTCTAATTAAAACAATGTATCGTGACGTTTTTGCCAGACAGTCATTGTGTATTCATCAAGCTGGTGAAATTTTAATTCTGTCTCAATATTTTAATTTTGATGGACTTTATTTTAAAAATGGCTCTATATTAGATGTCTCTATTTTCTTAGTGTTTTTTGAATCATGTTCTTCCCACTGTAATTCAATTAAGATCTTTAAGCTGTTGTTTGTTTTTCAACGGTATTTGTTTATTTTTGTGATTTGTGTGCTAGATTCTCAGCTAGAACATACTGACCTACAGTAAATTTACTTAAAGTAATGGAAAGGCTTTTTAAAAATTAAATTTCATGTAATTTAGAAAGGCAAGATTCACCTTAAAACACCAAGTCCACTGAAAACAATTTATCATGTGAGTTCAGTTTAATATTCAGATCTTAATCCCAGTTCTGCAATTTTCTTAGAGTGTTTTTTCTTATGTCACTGTTTACTTCAGCTAGATATAGAAACTCTGCACATGCTAGTGTAATTTGTGGTTGCCAAAGTTTAGTTTTAAAGCAAACTCTAATTGTCAAAATGTGTCTTTTAAAAATATGTTTTCCTCTGTACTGAGCCAACCATTGTAGTTCATTTCAAATATTCACTGACTTCTACTCCAGTCTACATTCTGAAAAAGAGAAATTGTGAGCTGCTGCACTCTTTCTGAAATGTAGAAATAGTTTATATATCTGGATTAGTATTCCAAAGGTAAGGATGATAAACTGATAAAATTTATTAAATGATTTATTAAATGAATGCATTCTACTTATTATAGTCATTCATATAGACTATATATAATTACTTAGTACAACCAAGGGCACTCTGAAAATTATTTTGCTTCAAATATATTTTTTCTGTTTTCAAGGCAAAGTCTGCAACATCTGTTTCCTAAAATTCAAAGGTCCTTTGGAACCTGAGCTTAAAATATGCTTAAGTAAAAATTAGTACTCAGAAATCATAGATTGTTTTGCGTAAGTAGGACTATGCTAAAGAAAATGTGATTCAACATATATAAATGGATTTTTAGTATAACTAGCTTGGAGGCTATAAGAAGTACAGTGTTAACAACATGATTTCAATTATTGAATACTTATCTGTAGTCGCTGTAACTTTCCTGGTGCTGAAACCAAGAATGTGTAAAAGGGATAGGACCAGATCATGCAGCTGATGCAATAGTTTATATCTGTTACTCTCTCTCTTTGGCTGAAACTGAAATAAATACATCACTGTGCCTAAGGGCTGCACACATTCTTTTTTGCAAAGGTCTTTTCCTCCCTTAATGGTTGTACAGTGTTCTCTGATTTATATATCTGATGAGCCTGTAAAACCATTCATTATATGTCCTCTTGTCTAGCACAATCATCCTTTCATTTTCAGTATACTTACCAATTTTTCAATATTCAAAACTTGAGTTTAATCTACTAGTTTTAATAGCAGCAATCTTCTTGATTTATATACTCCACGTGTCCTCTCCTTTTCCTTGATTTCTCTTTCTTCTTTTAAATATGATGAATCTTAGGATTCAGATTTATTAGGTACCCAGTAATTTACCTTTGTCTACTATCAATTTCCTTTTGCCATTTGTGTGATATCTCTGCTAGTCTCTGTCTGGATCTCCTTGACCCGATATATTCACAGGAGGAGACACTAATCCAGCCCAAAATAATTTTCTGTTGCAGAAAGCTGTCAAAGCCTTCTATCTGGGCATCCTGGCCAAAACACAGCTGCCAGACCACTTTTCTTAGCAGAGGCAGTCAAAATAATACTATTCAGGATAAAACAAACTGCAGTATTGGGTTGTGGATTTGTTGAACAATACTACTTAAAAGATTTCTCAGATTCCATCATAAAAGGCAATGGGCACTCCATTTTCAGAAATATTTCTTAGTTTCTGAGGATATGGACAGACAAAGAATATACTATTGGGAATACCTCTCAATATCTTTTAAGTTTGAATAAATTCTAACTCTTTTGCTAATCTACATTTTGCAGGAAGGTATTCCTATAACAGGCCTGGTTTAAGGTATGTCTTGCAGAAATTATAAAATGCAGTCCTATAATTCTGTCTTAGGGAGCACAGACAGAGGGTGATTGGTCTCCTAACCTGGGTGATCAGGTAACAAGAATTTTAGTGTGCACCTTTGAAGGCAGGAATTACATATTTTGGACGTGGCATATCAGATGGGTTTGAATTACCACTCTGATCTTTTAATTCTGATCATGCCCACGATGCTTTTGTATCTGTAAATAGATCTGTAAAATAACCAATAATCAAAACTCTTGTAGTGACTTAAAAAAGAAAGTTCATGTATTTTGTATCTAGATTGACATAAACAAGTATCTCACAGGAAAAAAGCTTGAGAAATTTTACTCTTAAGAGTTGTTGGCCAAACACTGGAGTATAAATCAAAGTCAAAACCAACAAAACCTAACTTCCTCAGGGCAAGTGAAAATATTTCCAAATTCTACATATGAAGTTCAGAAATTACACACAGCAGAAAACAATACTACTTTTTCGTCTGTATCCTACTACTCTAAAGAGTAAATTCTGCATATAAACTTCCTAGCATAAAACCAAGGAAAAAAATATGAACCAAGGCTCTAGAAAGTGAATAAACTGGCTTTTTAGTCCATTTCTGAGTTAAAAATTTTTGGTAATTTTTTGGATTCTGCCAATTACAGAGGTGACTTGCAACAGCTGTTATCCTCCCCATCATATTAAGTGCTAATATTAAAGATAAACTGAGGGGTAATAACCCTATCTGCTGCTAATGTAAAATATTATGGCAACATTTCTAAAACCTCTAAATATCTTTTTCTTGAAGACAACACAGTTCAAATATAAAGAAGAAACCTATTTCCTCAAAATAGGTGGGATTTGATTTATCTTGAATACTGGTCAAAAAGTTATACTCTGAAAACTGGCAATACTTATTCTTTACCAATCAATGATCTGACCATCTAATTTTTGAGGATTAGAGCATTATTCAATTTTCAATTTGAAAACAAAGGAAATATATGGATATATTTTTCTTGCATTCTTAGTTAACATTAGCTGACATCAGCAAATATTTATGCTTCTGTTGGGGGAAGGGAGAGGTTTACTTAGTATAGCTGGAGTATGAAATAGGCTTATGTCTTTTCCCAGTGAAATCCATACCTATTTGGAGCATTATCTGTATTTTGACACAGAGGTCTCACAAGCTGTCTTGTTTACTTTTAAACTTCCATTGATTGTAATATCTAACTGGAAGCTTGAAAATAATTATTTTCCCAATATCCTTTTTGTCTTTTTCCACTTAGCAGATATCAGACATTCCCCAACACTTATGTTTGAGTAAGCTGAGAAGTGATGTTTATGAACAAAAAAAAAAAAATTTAAAAAAATCAAGCTACGTATAGCACCTATCTTGTCAAATATCTTAACACACAGAGATCAAACACAGCAGACTAACTACGGGAATAAAATTTATTAATTAATTGCTGCTGCAAAGCCAATATGACGAGCACCAAACATTGTGAATTTTATTAGTGTCTGAAAAACTTTTGGCTTTGTTTGTCTGTTATTTTGAAAAAAAAAAAATGGTGATGGAGTGCCGGGTCAAAAAAATATACTTAGAATTTGGCAGATTTTTACCATAAGGAAAGAACAACAATGCCATTGATCATTTTAAAACACAATCTATTTTTAGGTGATGCAAAAAAAGTTTTTGGCTTACTCCAAAATCACCGCAGTTGATTTTATCATTTAGTGGTTGCTTTTATTTTTATAGATACAGACCCACTTTACACACATATTAATTTCTAACAGTCATAACTATCTACATATTAATGCATTTCACTTAAATCTCATTTTCTGAAGTCCATGCTTTAGTTTACAAACCTATGCCCAAAATGCATTTTCAAATCCATGAATATTTTTCTCCAGAAAAGGCTGTACCTCTATCCTATCTAATTTGACTTTATTTTCAATAGGTCTGACCAAAAATATGCAATGAAACTCTCTTTCAAGAATCAAGACTGGAATTTGGAGTTTTAGACCTCTCCCATGTGCAGAAATCTGTATTTCAGTTTGGATGCGTATGTACTGCAGGCAACTGCTGGACCTCATATTAGCAAACACAGAGGAAGTGATCAAGGATAAGAAGGACAGGTGCACTCCAGGCTGCAGTGACCATCAGAGAGCTGAGTTCAGAACGCTGAGAGAAGGCAACAAGGTAAAAGGTAAGATCACAACCCAGGAGGGTTAAATGGGTCAGATGCTGACTAAGGATAAGGAAAAGGTCAAGGTGTTCTCCTGGAATTTACCAGTAAGGTCTTCCCTAAGAAATTGTATCCTGAGAACAGCGGGAAAGTCTGGAGTAATGAAGACTCACTCCTGGTAGAGAAGTATTGTGTAAGGGAACACTTGAACTACTGGGAACCACGAGCCAATAGAACAGAATGTAAGCTCCAACCAGTGCTGAGAGAGCTGGGTGATGCCATTCTGATGACATTCTTTGAAAGGTCATGGAAAGTGGATGGTGTTCCCCAGGACTGCAAGAAAAAAAAAGCCCCTGCTGTCTTTAAGAAGGACAAAATGAAAGATCCAGGAAAGTATGGGCTAGTTGGCCTGAGCTCAGTTCATACTGGTGTTGGAAAAAATACCCCTCAAAACCATGTCCAAACACGTTTAAGGGCAAGAAGGTGAGAAATCCAAGCTAGCCTGGATTTAAGAATGCGAAATCAGGCTTGACCATCATGACATAAGAAATATATTTTGTACTGGAAGGTTGATCAAACAATGGAACATGTTATTAAAAGAGGTTGTGGAGTCTCCATCCTGTGAAATATCTAAAACCTGACTGCATATGAACCTGAGCAACCTGCTCTAGTCTAGTTCTGCTTAGATCAGGGAGGCTGGAACAGTCAATCTAGTGAGGTCCCTTCTAACCTCAACTGTTCCGTGATGCTTTGATTCTGTAAACTGGTAGTAAACCTCATCAAATGAGAAAATCTCTTATGTCTCATTAAAAGAATGGTACATGTCATACCTGAATTATGGTGGATATTATGGTGGGCTTACTACTGCATGGGTTAAAATTTCACTGAGAAAAATGAAACAAAAAATTATGATATTTAAACAGATATTTAGCTCTGTCAAAAAAAAAAAAATCTGTTTTGCAAATACACTGAAAATAATTTTGAAACATTTTCAGAAAAAACACATTGTTTACAATTGAAAATTATACTTCTAAGAGAAGTCCCATTAATGATATTGAAAAAGAAAACTTAAAAACTGATACTTTATTTTTCAGATATAGAGGAAACTAATCAGAAATTGAAAAAGTAAAGAAAAAAACCACCAAGAAATCTCAGAGTGAGAAATTATTATTTAAAAATCCCCAGACATATAGAATGTGTAGGTCTGTTAATAGACTTTCAAGTCAGGAATATAGTTTCAGATGGCTGCAATACTTCTCTTTAATATTAGATATTTGCCCAAAAGAATGAAGTAAATTTCTGCCCTATATTTTAAGTTGTCACTGAGCATAAATAGGGTGAGTAGGGCCATTGAGAACTTGTAATGGCATTTACAACCTCTGCAAGAAGTAGAGATTGTGAATATAAACCTGTGCCCCAAGACAACAAGAGAATGAGGAGCATTATGGTAATGAGGTATAAATTCAGGCTTTTTCTAACAACTTCTAGTCTCTGAACTGTGGTAATTGGACAAGTTTTTAAGTCAAATATTCTGCGTGAATTCCAGATCTTTTGTTTCTTTAAAGTATTAAACAATCCTCTTTGCTTTAGATAATAAATTTCTATTCATTTAATGTCCTCAGTCATTGAAAAATACTTTTGAGAAGGATTAGGTGATAAACCCTATTGTATTCAATGGTGTAATGATGCTACAAAGCACAATATTATTTTACATCCAAGGAAAAGAAATCTCTGCCATGCACTATCAGGAAGGAAGTGATTTCAAACATAGATCAGCTTAATTTCTCATTACACTATCAAAGAGGCAGCCTAAAGGAATTAGTAGTCATTGTGATAAACTAGTGACTGTTGAATACAAAGAATATGAAGCTAAATGGAGAGTTGTTGAATTTGATACTGATCACGGAATTTTCCAGTATTTTAGAACAATATAGAAAGTACATTTATGCTTTCATTCCCTCCCAGTGCACTGGATAGCTAAAATAGTGGTGTTATTTTTTTCCCTACCTTTATCTTCAATTGCATTATAGTGATTTTCCTGAACAAGCAACAGCAAATCAAAAGTCACCAGATGCGGGAGCCACCCCCATCTGTATGTAGGTTCCTTATAGGGATGTTACAATTTTTATGCATAATATTAACTCAACATGACCCTTCAAAGGGCAGGAAATATTGTAGTAGGTTAGGAATTTAAAGTAAAGCCAGAAAGACATTTCCTTCATGTATATACTCACTACTTGTACAAATATATGTCTGCAGAAAAATCAAAACCATTAGCAAATTATTTTTTTGTTTAAGGATACCCTTTTTTATTGTGAGCAAATGCTTCGTACTAAAGTTAAACAGTTGTAATAGAGATTCTGTAAAAAGAAGAAAGTAAATCCCAAGGTCAAGCAAAAATCCTACAGAGCTTTAAAAATACTTGGTGGTAACTCTGTGCTGAAAAATCTCAACTCAGTTTTCAATTGGGCCCAAAGTTTTCATCTGTTTAATGTTATGGCTCCTCAAACGCAAAGTTCCAAAGCAATGTTGAATTTTCTAAGACACTGAAGAGACTGAGGTTTCAGATACATAATGACCAGGAAACATCTGTCACTCTCCTGAATTACTACAAAAATCCTTTTTTAGACTTTTAATGTATGTGTACTTCTGAAGTGATGACATTGTTTAATTTAAGGGAAGGGCAGAAAGAGAACAAAAGAAAGGGCCTGATTCTTTAAGCTGATCTTGAGGGCACTCAAATAGCCAGAGCAAATTCTTGGCTCTTTTTTCATCTTCAGGACTTTCAAAATGCATTCCAAGTCAATTTAAAAATTTGAAAATGCTACACTTCGGAGTTGGCTATGAATTATTTTGTATGATGCTTTATAATGAGAAATAAGTTGCACCCTGCATTTTTTTATCCAAAGACTCTGTAACAGTTAATTTGTCAGAAAATTCTGGCAAAAGACAGTTGAGATACAGATCTGTGCTACAGATGATGGTGGCAAATGATGCTGATAAACACTCATGACCTACAGTAGTTTGATAAATGTCAGAGAATCAACATGCTATGATGAATTGTGAGAGACAAGTTTGCGTTTTAAAAATTCACACAAACCAGAGACTTTTCCTATATCACTTTAATTATGCATACATCATACTTCTTTAAAAACATTTTTAGACAGCATTCAGCTGTAGATATTATTTTCTACAGTTGAACATTCAAAATGTTAAAATTGCCATAACTAGAGCAAAGAAAACATTCCCTCATCATAAGTAGCTCATAAGTAGCTGAAATTCCAGTGTAACTTAACTGTGGTCCATTAAAGGATATTACAGACCTGAATGGAGAGAAGGAAAGAAAACCAAGGAAGGAATACATGAAAGAAAACCCATCTACTGATCTGATCAGAAACAAAATTTAATAAAATTTGAGAAAAATATAATTTATTGTTTTTTGATTACTAAAGCCAGAAATGCAGTGTTGCTGTGTTACAATGCAATTCTTTTTTTCTTCCAGAATTTCAGTGTAAAGCTAGGAACAGTAAATACTGCTTCCCTTTTAGAAAATAGTATAATCCTAAAAAACATGATCCATTTAATGCTCAGAAGCAATTGGCTGTCTGAATAATAATATTAATAATAGTAATTACAACTCAGACCAGCATGCTATGTTCCTCTTCCATATCACAACATTGCTGCTATTATTAGTAGAACACATCCAATAGCTTTCACTTATTTCATCAGGGGATGCTAACTACTTAACACTTCCAAATTCAAGTGCAGTTATTCTGGCATGCAAATCAAAATGTAGGAATTTTGTCTTAAGCATCCTCTAAAAAAAAACCAAAAAAACACCCAATTCTGCATAATCCAAATACCATTGTTTATTTACCACAGTGCAAAAATAAGTGCATGTCCCTCTCCCAGTACTGCTTGCATAATAAACTGCCATTTACTTTTAACTGGAAATATTATACCTTGATTAAAATAGAATTTACATGTCTTCTGATGTAATGAATTTTCCAAATGAGTAGGACCTATTGATTCAGCTTTTGCGTCACTGTGCACAATTATGTTCTGTGATGTCCAGTGTTACAAATGCCTCATAACTAACGGTGCTATCAAGAACTTGTTCTTTGTAGACCTGCCTATGGCCTTTCATAATGATGGTTTGAAGAGTGCAGGCACAGGATGACAGCAGAAGCCTTGAAATGAAAGCATGGATTGAAACCAGAAGTATACAGACAACTCAACCACAGTCAACTTCTGGTCATTAGGGGAAAAAAAATGTGTTAAGGAAAAACAGTTTCAAGGATAACAAGTAGACAAAGAGCAAGAACCCAAGTATGTAAAACACAGTACATACATACATACAATGACTGAGAGCATGCTAAAAAACCATGTACCCAAGGTGACACTGAAGAGAAGAAGAAACCATATTCATAAACATTATAACTCTTGAGGGAAGGAACCTCCCTATGGAAATCAGCCTTCTCCTGCTGGAGGACTTGGGATGGTGATAACTCACGCCAACCTTTTCCTCTAAAACAGAAGCCACCAGCCTCAGGAGCCAGGGTGGCCCTTGACAGGTGAACCCAGCACCAGCAAAAGAAGGAGATACTAGAAAGAGTTTTTTAGTCTTAAGCAATCTAATTCAAAATAAAAACATTCCTATTATAAATGAACTACTAATAAGGCTTTGAACAAATTTTTTAGACTTGAACAGAGAGTAAATTCTCTGCTTTGCACATCTGGTGTGCTCCTTTGGCCTCACACAAACTGCAGTAGGTTAGTGCAGGAGTCTGATGGAGAAGTCACACAGCCTAGTCTTAGGAGACAGCCAACTGGTGTCAGAAACAAATTTCACAAGAAAGTAACTATCAGCTTGTGAACAGAGTCTCTGTACAGAAGAGAGGGAAGAACTTCTCCTAACAGAGAAGATATGTCAGTTTTGAGAGGCTCATGCTATTAAAGCTAAAAGGGAAGATCATAATAGAAACATAAATGAAGCAAAATCTGAATAAAATCAACCACATAAAAAGGGGGCAAATATGTCTTTACTATTTACAGACTGGAAGAAAGTGATCTTTAAGCTCTGCGTGTGATATAATCAGAGTATACCAGTGAAAACAAAATTTTATAAAAAAAGTAGAAATCTAGCAGAGTATGAAGAATGTAGGGTGGAAATATGTTCATTAAATAACAAGTTGACAAGAATTTTGATGCTATGCACAACATTTCTCTTAGTTCCTAGAAGGAAGCACCATGCAATGCAACTACAGAAAGCAGTTCTTGAGAGACATAAATTATAATGAAATGTGAAATTTAATAGATACTTTGACGAACAAACCTTAAACCACAATATTGATTAAAAGCAATGTGCCTGGGATACCAGGAAGTAAAAAAGACTGCTTCAGAAGCTACAATGATTGCAGGTACCATTTTGCACTTACAGAATTAGAATCAAAGGAAGGGAGGGGTGGGCAATAGGATAATGATAGACTAAATCTCATATCTAGGTGATACTTTGAAAATTTAAATCCTACCCTATGTCTGAAATAAGCAAACCCCTTCAGTTCTGCTTTGCTTTGATTTTTATTTCACATTTAGTTATGCATTATGGCTCCATTTCTTCCTGACAGACACCCTTGACAGCTTACATAGTGTGCCGGGTTGTTCTTACAACCACCACTGAAGCAGAGACGCACCATCTCCAAAACAGACACATATCTGAAAATAGGACCTCCAGATACTAACAACAAGAGAGGGAAAAGCAAGCTTGTTTTCAGCTTTAATTTGTTTTACTCAGTTGAAACGTGGTAGAATGAATAAGAAAAGATAGCATAAGAATCAAATGTCAAAACCCCATAAACCAAAATATCTCAGGCATGCATTATTAATCTTGTCTGGTTTACCAATTCAAATCTAGGGTAGCAAGCAAAAATCCTCTCCTGCAAAAAGAAGTTAAAGAAATAAACTGGAAAATGTAGAGGTTGAAATGCAGCAAAGTTACAGTTGCTGCATTACTTTTGCTATTAAATAGTGTCTAATTACATAACAGTGCTGCTTTGGCAACAATTCATATCTCAGTTTTAAGAGTGGCAGGACTAAACTTTTTTGGTTGAGTATTTTATTCAATCTCCTTAAATCACTTTGACTGGATCACAGAACTTTTTAATATTAGTATTTTGGGGTTTTTTTTCCAGGTAGAATCATGTAATATCTTTAAATGAGTTCAGAGTTCAACTTTTAAATTATGTAGCATAAAATAAGCATAGTTTGTAATTTATCTCTGATATGTTATTGTGTTCTTAGGTTACTGACAGCTACAGGCCACAATTTATGTATCAATTTGAAAGACTTTACACTCATTTTCTCAAGTCTTTTCTATAAATTAGTATATAACATCTTAAAAAATGGTATATCAGAATGTTGAAATGTGAAATAACAGAAAGCTCCAAGACACACGTGTAATGTGTAACTGAGGATAGCAGAGAATTTCAAAGATAAATCCTCACTTTATAAGATAAATAACAGCCAAAGGGGATATTCTGTATAGAAATATAAATTTGAAATCTTATGCCTCGAGCTGGGGAGGAATGAAGATGTTGGAAGGGTTTAGAAAGGAAAGCAGTTCGGGTACAATTCCAGTGGTAGAGACTAGAGATTTTCCGTCTCCTGCTGAGTTTCCCACTTCAGTGGCATTCAGTAGGAATCATAGAATCATTTAGGTTGGAAAAAAAGGTATTATCAAGTTCAACCACAAAACTAACATTGCCAAGTCCACCTCTAAACCATGTGTCACAGCTACACATGTTCAAAATACCTCTGGGGATGATGAACTAACCACTTTCCTGGGCAGCCTGTTCAGAGCCTGACAACTATTTTTGTGTAGAAAAAACAAACGAGCCGGGAGATTTAAGCAGTTTTAAATTTAAGCCCGGAATTTGCAGCAGCTCCCAAAGCAGTTTGCTCTGTAACACTTGCTGGAACTCAGGCACGTGACAAGATTCAGACAGAACTATATGAAAATGCACACATCCTGAATCCCAAAGATAGGAGGGATGTGGCAATAATTATACAGAGACAGTAAATAAGCAAAACCCCAAGCAGAGAAGATCAGTAATGCACTCTGCTTACTGACAGAGACTGCTACTTTTTCCTCCCAGTGCATTATGGAAATTTAAATTTTAATCTCTCAACCGGCATGCCAAATGCCAACAAGAAAAGGCAGAATAGATTCTTGTCTTACTGTTGGGCAAGTGAGGTTAGCAGGAGAATTTCTATAGCCAATTCCTGTTCCTGAGTAGAGGATTTATGTAAATCCAGCTAATGAGACTAAGTTGTCAGAAGCAGCAGTTTACATTTAGAAAAACCCAACAAAATCCCTCAAATAGAAAATGTAGCAGAAGCTTTGGGATTTATTCCTATTTTATAAAATTCCAAAAGAAGAAGTAATTTTCCTACTGAGATGCTTTATTTAATAGATAAGGAGTGAGAAAACATTTACAAATTTTTCTACAGTTCTCAGTATTAGTATGATGCTAGACTGTGCAAAGTTCAGAAAAAAAAGCAAAAAATAACCCTGAATATTTCTTCTCTTTGAATGAGTCAGGATAAAACCATTTAACTGTACATATTTTAGACTGATGACATTGAATTAAGTAGTGTCTGCATATAAAGATACCACAAATAGAAAGCAATTGATTTTTTGTAAATCTATTTTTTTAAAATAGGATTGAATGTCCAAGAACAGGCCAAGGGAAGTACACTTATCTAATCAGTGAATATTTATGTAATTTAGTATGTATTTCATGTAAATTACACATTGAGTCCATATGCATGGCAATATAACTGAACTCTAATTTTATTCTCCAGATTTAACCACTGAGCATAAACCAGTTCTTTCTTTTCTGTTTACTGTGCCTGGAATTTCGATTCAAATGGGCAGGAAGAAATTAGTGTTGCCTGGTATAAATCTCTACTAATGAGTATGACTCTCACTAATGAAAGGTAAGAATTTCTATTTGCATGGAAAACTTGCCAGGGTCCTGTTACAGTCAGACACAGGATTCTGGAGTAGAGTAAATAGAATGCATATTAATTGTGCCCTTCAGGGACAGATCTTCTATTACATTTCTGAAAAGGTAACCTCAGTTCCATATCCTAAAGAAAGAAACAAGAACAAGGTTTAGTCACTTGAAGTAACATTAATCCTAAACCATGAGAGGATTAGAAATCATGTCACTTCCCTATCATTTTCACCCTAACCTAGGATTTCCTAATGATTCACTATAGGTTAATGTCTGCTCCATACATGCTTGACTGTGAATCTCATTCAAAGGGGCTAAACTCTTTTTGTGCACTATATAGGCAATGTAGGTGTCCACAGATGGTTCTGAGTATTAGCTCTTGTAATGTCTAAAAATGTTTATGGATCCTGCCTGAAATAATTTTGTCTGCTGGATGATGTCATCTCCTAAATGGCATTGATTTTTCTTGAAACTAGTCTTCCAAGTAGTCTTTCAGTCCTTTGAAAACCACTACATAAGTCTTTCAAGAGATTCTCCTGACCCTCATCTCTTTTTCATCACAACAGCTATTTCTGTCTTAAAGAAAGAGAAGTAGTCATACAGATGAAAATGCTAGTGGTGGGAACTGTATTTTTTCTCCTAATAGAAACACACCTGCTTGACAAATGAGGTTTTAAACAAAACAGATGACACATGCTTGAATTCATAATTCTTCCTAATGCATAGGCAAAATAATTCAACTGAAATGCTCTAGTACTTAATATATTTCTTCTAAGGAGAAAAAAACGGAGGCAATAAGCCATGCAATAAATAAATATTTAGCATACATACCCTCAAGGCACTTCCATCACATTTTACCAGGAAGAGCAATATTTAAAGTATGCAATATAGACAGGATTGGCCCAAAACTGAATACACACAATTGCTCAACTGTGTTAGAGAAACAGTATTGAAAAGAGCACTTACTTTTATTTTTCATTTTTTTACTGAAACTCAGAAAAAAAGTCCCCACCAGTATTTTTTAAGATGTAAAAAAATCTCTCCCAGGCTTTTATATACTGAAATGGCTACAAGCTGCATCAATATTCACAACAAGTTTGCAAAGCCTCTCTCCATCATTTACTAACAGTCTTGACGCACTGGTGAGGTTCCGGATGACTGGAAGCTGGCCAATATGACACCCATTTATAAAAAGGGTGGGAAGGAGGATCCTAGTAATTATAGGCCAGTAAGCCTGACCTCAGTACCTGGTAAGGTTATGGAGCAGTTTATACTAAGTGCCACCATGCAGAATTTACTGGATGGCCAGGGTGTCAGACCCAGCCAGCATGGGTTTAGGAGGGGTAGGTCGTATTTGACCAACATGATCTGCTGACCCACCTGGTAGATGCAGGGAGGGCTCTGGGTGTTTTCTATTTGGACTTCAGCAAAGCCTTTGACACTGTCTCCCACAGCACACTCCTGGAAAAGCTGGCAGCCCATGGCTTGGACAGAAGCACTCTGTGCTGGGTTAAGAACTGGCTGGATGGATGGGCCCAGAGTGTGGTGAGCTGTGCTGCATCCAGCTGGGGATCAGTCACCAGTGGTGCCCCTCAGGGGTCTGTGCTGGGGCCAGCTCTGTACATTATTTTCATTGATGACATCGATGAGAGTATTGAGTCTTTCTTTAGTAAATTTGCAGATGACAGTAAGCTGGGAGCATGTGTCCATCTGTTGGAAGGTAGGAGGGGGCTCTGCAGAGATATCTGGAATGGTTGGAGGGATGGGCAGAGTCCAATGGGATGAGGGGTTTAATAAGTCCAAGTGCTGAGTCCTGCATTTTGGCCACAATAACCCCCAGGCTGGGGATGGTGTGGCTGAACAGTGCCCAGGCAGGAAGGGACCTGGAGTGCTGGTCAGCAGCCATGAACATGAGCCAGCAGTGTGTCCAGGTGGCCAAGAGGGCCAATGGCCCTGGCCTGGATCAGGAATAGTGTGGCCAGCAGGAGCAGGGTGGTCATTCTTCCCCTGTACTCAGCACTGGTGAGGCCACACCTTGAGTGCTGTGCACCCTCAGTTTCGGGAGGATATTGAGACACTTGAGCACATCCAGAGGAGGGAACAAGGCTGGTGAGGGGCTTGGAACACAAACCCTGTGAGGAACAACTGAGGGAGCTGGGGCTGTTCAGCCTGGAAAAAAGGAGACTCAGGGGTGACCTCATCACTCTCTACAACTCCCTGAAAGGTGGCTGTAGGCACGTGGGGTTTGTCTCTTTCTCCGGGCAGCAACTGACAGAACCAGAGGACACAGTCTCAAGCTGTGCCAGGGGAAGCACAGGTTGGATATTAGGAAGAAGTTTTTCATGAAAAGAACCATCAAGTATTGGAATGCTTTGCCTGGGGAGGTGGTGGAGTCACCATCCCTGGATGTGTTTAAAAAAGACTGGAGGTGGCACTTGGTGCCACAGTCTAGTTGAGGTGTTATTGGTGTGGGTTGGACTTGATGATCCTGGAGGCCTCTTCCAACCTAGTTAATTCTGTGATTCTATGAATATAATAATGGAATTCAGAAGGATAGAAAGCTATCTTCTTTGGAAATAAGTTCTCTCAGGATTCAACTAGCATCCCTGAAGTAATTCACTGCAACGAAATGAACTAATTTTGCTTTAAATTATCTAATAAATGTTACATGCCCCAGAATTACAGAAGTAAGGGGGAAACTCACACTGCTATAGCCAGCTGTAGAAGATACAGTATCCTTGCATTCCATGCACTCATGACATAATATGAAGGAATAAAGTTGATATTTGCCCTTTCCTGTCCCTGTCATTGGATTTTAGCCCTGCTGTCAATACAAGCTGTACTCAAGAAAGAGTGCAAGATTCTCTTTAACTCTCTTCTAAGCATCTCCTGTCAGGCTTGAAAGGCTCTATTCCTTTTATCTCTTGTCCTCCTTTCCCATCATGTACATGCTGTATACATGTGTTCACTGTATTTGTGTAGGGAAATATATCTATATGTGTCAAAACTTAACTGGATGGAATAAACTACTTTGCATCTGAAGACACAGATAGAAATGGTACTCATTTAAAGTGCATCCTAAAATAAATCTCATACTTGGGAAATAACATTATGTACAAAATAAAGTCATGCCTTAGATATACAGAGCAGCAAGAATTGGTGGCCATTTTTCTATCCCAATTAGAATAATTCATAATGTACAGTACATCCTGTCAGGTACAATGTGCTGACATCTTTACATAAAAGGACAAAAAGAGTAATACATAACAATAAAATCCCAGGACAGTATCAATTAACACTGCCAGACTAAGCATTTCTTCTTACTTATCTTCCTAGAGTGGCTTATTTAATAAACAAAACAAGACTTCTCAAGAGGATTGTAATGTCATTAGTTCTATTCTTCCTTTAACCTCCTATGCTGAATAGGGCTTTTTTTTTTCATAGTTAGATGTACCTGTCAGAAATGTGACATGTATTTTCTAATCCTGATACTTTATGTCCTTCAATGATGATTCTCCTAGGCACCCTCAGTGGCATTCAAATAGGACCTTGGAGCATGGCACCTTCTCTTTCCCCTCCTTTGTGCTTTTTCTTTCAAGTTTTTTTTTTAAATCTACCATAATTTTCACCTCTAAGATTCTTTTTTTCCTATTTTTACTGAAATATTTTCACTCAGCCAGTACTATTTAAATCTTGGCATGATCAAAGTCTACCAGAGGTACTTGGAAAAGTAAAAAATTATCTCATCAATTATATTTTTATATAAAGACAGGACCAGAAAAGAAAAAATAAAAAATGGGACAAGCTTGGCAACACATCTGCACACACAAAAAACATCAGTCATTTTATGATATGATTTGCTTCATAATTTCCAAAGTAGAATAGACATTTAAAAATGTGGAGTTTTGGAATGAACCGAAGCATTGCAGGTGTATGGGAAGAATACAAAGAGAGGGTTAGGTAGCACACTGAGGCGTAAGGAGAGTGGCTGCCCATATCTCACAATGCCCTGGGATTTCAATCTAGAAGAAAAAAAGTAATTTCTAAAAGAGTTTTTGAAAGAAAGTTAAGGAGGAGGAAAAAAAAAAAAAAAGCAAAAAAAAAAAAGTGCCAAAATATTGAAAGGCTGAATATTTCAGGAATTCTTCTGGGACATAAGACAATATTTGAAGTCCTTGGTTTTTCTAGGAATACAGTAGGTTCTGAAATGAGTCTTTGACCTTTTGCCTCAGCTTAGATACTCCACCTACATGTTTTTGTCCCATAAATGTCCAGTATTCAGATGATATCTGGCACACTTTTCAAAAACTTGTGGAACTTTTTCAGAACTTCTTCATTAATATGTGTGATTAATAAGCTGTGTTTTGGGAAGACAAATAAATTATGTGACTTTTTTTAAGGCAGGTTAGAAAAGTATGGCTAAATATTAATTGATTAGGATTTCTTATCCTGTCAAAATATGCACTAAAGCATACACATAAATGACATGTGACAGGTTCTTAAAATACTCAGTGTTTTAAAGTAGGCACAGAGATGATGACTAGAACAATAGTTACTGCTCTTTCTTTCTCTCTGGTTAACAAATCAAAGTTTAGGGTAGACCACAACATCCTTGTCATCCTCTCTAACTTGATGACTTAAAAATAACAATTTTAGTGAAAACTTGCCTTCTGTTACCCATATACTTGAGAGAAAAGAATATTTTCTGTAAGTGTGGACATAAGAGTTCAAAAATCAACTATTTTTTACAGGGAGGTAGCTGAAGAACAATGAAGTACCACAAATAGAAGTCTGAACACAGTATGACACTGAATTATTCCCCACAACTGAATGTAAACCAGAAGTATTCTAAGTCTGAAGATTTCTTAAAATTAATAAAATCGCTGAAACTAAATTCAAATTTATATTTCTTAGAGGAATGAAAGAAAGTTGTATCACATAAAACATTTTTAAAAGTGAAGCTAGAAAGCTTTCATACTGAAATAAAGCACCAAGTTTAATTTTCTAGTAGTTTAGCAGTATTGTTTTAATATTGCAAAAGGAAAAATATGGTAAAAATGTTACAAGCTTTTAATATTCTATTTTCACACATGAATTCTTTTTGTTTCTGCAGCAAATTAATTAAGCTTATCCTTCTAATCAAGAGTAAAGTGAAATTTTTTTCTTTTATGTGTAAAGCTTCACAAACAGGATGTCTATGTTGATTAATGCCATCTGCAATTCTTTATTAGCCAGATAGTAAAAAAGAATCAACATTCTCCATTTTCTTCTCTGATAAACTAGAAGAAATGATCATTTGAAGCATTTTTGAGGAGGTCCTTACCTTTGAAGTCTCTTGCAGTTTCTTTTGGCAATCTTGAAATGGGATATTTACCTGTTCAAAGAAGATAAGGCATTACTAGTGATATCTCAGAATACATAGTGTAAGTAAACCACATTCATTAGTTAGTTAAATATATATAGATTAATCTTAATTATGTTCCCCTCTGTGTATTTCTCTGATTCTCATCAAGGAAGCTGCAGGGTTCATGAAATGTGATACGCTTGGAGAATTGCAGAAAGGTTAAAAGAAATTATCTCAATATTAGTCGAGTAGCTCCTAAGTGTTGTCCTCCCACTTATTTTTGCATTTATGGGCAAAACACCTTCATTAGTCTAAGCATGTTTCGGTATTTTTTTTAAGTACTAGTGACAGAATTTTCAAGAATATCTGAAATCCAAGTGACTATGCTTACAGTGAATTTCATAGTCCAGGATTTTTTTGCATCTTTTTCCTTTCCTCTTCACTTGTTCTCTCTTGTTTAGCCCCTCTGGTTTAAGTTCTGATGGATCAAGGTCATTTTTTATTTCTCTAATTGAATATTGTCTTGTGCAACAGCATTCTGACTCAGAGGCATTATGACACTAAAGATATGAAAAGAAATGCTATGCAATCTAGCATATGGTACTGTTGTATGGTGTATACAAAGACTTAAGAAAAACATATAATTGCTTGTATTACCTATTTAGTAATCTATTTTTAAATGCTCATTAAATTTTCTGCATCAAATAATTTATTCTGAACTGCAAACTCAGGAAACACACAAAGAAATAAATCCATTTCCAGAGATAAAATCAACCAATTTTTCATTCTTTTCATGACTTCAGGGATCACAGAATACATATTTTGTAGAAATCTCGCCTTATTTCCTGTTAGGTTGTAGCATTTGGAGGCATATCCCAACAGAGTGGAAGTCTCATAAATGCAGCTTCCTGATAAGAGCACATAACATTTACTGTCTCACTTCAGTGCATTTGTTGTTTTTCACTTATTTTCATCACTTTAAAAATACTGTAATGATAACTGAAACTTTCCTTTTGCCTTCAATGTGAAAACATGAAATAATGCCCCCAAGATTGCATATGCAGATGACAGCAGTGTTTCAAGAGCAAAATTTTCAGGAGTCTTGCAGAGGGAGTAAAAAATATGCTGTTTTCATTTCTGCCATGAACAAAGTTTTTAGTGATAGTGTATCCAGAAAAAAAAAAAAATAGTAGATGAGTAGGAAAATACATGGAGGAGTGGGGAAAAAATATTTTTTGTAAATAAGGAATGAATAAAGTTTCTTTACTCTTTCCTATACTATTTATTACACTTGCAAACCTTCATATTTATGCTATAAGACATTCTGCAGCTAGATATTTTTTTTCTATTTATAAAAATAAGTCACTAATCTTTAGCAAAGAAATTATTCTGTAGTAAAAATGGGGCAGATTTACCTCAGTGGGTAAAAATGGGGTAGAAACTACTCTGTCGGTATGCCAGCCTTTATAATCTGAAACACTGAGAAATATAGATAACAAAAAGGAGTTAAGTTTCATTTAAAACACTGTATTTCTAATTGAAATATCATGGAAAGATATGTTACATTTCCACCTCTGCTCAGAAAGTTGGAGAGCCATTTTTCGGCAGACGCACATTCAGCATCAAAACCTGTTCATGACTTAAAATAGCTTTTGTCCCTTATCTTTGAAGGATTCATGACCATAGGAATGACTATAAATTTTTACTGCAATACCATAATTATCTGCTATTGAATATTCAAAAATAAACAGAAAATACTGACCTGAAATTTCAGGTATGCACAAATGATGAAGACAAGTGTTAGAATTATAGTTTGCATCTAAGGCACCATTTTGAAAGAGATATCCATGTATTTCTGAATCAAGTATTTTTTTGCATGTAAACCTTAAAAAACCAAACAAATGTTTACCAAACAAATGTTTACAAAAAGACAAATGCAGAAATTTACAGATTATGCATATTTAATGAAGTTTAAATACTTATTATTGAAAAAAATGTGCTTGTTTATGGACTAAAATCAATCATCTTTTGCCCTTACAAATTCTCCTTGTGTTAGCAATGATAATCTGAAATGGCCTCTGAGCAGATAATTTCTTATTTTGGGGATTGCAGAATGCATAAATTGCTTATTTTGGGGACTACAAGATGAGATAGCTACACACATTCTCAGCTGTAAGCGGCGACATTCTGTCCAAAGGGTGCTAAAATAATACATTATAGTCTGAAATAATAAAGATAAAATCACATAAACATACGATGAAAAATAGCCTGGGAAACTCACACCTTTTTAGTACATTTTCTTATTGCAAATAAAAGTTACCTCCTCTTTTTGTTCCGTTGCATACTAAAAGAAAAATAAATTCCATATATTTTCACCTGCTGTTTCTTTTACTATTTGATACTGTCATTGATGTTCTTCTATTTGGGGATGTTGGGGTTGATTTTGTAGCAAACAGAAAGGATATTTTTACTGTAAATATTGACTAATCTTTTGCCATTCTCACAGTAACGAAATATGACTGCTCCAAACTTGAGCATATGTTTTTGATTGTATGGGCCTTTTCATCACACAAGCATATGCCACTGAGTAAATATAGAGCTGACACATCCTTGTAGTATCTAAAGTGATTAATAGCTATAATTATGGGTGGCAAACATCTATTCTAGCATTGCTCTTTGAAAAAGATGTTCATAAAACTGAGGCCAGAGTAGATCTGAAGATTGCTAAATTAAGTATGTTACCATGGTAGCCACTCACTGTACACTGTATCAGAGCACAGTGAGCAAAAAGACCTTTCTAAAACATTACCAAGTTCTTCTGTCTTTAAATATTTTGATAAATTTTTGAAGTGTTATTTCAGAATGCGTTAATCTGTAATACTCTTGTCAAATATATTCATTTTACTTACTGTGAAATTCAAAGCCTTCTAATGTATTTTAGAATGTAGATTTTCTATCATGCCTCTGTAAACATTGAAGAACTCAGGCATTCCTACAAGTGAAAGATAATCTGTTTGGTTTAATGGCAGTTTTTGAACTACAGCTAGTACTTGAATTACTTGGTGGGGTTTTTTTAACACTTAATCTTCAGAGTGCATCCCAGGGTAGTCTGTTTGGGTAGGTGACTGAGAGACAGTGGAGCTCAAACTCTGTCAGTGTCTTTGCTTCAACATGCACTTGATTATAAGCACCTTTTCAATGTATATACCGCAATTCTGATAGTTTTTCAGTGATTCATAGAACCATAGAATGGGTTGGGTTGGAAGGGACTTCAAAGATCATTTAGTTCCAATTCCTTTGCCATGGGCAGGGAAACCTTTCCCTAGACCAGGTTGCTCAGAGCTCCATTATACCTGGCTCTGAACACTTCCAGGGATGAGACATCCACAGCTTCTCCAGGCAACCTGTTCCAGTGCCTCACCACTCTCACAGTGAAGGATTTCTTCTTGGTATCTAATCTAAACCTACTTTTTTTTTTCAGTTTGAATCCATTCTCTCTTGTCCTGTCAGCACATGTACTTGTAAAATACCCTTTCTTGTAGTCTTCCTTCAGATACTGAATCAACTTTAAATTTTAAATTTTAAAATTTTAAATTCCCTTTAACTTTGAATCTATCAGATTAATTTATGCAAGTGGCAACATACCTTAATTAAACGCCTATCCTGGACTCCTAAAACATGCCCATTCTTCCATTTCATTTTACTTGTAATCAAAATCAGAAAAACATAAACATTATCTTCAATTTTATCCTTTGATTCTCAAATAAACCTTTATAATTTCGATCACAGAATCACACAAACACAGAATCACAGAAAGAGTCAGGTTGGAAAACACCTTTGAGATCATCATCCAACTAGTTCTTTTATACTCATGGTAGAATGAAGTAGGAAAATCTAACTTAAGTGATTCAGAACTAACCAGTGTCAACCTGCTTCAGCAGCTGCCAGCATAAAAGTCCTTTTGTGATAGATCAAACACTAACCACTGGACTGAAAATTTGAATACATAGATGTAATTTTTGCTCCTACGTTTTCTGATTTTCCCTAAGCTTTCTAATTTTTCTGTCATAAATATCCTCAGTTATAAATGAAAAATTCCTGTATTAAATAAGATATTATTCTAAACATGATTAGGTCTAGAATAGGTTTTGAAAATTAAAAATTTAATGAATAGCAATGGGTCAGGTTATTAAGATCTAAAATCACAGACATCAATCCTAGGGTCAATAAAAGATCACTCACATTCAAAGTCCAGTAAGATATTTACATCTGCAGTGATCTTACTACCTCTCTAACATAAAGATTGGCAGTGAGCAGAGGAGAAAATCTTTGAGGTTCATTTATCTGACTGTTGAAATTGTCAATCTCATCTGATCTATTAGGACCAAGCCCTCAAGAGTTCTACAGTGATTTGCTTTGCGTATGCTGAAACTGCAAAACAATTCCTACTCTGCTTTGCCTGCCCCATTACAGCCAATATTTGTGTGTGAGTGCAAACACACACTGACACATGCCAGCATTAAAAGGGAACAAGTGAGAGAACTGACCTTAAAAATTCTTAGTTTACACTATAGCATACCACTCATTTAAAGATGACGAGAGTTAAATAATTGTCAATAATTTAAAACAAATACAGTTTACCTTCATAATACTTCTAAAGAAATTTAAATCTTGACAACCAGTCACCTTTTCTTTTTGAGAAGATTGGAAATGCAATTGATAATAGGAGTACAAGCACCATAATTTGGATCTACATAAAGTCTTTGATAATGTCTCAAATGATAGTCTTGAAAGGAAATCTAGCAGGAAAGATTCAGGTTAAACATGGGAACAGATAAAGAACTGATTAAAGTAAAGTGATTAGAAAGTAAAGTGTTGAAAAAGGCCACAGGGGAGTCAGTTTTCAGATCTTCATTGCTTCTAATCTGCATAAATTACTAAAACAGAGAAACTAGCTGTAGAATTGCCAAATGCACTGATGACTTAAAACTGAAATGAAGTAGTAAGTGGAAAGCAAAAGAATTAAATGATAATTCCCCTTGGAAAATGGTTTACATATTAAAAGGAAAACAAAATTTAAGAATGATAAATATAACATACAAAGTATTGCCTGTTTTTCCTTAGAGAAGCACAAGAAGCCTACTCTTAAATACAACACAAACTTTAGGGAACTTTTCTGAACCTGTCTAGATGATTGAAAAACTACGAGAATGACAAACAATTCCCATGTACTGCAGCTTGGGGCAGGCGGCGGGGAGTGGGGAACAACTATCAGCTCAGAAAAAAAAATCTACAATCATAACACGTGCAGTGGTACAATATGGTACAACAACTAATATTAAACGCTTTTCTATTCGAAATTTCAAACAAACAAACAAACAAACAAACAAAAAGAAAAAACGTCACATCCCCTTCCACTAACAATACCAAAAAGTTACCAGAAAATGGAAAATATTTCCACTAAAGTTATTCTTGCCATCTTTCCTATCTCCTAATTTTTCAACTCAAATAAAAATTAGCATCTCCTAGCTCCAATGGAAACACTGAAAAATAAAGCATTACTAAACACATTGAAAAACAACGTGTTGCAGGCTTTTTTGTGTTTGGTTTTGATTTTTTATTTGCTGGGTTTTTGTTTTGGGGAGTTGTATATTAGTATTGTTATTGTTCTCTTTTTTAACTTACACGCAGAAAAATAGTATAGAAATGTTGAGGATGAGACTTACAGGAAAACATCTACTTATATATTATTGATAGCACAAATATTACAACCCAGTCATAGCCTATGTATTAAAAATGCATTAAACACTTAAACAATTAGAATATTCATGTCAGAGATGATGAATAAATAAGTGGTATCTCACAGGAAGCCAAATATGATGATGTTCACCATCACCATAATTTGGCCCATGCACTATTCTACAGAAATAGTGTTGTAATTATTTTATTTATATCCTTCTGAAGCCTTTGAAAACACTCATATGTTAAAAATATAAGACAATGAAGAACATAAAAGCTTCAAAAATCTAAGTAATGGGTCATTACTTTTTTTTCTGTAACTGATATTCCAATGTTGTTTTGGTATCATCTCTTGCCTCCATCCATGCCTTAGTTTGTACAGAGACCTATCAGAAAAAAAGAACTAAGTGACTGCAACACAAATGGCCATACTAAAAAGAAGAAAAAGAAAACAGGAAGAAAATATATGCGTAGTACAGCTATATAATTACATGTACATATGGTCCTCAAGACAGCTGCATAGACAATGGAAGCATAAGGATTTATAGTGTTGATGAAATTGCATTGCTGTGTCCATCTGAATGGTAGCTGAAGTGACAATTTTAAGTCCAGCACCTGCAAAACATTTTCACACACTACACATAAGAAATTATGATCAAAAGATGTTTGTATCAGTGCATACAGCTAACAAGGGGAATGAATTTGTACGTATGAAGAAATGAAGAGAAGGAAGTTTTTATTGCCATACATATGGTTTTTCAATATCTGGTTAACCAATTTAATATCTATCTCTCTCTTAGTGCCCACCATTTTAGAAATAGCTATAATTTGACAGACAACTTGATATCAAATACAGAAGGCTTCTGTATTTAATATTCCATTGTTAATACTTCCTTTGCTTTTTAAAGGTCATTAATGTTATTGATTACATTAATTTGAAAGCTGTTTGAATAACACTGAAAATTAATGTAAAATGAACATCTGCGTCAGTTAACAACAAACAAAATTGCTGTGCTCTTCAGAGATGAATCCTCCTGGGTGTTTTCCCATTGATCAGCTCAGCATAGCAGGAGCAAAAAAGTCCAAATAGAAGTTCTCAATTATTTTTTATATTTCAGTAAATAGAAAAAGTTTGATAAGTTTTCCTTCATTTTTATCAATGGCATTGAGCAACAAGATAGCTTCCTGGAGAAAACTAGGGACTGCCTAGCTTACAAAAGCAAGTCTATTTTTTTTTTTTTTTGTACTTATGCTAAGTATAAGAAACAAACAGTATGGTCTGATAATGAGTGGCATAATAAATTTCATGAATCTGCTCTAGCATTTGTAATTCTTTAGGAAGCTAAAGATCAAGCAATTCTCTCTTCATTTAGAACTTGGCCCAGTGGTCAGAAATCATCTACAGACATAATTCTTTAAATTAAAAACAGATGACCTCGTAAGGCCATCCAAACCAAGACTCTTTTGTAAGATCATCTAGTGATATTCCTGAGAATATCACAATCAGAGAATTAAAGAACAGAGGTTAAACATAAAACTCACTATCTATGTGAATGTAGCTTTTAGGGAAAAAAGACTTTATAATGGAATTCCAAGTCACAAGTCTGGGCAATTCCCCTTACATATATTCTTACTTTCAGGAAGACAGTATATGTCTTAAACTTACATAATTTCTTAGTTATACTGGCTATGCTTTAAACTGAGATAATTTATAGTTATACTGATTTTAGCACATGGATTTATGAACTTATAAAGTCTAGCTACTTAGTAGTGTCATGTTTAAAGATACTAGTATAGCATCATATTACAGAATTACTGCACATAACTGTGGGGTTAATTGTTATCCCATGGTAGAGGGGATAACCTGTACACATACTACTGTAATTAGGATCAGTTAGGCCAGTGAGTCTACTGACATCTTCTCTTGTCATTTAGTAAGAAATATTTTGCCTGCATTTATTTTATGATCTATTAAGTAATGCATTTCTTGCTGCAAATAATTAAAAGCCCCTTATTCCAGACCAAGGGGACATCCAGATCACAAAACTGTTGAATAAGCTGAAGTTTTCTAAGATTTTTTTATTATAGGCAAGTTTTTGGTAAGAGATTTAAGATCAGAGCTTTAAGAATTATAAACTGCTGTGAGTGATTACTCTTGCCTTACAAGCTAAAAAATATAAAAGGAATATATAAATTCTTTGTCAGCATCAGGAAAATATTTATGTCCAGTGATTCTGAATACTGAACCAAGAAATGTCACTATTTCTTGCATGAAATTTACCATTTTATCTCTTTGGTTGAAATTACTATATGAAGACAAAATATTTCTAGAAGTATTGAGTTTCTCTGGTCATCAGCCTCTATATATTGAACTGAATATTTTTTTAATCTGAAATTTTTTTCAGATTAACTGAACCTAAAATGCCATAATTTTCTTAATGTTTCTGAAACTATGCCTTAGAAACAGTAACTGAAAGCCCCGTGAAAATTATAAGAAAAAAAAAATCCTGTCTTACATCATCCATGTATAGAAATGGATGGTAATTTCCCAACAATGAACAATTTGAAGAATTCAGTCTTAAATGTACTGTGAGAAAATCAAAACACGTAGGAGAGTTTAAGAGAGTTGATTTCAAGACACATTTGGTGATCTTTTACACACCTTGTTGTTTAAAAGTATTTATTCTGAGTTATTGGCATCAAAATTAAATTCAACTGAAAAAAAAATAATTAATGACAGTAATACATGACAAGAATAATAAAATGGGCATACAGAAACAAGTGAAGCAGCAAACACATTAGAAACACAATTCAAACCAAATGCACTTAGATTTGAAACAAAAATAATTATTGTTCAAATCTAGCAAAATGCCTGATTTTGCTATTTGTTATTTGCTCTGAGATAGCATCAAGGCTCTCAGTTTCACCATCTAAATTGATACCTTTCTGAACTTCTCTTTGAATTTGGTAAGTTGCAGAGCTCACTGCCTCAAGAGACACGTCTGTTGCCTCTGTTCAGAAAGCATTTAAAACATTTTTCAGCAGGGGAAAATCTGAGTATAAACATTTAGCTAAAGTTATACATCTCTGAATAGCAATGTATATTTAATTTCTCCACACACTAAGAGTAACTGTAATTTGAATCCTGTGCCAATAAAAAAAATCCAGCACACTTTCCTCAGCAATCCATGGAACTGCCAGCATTTGGTTCTTTCAGGCTAGACAAAAGATGTTCTGTGAGCTACAAGCACAGGCCATTCCCAACTGGCTTGCTCTGCTCTGAGTTCTGCCACAGCTCACAGAGCAGCCTCCCTCTGAATTATGGAGAATAAAGAGTAAAATCGTGTTATTTTTATCCAAACCATTTTTTTTTTTTACATAAATCACACTTCTTTTACCTAAACCTGAATCTTGTAAGAACCTATTGTTTCAGATATATATACCTCTGCTCTTCTGCCAACTTGCAGAATTTATCTACCAGATTTGAAGAGATTCAGGAGACTGTAGGAATCTGGCAATAATCTGAGAACACAAATAAACTTTAGGAAACTATGTTAGAAGAGAATCTGATGATACCTTATTGTAAAGTATCATTTTACTAAACTGCATTAAATTTTTCCTTCTGGGCCAAGAAAATTATTCAAAAGTCTTGCAATATAGAGTATACTAAATTTACAAAACTGAAAAAAAGCTTATTTTTGCATAGCAAAGACATCAACTGAACACTAGTAACTATGGAAACTGAAACAAGGCATAATTTTTCCTCAGAAAATAAGAAATCAAACTAACATTGCCAGATTAACAGTTACAAGATATCAAAGTATAACACATGAATGGTTCAGCACCTTATCCACAAGTATTATTGTGGTTTTATTCCTGTGAGATCTGCATTCCTTGCAAGCTGCAACTAATTATAAATTGGCTGATACACCAATACTCTTAGGCTGTGTTAACATTTTGAATTTGTTTGTTCACCTTACCTTCTTTACTGCAAGTCCAGCTACTTTGAAAGAAACAAGTTTTGTCAACACTACAGTTGTAAGCTATTTTGCAATAAAGGCTATTCTATGCACATTAATAATACTGACAAGAACAGATGGCAATTATTGCTTTTAACAATTATTTTTTTTTCTGTTGGTATTAATTACGTGTGCTTAATTTCTGTTGTTATGTCCACTGGGCACCAAGGTAAGATGCTCAAAATCTGCCCAAATACTTTCGTCTCATTGGCAGCAGCAGAATTCTTATTAAAATTGAAACATTACTGTCATTTTAATTAACTCATTAGGGATTCATAAAAATTCATCATTGATGATAGCTCTTTTTAATGCTGGTCTAATATTAAAGTGCTTTATAAACTGAGCAGCATTATTTCTAAATGTATAGTGAAAACATCATCTATTGTATTTGAAAAATAGAAATATCTATAAAATTAATAAAAGTATCAGATATATGAATTAGCAAAAAAATTCTCTAGTGCTCCTAAGTGTGCTGCAAAAAAGCCTGTTTAAATCTCTTTGGGTTAAATTCCTGTTCACTGATTATCTAGGAATAGAACTCTTTCTATTGTGTCTCTCGCAGATTGCTTATGTCCAAGTTAGGCAGCTAGGTGGTTCTCTTCTGCAGTTGTGTTAGTAAGGGTAGAATAAAATTCCTAAGTGATGTGGTCCGTAACAGCCAACACTCTTAGCAGGGAGCTGCTTAACCTTTGTCAAAAGATAACACCAAAACCAACCTTAAACAAACAGCCTTCTCAACAGGGGCAGGCCTGCTTTCAGTTAAGCCTCATTGCCACAAGCTGTTTCAGTTCATAGTTTTCAAGCATTCAACCAATGATCTGAAGACACATTAGGGATATTACAGAGCTATCATTCAGAGCTATCCATTCCCAAACCTGAATAGTAGCACATAGTCTCAGTAGCGTGAAAGAAGACCCTGTCTGGATCTTTCCAAAGACAGAGAAAAGATAGTGCTGATACAATTTATTCTGAGGCTAAATAAAAGATGTCCCTGGAAGCACCGGCACATCAATTTTCCTAGACCAGCAGGTTAAATGCATGGGCAGGACAAAAAATTCAGGATATTCCAGACACAATCAGACATATATGGCTTGATACTCCAGCAAAAACATTGACTCTAACTGCCTTGTATTTTGATTTTTATAAATCCAGGCTAGAGTACAGACCAAACACATGGAACTTGCTGAAATCCTATTTGGAAAAATCTATGAAAAAACCCTGACTTCATGGCTTTACGTAAAATGAGCAGACAGGAATCCAGTTGCCTCAGAACATTTCAAGCATTAGCTTGTGGATCTTGAAACAATGTTCTCTGGTTCCTTTATGTAGAAACTTACCAACTTTGGTGTACTCCTTATTTTATCAGAGAGGAATGTACAAAGCACAGTTGTAATCTCATAGCTGGTGATCAGGTTGGAAATGGAAAATGAAATGAAATCTGGTGAAAGTGCAGTAACTTAATAAAGCACTCATTGGAGCAATGCCAGTTAGTTAAATACCTACTTATTAAAACAAAGTTTCTGCTGTATAAGGCATATATTTTGACCTTTTGTTCACTTCTCATCTAATTCTTAAATAAGTCATTGATGGATCCTCCTAATCTAGGAAATATTTTTCAATCTTACTTTGACGAAGGTAAGGAATTTCTGCATTAGAGTCTTCTAGCATTCTGATTCTGGTGCTAGTTTAACAAAACAGAGTGTGTGAAAATTAGAATTAAAATCTTTAAGATTTGGTGAAAATGTACCTAAAGGTTTCAGAAATTGATTTACATACATTTTCATGAAAGCCAGAATAAGAGAAGTTCACTGATTTTTATCTAAA
>JAOTQP010001652.1:34991837-35002910 GCA_026413545.1 Cichladusa arquata | reverse complement strand
TGTCTTTACTCCTAAATCCTATCTCTAAAAGAAATTAAATATATTAGAATTGGCAAAACCCAAGTCACACCGTGACATACAGCCCACTAATTATTACTCGCTGCTGGTTTTCCAGGTAGGCAGCAAAAAGGTCCCAACAAGAAGGCTGTAAACAACCAAGAGGGACCTCAGGGCCTTGGAATAGCTGGTCAAGGGAGGTGAAGGACAAGTTCTGTCCTCTTCTGTTCTGCCAGTTACTGGGAAGGATGTGGCAAGAAACAGGAAAATTGTGGAGATGAACGTCTGGTTTCAACACTGGCATTGCCAGCAGAATTTTATGATTTTGATAATGGGGCAGTTTCTACAACACCAAGCCTGCTGGCAACAAACTGAGTCCACCTGTCTTAAAGTGGAAAAAGGATTTTAGCTGAGGAATTAGCAGTGCATATTGAGAGAGCTGTAAACTGAATCTGTTTAGGTGTAAACTTTTTGCTAAAGATTGAAAGGTGCAAAGGGACAAAACCACCACATCAAAAATGAGTTCTACTGAGATCCTTCAATCTGTTAGAGGAGGTACTGGCTAGAAAGAATCTCTGCTGAGATGTTTCTATACAGCAGGAGGAACAAACAGCATGAGGAGCATGAGGAACAAACAAGAAGAGCTTGAAGCTTTGGCCCAGCCCCCGAGCCCGCTCACTGGCGTAAGAGATACCTGGTGGGATGAATCCTGTGACATGAATTCCATGTTGGATGGTTACAGGCCCTTCAGGAGGGTTCGGCAGAGGTGGTGAGATGGGGTGGTATTGTATGTAATGGAAGGGCTGGAATTTATGGAGGTAACAGCTGGCAAAGGCACAGATGGGAGCCTCTGGGTAAGGGTGTACACACAAACTGGGGAATGGATGTACACACAAACCAGGGAATGTGATGCTGGAGAGAAGCACTGTGGAAAGGGACCTGGAGGTTCTGGTCTACAGCAAGTTGAATCTGCAGTGCCCTGGCAGCCAGAAAGGCCAGCCATGCCCTGGGGAGCATCAAGCACAGCATTACCAGCCAGTGGAAGAAGATTGGCCTACTCTGCTCAAAGTACTCTGGGCAGCTTTGGGTGCCACAATATAAGAAGGATATTAAGCCATTAGAGAACATCCAAAGGTGGACTATGAAGATGGTGAAGGGTCTAGAGAGGAAGCCATGTCAGGAGCAACTGAGGTCACTTGCCTTGTTCAGTCTGGAGAAGAGAAGAGAAGATTGAGCAGAAACCCTAAGAGAGTCTACAACCTTCTCATGAGTTTAAGTCGAGGGGTAGGCACTGATCTCTTCTCTGTGGTGATCAGTGACAGGGCCCACAAGAATGATCTGAAGGGGTGGTTAAAGTTGGATATTAAGAAAATATTCTTCACTCAGAGACTGAGCACTGAAACAGATTCCCCAGCAGGGTGGTCACAGCACGAAGCCTGACAGATCTCAAGAAGTGTCTGGACAATGCTTTCAGGCACATGGTGTGACAATGCCAGGAATTGGATTTCAATCATCCTTGTGAGTGCCTTCCAACTATGATTCTATGAAAACTGATGAATTGTATTTAAATTCAAAACTAATGGATCTGTTAAAGTGTCTGATAATGTCTGTAAAAGTGTGCAATGGATATGAGTATGATAGGAATCATCCTGATGTATTTAATGTATTTGAAATTTCACTATCAGAGATACTAAAGTAGCTTACACACAATCAAGACAGACAAACAACATTTCTGGATACAGATAATCTAAACACAATTATCAGTTTCTTATATCCTACCAGTGTGAACATTAACACTTTTCCAAATTTTTTGGTAACAAATAATTGCTTCATGCTCTAAAATGCATCACATTATTTCAGCGATGATATTAAATCTTTCTTGAACACTTCAGTTGATGTCTCTTGAGTTTTACATCAGCCCTTTCCAGTTTTATAATATCTTCAGTTACCCATTACAGGAGGAATATTGGTGGGATAATGCAGTTGCCATGGTTCCTGTGCAAAGAAGGGAATCTGCCCCTCACTCTACTGTTTAGGCAAATAGCAGAGGTTTATGCATCTCTCTTCTAAAATACAAGAAAATTATACCAGTGTCCCACTGTATTACATAAAAAATACAAAAGTAAATACAGTTTTACTGTTAGTAGCATCTAACTAACAGTGGATGTGGTTTTCTCAGGAAGAAATTGGAAGACAAAATGCTTAAGACGAACAGCAACTGAAGGTATAAAACTATTATTCTTCAAAGATTTGAGAGTAATTTGAGGAAAAAACTTCTGGATTCAGAAAATAAGAACATAGGTATCAGAAGTAGATTGAATACCTTTAAAGGTTAAGTGTAAAGTCAGAAATAAAAGCAGAAAGTGAATTCATGGGCAAAATTTCGAACTGGAAAAAGCAATTTTCAACTCGAATCTGCATTGCTGCTGACAGACTCAAAGTACAAAGATATATTCAATCTATAAATGACATCATTTTAATTCCAGTAACATAAAGATATTTTAACTACGTTAAAAACCAGTTAGATTAATTACCTTAATATAAATTGCAGCAATGTAAAATGTTGTTTCTTCACCAAAACATATATATTTGTTTCCTGCCTTAGTTTTCAGTATAGAGTATAGCTCTCATCACCTATTTAAACAGTGTAATTACACTGTGGTGGGTTGATCCTGGCTGGATACCAAGTACCCACAAAAGCTGCTCTATCACTCCTCTCCTCAGCTGGACAGAGAAGAGAAAACAGAATGAAAGGCTCGTGGGTTGAGATAAGGACAGGGAGAGATCAGTCAACAATTACCAAAATGAACATAACAGACTTGACTTGGGGAAATTAATTTATTACCAATCAAATCAGAGTGGGATAATAAGAAATAAAAGTAAATCTTAAAAACATCTTTCCTCCACCCCTCCGTTCTTCTTGGGCTCTTTGACTCTCAATTTTCTCCAACACCTCCCTGTCAGTGGCACAGGGGAACAGGGAATGGGGGCTGTGGTCAGTCATTACAAGCTGGCTCTTTTGCTCCTTCCTACTCAGGGGGAGGAATCCTCATACTCTTCCCCTGCACCAGTGTAGTATCCCTCCCATGGGATATGGTTCTCCATCAAGTTCTTAGACCCGAATCCTTCTTATGGGACAGTTCTTCACGAAGTGCTCCAGTGCAGGCCCCCTGCAGGGTCACAAGTCCTGCCAGAAAACCTGCTCCAGAATTTGCTGCTCTGTCCACAGGTCCCAAGGTCCTGCCAGGAGCCTCCTTTGGAGCTGGGCCCTCAGGGGGTGGTAGGTGGATCTCTGGGCTGCAGGGGCACACCTGCCTCACCATGGGCTTCACCACAGGTTGCAGGGGAATCTCTGCCCTGGCACCTGAAGCACCTCCTCCCCCTCCTGCTGCACTGACCTTAATGTCCACAGAGCTGCTGCTCTCACATACTGTCCCTCTGCCCACTGTCTACAATTTCCCCCTGAGCAGTAATGTTTTCCCTTTCTAGCTGTGCAATCCCCGAGGCATTGCTGCTTTGCTGATGCTCCTATTGCCTTGGCCAGCTGTGGGTCCCTCCCGGGGCCGGCTGGCATTGGCTCCATCCAGCATCGGGGAGCTTCTCACAGGAGCCACCCCTGAAACCTCCCTGCCCTCCACTGCCAGAACCTTGCCATGCTAATCCGATGCATACAAAGAGAATAGAACTGCTCAGATTTAGTCCTGTGATCACATTGAGCTGTACAGTAATCTTTTTGCTAAATATGAAAGAAATATATTTAATGCAAAACCATAGCCAAGTTAGACAGGAGGCTGCTTTCCTTCATCATTTTCAGTTGCTAGTAGCGTTATGACACCAATTATGTATTACTTAGATCATTATTTTTAGTCTTTCATGTTGACATGAAGTTTTATTTCCCAAGTTATTACATTAAGACATTAGTATCACAAGAGTTTCTGCTGATTTTCCATGGATTACACTGCAACACAAATGTACTAAAGTACATAAAATACATTCTTTCTTGTATTTCTTTTAAATGGGTTTAAGCATCTCTTGGACTCTAGATAATATACTCTCAACAGAGATTTTTTTTTTCTGAATCTGATTGAATTTCTTAACAGGCAGCAAAAATAGGTTATTTTCAACAACTTTAAAATTTCAGTTAGGATAATGTCACTTGTAGTAGTACAATAGCTCTCTTGACAAGCTTCCTTGTTCAAAGACAATTTAGTAAAAACAGAAAAAGCACTCCTGTATGCTAAATATGTTACACTCTTGTGAGTGCCCTTCTAGAGATGACAGGAAGGCTTAATTTATTTACCAAATCCTTGTGCTTGAAGCCCTGTGGGAATTGCAGAGTCTTCATTTTATTAAGCATAATTTCTCATAGGAAAGTATCAAGGCTAAAATAAATTGTTAGGCCTAAATGAACCAAATTGATTTTCTTAAAATCATGAACACGCTAAGTATAAAACAGTCTTTCTTCTTTCCTTCAACTGTGAATTTCTAGCTGCTCCCATGGTAAGCACTTGCATGCCTGTGTCTGAGAGGCTGATTCACCCAAGAAGGTTTCTTTGTTGCTGTTTAAACTTAATTTTCAGCCTAATCACATAATTGACCTCATGACCCCATGAATTCAAGCTGACAATTTAAGAGAAACAAAAGAACAACAACATAGAAGTATTACTCTGGGAGTCACAAGGGAAAATTAGATCAGTGCTTTAAGAGGCTCTCGGTTTTTTGAGCCTTAGAAGACAGCCAACTCCAGAAATGCCTCAAAGTTGATCTCTGTGGTCATACCCCTTGCAGTCAAAAACCACTGTAGAAGGATATGCAAGAATATTTGATAGAAGCAAAAGGAGGAAGAGGGAAACACCTTATAGAAGTGATGTGAGCAGATCCTGGCAAACCTAGATTGATAACAGCCTCAAAAGCACTGCTGAGGACAAATGAAGTGGTTAAGAGATGTAGAAAGGGAAAAGAGGGAATTAGGGAAGTGGAGGAAGGACTCCAAAACAATGAGGGAGGCTTAAGGAAGATCAAGCTGATTGCACAGAGAACTGTGATTGTGAGGCAAGGCACATGAACTTCTTGGGGCAGCACTCCTCTTTTCCCACCCAACAGCTACCTTTGTTCCAACATACTTAGTCTACTCCCTCACAAACTCACACTGCTTCAATTTCCTTCTCACATATTTTTTATTTATAAAAGTTCATTATCTGCAAGGTCTCATCCTCATTCATTAATTCTTCTCCAAATATCCTAATAAAATATACACCGGATCTGTATTTGGAACCACAGGAAAGACCTATGAGTCAAATGGATTTGTAATCACATCAGTGGGTTGCTATGAGGTATTTATACAATTTGCAATGATTTTAAGGTTATCTGATGATAAATATAATATTTATTGGTGATAAATAGTAATAAACCTTATTACTACTGGGTTGTTTAAATAAAGATGACGGGATTTTTTCATTAGACCATTAGCCTGACAGAAGTTTTAAAGGATATATTCAACAAGTAAGTAAGATTACAATTTTTTCATGAAGCTGTGAAAGAATTAACACAGAGTTAGCTATATAATAATAAGGCAACTAGTAGTGGAGGATTTGTCTATACTGTAAGATTGTCTGTAATAAAAGCTGGAATCTTCTGTTAGATCTGTAATAAAAGCTGGAATCTTCTGTTAGATCTGCCATAGCAATTCCTACCACTGAAACTGAATATCAGTTATATTCCATACATTGTTAAAGGTTTAAGGTAATAAGATTATTTCTGTCTACCTACAAGCTATACAAATGAGAAACATCTTTGCTCAGAGTAACTTGAATTAAATGAAGAAAAAAAAAAAAAAGGAGAAATACCTAAAGTTTACTTTGCCTGTGTCTGTGAAGCAAAATAATGACATGATCTGGGATTATTTAATTTCTAGATAGAAAACTGATACAGAAAAGACATTCTGTTGACATTGTTGAACTGTGTTTTGTGTTACTAGTTACTGTGCAACCACATGCCTAGAAGAACAATGCAGTTCCACAGAATTTTGATCATGAACATTTATAAAGATTGAATATGTCATCTCAGCTTTGTTCAGATTAAATTCAAAGATATTCCTACAGCATTCACCAAAACACTGAGGGAAACTCCAAAAGTACATAATTTAGTACTTATTTCCTCACATCCTCTTTGGCAGTTACAATATTTGAGCTGTAGCTATATCCTTCCACAAAAGACAGGATTTCAAATGTCTGCTGCTTTTTAAGAAGAGCTTGACTGTTGAAGGATGTATATCTCTTCAACTCATCTTGGTCCTGGCGAGGCATTTGTACCATCTCATCATCTGTGAGGAGAGTCTTTTCCTACAGTAATGAGACTATCTGAGAAAGCAGGTGATGAAGAAAATACTTTTCTATTTAAAACAAAAGAGAAAACCCTACCTGTTGAGCTAGACAAATTTCTGATTTGGCTAAGTGATGAGATTTATCTCATAGTATATAGGAAAATATCTTGACAGAAGTAGAAGCTCAATGAGGAGAGAACCAGAGACTTCTCTGCATGTTCTATTCCACAGACAAAAGAATTCTTCAGAGCCTAAGTTTGATCTTTCTTTAGGGTTATGCAAACATCTGCTCTCACTGTAATAAACAAACAATTTGAGTATCATGCCTTTGTTCTGCAAGTTTCTACATTTATTCAATAAGAGGAAAAAAAAAAAAAGTTCTCACTTTTGTGATTTTGCTTCATACTAGAGGCCTTGGGTCTGTTTTCCTGAGGAAAAGTGGCATCTGCCTGCACCTCACCTTCTGTTTTTCTTCCTGCAACATACACTGTACTTGTGTTGGAAAACTGCAAAATTCTTAGTCTGGAATACCGGAGTAAGAATCTCAGGTTTTTATTTTAAAACTAAAGGGGGAAATCAGCAATTCTGGAATGAGTGGCTATTGTTTGACAAAACTGGGTTTTCTAGGACAAGACACAAAGAATAATAATTAAAATATAACTTAGGATTCCTGGCAACAGTTCCGCAACACTTGCACAAACACAGCAAATATAAAGATTGAATATGACCTCTATTACTTACCAATTAGAACTTTTCTATTTTTACTTAAGCATAAATTTATTTCTCAATTATAACCATTTCCAAATTAATCCAAGGTATTCATTAATTACATGAAACTACTGTTTTCAAGTTATGGTGGTGTACCTACACAGTGAAGTTTAGTTGTGATCATGTTTTAACTCCTTCTTATATTTTAGTATAAGAAAGTGATTCAACATCATCTGCTGTTCTATTTTTTTTTTTCTATTAAAAACTGCTGTATGAACATTTGTTCAGACTAAGTCTAAATATGCATTGAGGAACTGTTGTTTAAGTTGATAGAATCGATGCTAGGACGGGTATTTATTAAAATCCTTTTCTTCTCCCAAATCGTTACAATCTATGCCATAAAAAAAAAGATGTACAATTTGTTCAATTTGTATCTTATATGATGTTCTGTATCAGAATTACGTTAACATTTATTTACTTTTTATGATGAGGGAAATTTGTTCTATGCAACCAACATGTTTTAATGCAAATATTGCTACTATGAAGTATATACCTACCTGGCTAATTAAAAAAAATACAGGAATATAAGCATGTTTCTTACAGTAAAGTTACAATGTAAAGTGCACCAATAGCATTAATGCAATTTATAAGTTCTATGACACGTCTTTTGACATATTTAAGCTATATGGAGAAAATATGAAATTCTCACTTTCCACATGCTTGCCTATTTTATGTTCAGCCTGACTTAACTGGCTAATATAAGAAGAATTCTAACCTCACCTTCAGCAATGCTGTAAACCTATTTTAAGTTCATTTTCTTTTAGAGGATTCATTCCAAACTTATCATTATTTACTGTGAAAGTAAAATCTGAACAATTATCACTGTAGCTGTGTTAATGCACTCGGTGCAGGCTGACATTCATGCTAAAGCTACTCTTCTAATATCCATTTTCATAGCTTCAAGAAGAACAAAAAACAATGAAATCTCAAACTCTGCTCAAACTAAACAAGTAGTCATAACTTTACTACTCTGAGTCCCTGTTAACTGTGGCTTCTGTTTCTTTGAAGTGTTCACCACTCTTAATTTGCAATAAATATTTGGGTGCTGGGAAAAGCTCAGAGAGGAACAAGGAGAACAAATGCAAATAGGAAACATACGATGGAGAATTAATTTCAGTTACAGGAAAAAAGGGAGCATTTTTCACTGGTGCAAATAGGAAGAAAATAAATTTCATCAAACTGAGTTCTGAGTAATTTTGTGGGTCTGAATTCTGAGACTCTTCAGTGCTGTGGTTATGCATACTACAGAGTAGAGTCTACTCTCAAACAAGGTTAAATCAAAATGAAATATAACAAGAAACAACAGGAATAGTTGATAGTAGTAGATGATAGAAAATATACCTTAAACACATTGACATTTACTTGTTTTAGACAGGGATCATTATTGATGTACGAGTATCTGCCCAGAAATGCACTAAACTGACAGTAAATCTGTTTAGCTGAGCACCTCATATACAATCTGTTAGGGCTGGATGCAAACTGGCTGCATTGATCTATTGCTAGATTATACAAGAAGTACATGCTTAGCCTCGAGGTTTTACTACTGTGGCTGTATCTAGACCTGAGTTACTAATGTTGATCATATTGTAGCAACATGTGTAGACAAGATAATTTATGTTTCTGCAAATTCTGAGTAATTTCCCTATTTTTCACTCTCTATGTTTAACCAAGAAATAACAGCAATGATAGCTTAGACTCAGATTTTCTACTGGAGCACTAGGTTTCATAACTGCACATGGGAATAAGTGAGTCCTGTTTAAATGCGGCAACTCAGCTTTTCTTAATATGAGCATAATCATTAAATAGCCACATAACTAACATAATCTTGGATTTCACATTTGATTAATATTTTCAAGATATCTACAAAATAAAAAACAATGTATTATGTATGTATCTTTTTGATGGTTCTAAAATATTTTTGTTTCACAGAACAACATAAAAATCCCATCCAGTTTTATGAAAAGGCTTCTGTCTTGAATAAAATGTACTTGAATCATATCACTTACCATTCATAATATTGAAAATAGGGCAAACTGTATCTATCAACATATACTAATTTCACAGAAAAGTATTGTGTATGAATAGCTTCTTTTTGACATTATAAATGCCGTTATTATAAACTAAATTCAAAAATACAGAATAAATTCTATGTCACTAACTTGGAGTTTTAATACACAGATATTTTACAGACGAATTTCTGTTTTCCAGATTGGAAAACAGATGCTGAGAGTAATTAAGATTATTGTTTGCTAAAACTGTTGGAGTCACTTTTATATACATAAAAAATTGCTTCTCATCTTCATATGTTGTTCTATCGACAGAATTCAAACTGCCTGTTTATTCTCAATCTGAGCTTTCTTCATTCTATAGGTGTGTCCTTCCCCAGTGACAGTGTTGTTGCTTTTTAATTTTTTAGTAAAAAATACTGTCACCCTCTCATGTCACAATCACAGAAACCAGAGGCATTTTTGTGAATACTGGTTGACAAAAAAATCAGTAAAATCCTGTTGAAACTTCAGACAGACTACCCCATCAGAACAACACTGAAGAACTCTGCTAACTGGCTAGCTCATATTTTATGAGCATCCTCAACTTGTAGGAGACTGAAATCACTAAAAGTATTTCCTCCCTTCCGTTTATGTTCACTGAAAAATTTCAGATCCAAACTGTTGTCATCGCAAGCTATGTAGGACATGAGTAGCGCACAAATTACTACCTGTTTTCACCCCTGACTGATTTCAGATTTCATGTCCACTCTCAATATTTACAATGAAGTACAAGAAAGGACTTCTTCCTGCTCTGGAAGAAGCTTATGGTATGAATCCACAAAGGAACTGGGTATTGGGATTGATACAAATCCACTGTCTTGAACTCTATAACCATCATCTGCTATTTATTTAAATCTGATCTGACAATCTAGACTCTTACAGTTAAAAAAGCACTTCAAGTCATGTCTTTTTATTTTTGAAAATACTAAATAGAGCATCAAAGTTATAAAGGATTAAGTGAGGTTACAAGTAGTGACAGATACATGTTGTATCTTGAATAGGAAACAAAGAAGTCATACAGTGCTGTTTACTAGTTTACTTCATATAATTTACAATTAACTGACAATAAACGAAAAAAAACAGGAAGAACATAGTCAAAAAGTAAAATTGTCAGTCTTATTTCTTTTAATTGGATATTTTATCTGCCTCAAATAAGCGCTTTCAATGTTTGAAAATCAAAGGAAAGTAATTTCCTTGTAAATAGATTGATCTTTTCTGGGAAGGGTACTTTGGATTTGGTTTATACAGTCTAACAGACAGAAACCCGATATCAAAATTGGATAAAGAACAAAACACAAGTTTGAGAAAAGATCTGTACGGAGTAAGTGCTAAAAGCAGCAGGGAATCACTACTGCTCCAAACAACTGCCTAAGCAGCCGGTTAGTGATCACCAAAATACAAGCAAAATGATAAAAAGCAGCAGGGAAATAGGAAACAGGAGACAATGCAAATCACCAGGGGGTCCATTGAGAAGTTAATTGAAGCAACAAGCTGAGAGACACGTAATGCAGACTGCATCAACAAGAAAGAGAAAACAAGTGGTCACTGAAGCAACCAAAGAAAAACGTAATGTCACTCTGGAAAAAAATCAAACCAAAACAAAGAAAAAACCATACCAAACCATACAACAGGAGCGTGTCATATAAGAGTCTTTTAGAAAATGACAAAGGGTCGTTTTCCTGAAACCAGGTGAAATAAAGGTTCAAAAAACTCTAGACAAGACTTAATTTCAGACTTGAAATTGCTTCTCTTGCATAGGCTTAATATCCTAGATGCATGCAATATTGAAATTCTTCAGCTAGCACCTATTGCTTTGGTTCTTATTTTGTGCTTTGGTATTTTAGTTTGATTGCTTTGTGTCGGGGGTTGAGTGTTTTTTCTATTACTGTGTCAATTTAAAGAATTTTTCCCATTATCATGCCAATGGAGCTGGCCGGG
>JAOTQP010001652.1:34970855-34989420 GCA_026413545.1 Cichladusa arquata | reverse complement strand
CTACTTTGACATATATCATATTCAAAAATCAATTTAATTTGTGTGTCCCTTCAACCTTTTATATGCTGCACATATATATGTCTCTGAAACAATTTACACAACAAAAGCTCTCTACCATGCAAAAATATCATTAGGTTATGTGTAAAAGCTCATCTGCACAACCAGAGAGGAGAGAAGAAAGCTAAAGAGAAGTCAGAAAGCTCCTCCAAGGCCCATCACCATCCATCCATCCATCCATCCATCCAGCAAAGGCCTGTCTCCACAGCCAGAGGAGAACAGGAGTATGACAGACTGGGTCCCAGTGACCAGGCAGACCTGAGTGAGTGACAACAAGCGCCAGCCCTTGGGGTAGGACCAGTGGTCAGAGCCTTATGCCTCTGGTACAGCATCTGGAGCAAGGGCAAGGGTGCAAGCCAAAAGCCATAATTGGAAAATACTCCAGAGGGCATCATAACAATCCAGAAACATTCATGATAAAATCCACTGCCCAGGAACATCCCTGCAATTGTTTACTTAACTATCAAAGATGTAATCACAAATCCCACATAAGAAAATCCCAAAATGAAGTAGCAGTCACTGTGAGAAGGCCTGGAATCAGCTCAGCAATGGCCTCCCTGTTGTCAGAATTTAGCAAATATATATAGGCACTTTCTCACCACCCAAACCTTAGGGTTATATTCTGATTTGATAACATTGTATACCTAGTCTGTCTTCACAAAATCACACAGGACATGTAATATTACTGCAGAGACTGCAAGACAATGAAGGATCAGACTCGAAATCCATAATCAGGAAATATTTTAGAAGTACCTTATTTAGGGAATGCAGTAAATCCTTTAGGCAATTTGAGAATTATGTAGAATATAAAACACAAGGAATGGGTTTCAAGGTAATGAATCCAGCAAAAGGACAAAATGTGTTATTTTGAATGATTGCTACTTGATGAGACTATAATAAAATCTCCAGATCCATCCTATTAGACTAAGCAGGAAGGTCAAATATGCGACAGAGATTGGGTTGACATGAAGCAGTAAGCAAAAGGAACAGCAGTACCAATTCTGCCTTTAATTTTGTGAAGTTTGTTGGATTATATTTAAGCTGTGCAACAAAGATGAAACTGTTACAACAGATAAAGAAGAAAAAAGAAATCTCCAGATCTATATGCAATAGAATAAACTGGAATTGGAATAAAATGTAATATGCTGCCTTGGAAACAGGATGCAACAAATTAATATGGAGTATTCCAATCAAAAATTAACTAAATAGAAAAAATATCAGCCTCCGTCCAAAGATGGAATTGGTGCCTACTGTACCTAGGTTCCAGGCTGAAGCCAATGACAGCTGACATTCCTGGGCTGGTGGGCAAAACAATTATGACCCACAATTATCAGCTTGCTTTCATAAGACAAGGACCTAAACCAACTGCTTAGGAAACTCGTTACTATCTCTTGGAGCAGATGAAGTATCCAAAATCCAGCCTATGCTATTGCCCTAGAAAACTGACAGACACAATGCCAAAACAAAGTAAAATGAACCGAGTGGGAATACTTACACAAAAATAAGAAAGCAACAGTAGTGAATGTGCTTGAGAAGGAAACAAACAAACAAAGAAAAAAGAAGAATGAAAGAGTAGGAATGTCAGTCTGAACTCTATCTGAAAAGTACCCAAACCTCCTTATGAACTTCTTGACATGCATGTTCTGGCTTGGCACTTAAAGCATATATTAGTTGGGTGACAATTGCACAAGGGCATTATATTTATGGCACATGAAAGCATAAGCAAAAATAATATGTCCTATGAGAGAACATGTGTTGGAGTATATTTTTAAAAGCTGAAACAATTAATCTTCAAAAATGTTGTGTTTCCTTCTGTTTGCATCTATTTTTAAACATCTAATTATATTCAACCCTACATTTTTATGTTGATGTTTTCATAGATGTTTGTACAAAGCAGAATGGTGCTCCAGAAGTTGTTTTCAGAGGTAGACTGGCAGAAATTACAAGCAGATGGAATAGCATTAACTTTAAATGATATATATGTATCACCAGATTTTAAAAGGTATGAATGCTTTGTAAGTCTGGAGATAATTACTGAAACAAAGATTTTTTAAAATTATGATCATTCTAAAATGAACCCTCTCTCTCTTTTAAACAGCAGGATTTCTCTAATACTGTACATGCTTTTATAATTACTTTACTTCAATGTAATACTTTAATGAAGACCAGTTTAATTAAATTAAATTTCTCCCTAGTGGTAACTCAATCAAAATGCATTCTACCCTCATTATGCTATCCGTAGGAGTCCAACATTGTAAGTGCTATAAGAGAAGATGGTTTTAATGAGAATGGTCTTGACGTATTATACTTGAGAGTTAAGTTACAGAAACTTTAAAT
This sequence comes from Cichladusa arquata, assembly GCA_026413545.1. Lineage (NCBI taxonomy): Eukaryota > Metazoa > Chordata > Aves > Passeriformes > Muscicapidae > Cichladusa > Cichladusa arquata. The sequence continues at coordinate 34,987,026 of JAOTQP010001652.1, read as the reverse complement.
GTCATGTAACGAAGAACTATATGTTAGAGAGGGTCGACATTTCTGTGCTAATTGGTTCTGTTTAATATTGTCCTTTAAATTATAATGTTATTTCTTACTTATTTATGACAGGCATTTATTTAGAATGTTATACTGCATTCAAGTTTCAGTGATTAAACTTTTATAGATAAATATTTGTCTCTTTCTTAATCGTTAGAATAGCGATCATGGATGTTTATTCTGAAATTACATTTATCATCACCTCTTGCAGAGCTGTTCAACAAGAGCACATCAGTAACATATTTACAAGGACTCTAATTTTAAAAAGTTTTTAGAAATGTGTATGGTATACATCCTGGTAATACTAAATATCTCCATAAACTGGACATCCATAATAGACTTTGTAAAATATCCTTTTTCTGGCTGCTAATCTCTGATTTTAGTTAATGAATGTGTTAAGTAATCATAAAGGTAGCCAGAAATTAAATCACAGGATGGGTCAGGTTGGAAAGGGGCAATCCAGTCCAAACCCCCACTCAAGAAATATCATCTAGAGCACATGGAACAGACATTTCTTGAATATCTCCAGTGAGGAACACTCCACAACCTCTCAGGACAATCTGTTTCAGTGCTCAGTCATTTACAAAATAGGGAAGTTCTTCCTTATATTCAAGTGGAACTTCCTGTGCATCAGTTTCTGCCCCGTGCCTCCTGTTCTTTTGCTCAGCAACAATGACCAGAGCTTGGCTCCATCCTTTTGGCACCCTCCTTTCAGATACTGACAGACACTGATGGTCACCTCTCAGACATTTCTTAAGGCTGAATAGGCCCAGCTCTCTCAGCCTATCCTCGTAAGAGAGATGGTCCAGTCCCTTAATCATCTTTGTCATCCTAGGCTGGACTCACTCCAGATGCTCCACGTCTGTCTTGTGCAGCCCAGAACTGCGCACAGCACTCCAGATCTGTCCTCACCAGGGCAGAGTAGAAGGGCAGGATCACATTCCTTGATCTGCTGGAATGTTCTTCCTAATGCACCCCAGGTCACCATTGGCCTCTTGGCCACAAGGTCACACTGCTGGTTCATGGACAGCTTGGTGTCCACCAGGACCCCAGGACCTTCTCCACAAGCTGTTTCCCAGCAGGTTGGCATCAGCCTGTCTGATGTCTAGGGTTATTTCCTCTCCAGCTGCAGGACCCTGCAGTTGTCTTTGCTCAACTTCAGACCCTCTCTGCCCATCACTCCAGCCTCCCAAGGTCTCTCTGAAGGGTTGCACAACCCTCTGGGTTATTGGCCACTCCTCTCAGCTTTGTGTCATCAGTCAAGTTGCTCAGGAGGCATCTTTCTCTTTATTCAAGTCACTGAAGAACAAACTAAACATTCAGTGATTCAGGAAATTTAGTGATTCAGGAACCTTGGGGAACACTCCTAGTGAAAGGCCTCCAACTAGGTCCTGTGTCACTGATTACAACCCTGTGAGCTCTGCCATTCAAACAGTTCTCAATCCACCTCACTCTTCATTCAGTTCACACACCCCAGAAGACCAGGGAATGTAAGGTTTAAGTATGGAGCACGCCTTTCCATATAGTTCCATGAAACTGGCTACAGTATCTCTAAACTACATCCTTGTCAAGAAAGTTTGCTGCTATCAAGGTATCCCATTAAGTCCAAAAGAACATCTGCTGAATATCAAAGTGCACCAGGTCAAATTAAGGCAATTTTAGACAGAAGGAAAATTACTTTCAACAGATCATCAAGAAATAGACTGTGCTTGGCATAAAATCAGCTCAGAATACATTACAACCACTGAACATCTCTGCACCAGTGCTTACTGGGGATAGGACTTGTCCACAAGTGATATTCTGCTGATAGGGAACAAACTGAAGCAGAATGTTTATTCAAACATCTTCAAAAAATACCTCAAAACTGATCAGCCTCCTACTATAAAACACAAGCAACAGAGTACTTTCTGAATCTCTAAAATGTCAGAGAATCACAATAAATTATAGTTTCAACCTTGTAGACTTTCTGAAATTTAAATGTATACAATATATGTCACATGTACACTATATATATTCAACATATATATGACAATACATATATATATAAGTACATATATACATTATATATGGATTAATATATACAATATATTTTTTAATATTTCTGTGGTGTTGAAAGGAACAGTTTTGCATATATTTCTGTGCAATTTGCTTTTGCCTTTCCAGATTAGGTAATCAGTAACATAATTTTTCAGAATTTATGCTGAATTAGTTACAACTGTGGATGTTTGATAGCTTTTAAAAGCTGGCCCAAGAAAAAGGCCACTCACAAACTTCAGACAGACAGCTTTCAAAAATTTCTGCCTCAGCCCAGTGATTAAATGCTAGGATAAAAATTTATTAGGTAATATGAGGTATCTTATTTTAAATGAAAAAAAATCTCTTCTGAAGGATTTTACCTGTTGTAAAATGTATGAATCTTGTTAACTGGTTACTAGATTATTTTATGTGGAATTATGTCAACAGAGGACTGAATCTAATTCCGACATCAGAACGACAAAAAGTAAAGAATGCAAGCAGGTTTTGAGGAAGTTGTTATTTGTGGAAAAAAAAGGGAAAAGCAAAATCAGGATTCATTCCTATAGACTTGCCTAGCTTAGAGTTGTAGAAATATGTAAAGGCTCAATGAATGCCACCTTTTCATTTTAAGTCTTCTTGATTGTTTTTAACCCACTGGTAAAGTTGTAGGTGCTTCTGCAGTAGATTCTGTATTTCACTCACTGTCACTCTTCCCATCTTTTTTCATTTTTGCAGTGACAGAAGTTATGACTTGAGAAATAACAGTTGGATTTAATTTCTCTGCTGCAGAGTTTAAAGTGCTGTATTCTATGTAGACACAATGTGTTCTTCCTTCCTGAATTCCTTTATGGTTATTTTTATGTTTGCAGTTTGCTTGTTCCAGTCTATTGATCTTTGCACATTTCTTTTATTCATTTGCAATTCAAAACTATTTTTTTGGTATCTGTTCACTGATTTTCAACTTTTCTCTCAACTGTTTCTTTCTTTCTCATGTTTTCTTAAGTTAGTGGCCCTTAGATGTTATCCATCTTAAAATTAAGATTACATGGAGACAGGTAGGAAAGTGAGAAAAAAAGAAATTCTCAGATAACACACACACAGAGGACAATCTTTTAACATGAATTCAGAAGTAGCAGCTGTAGCTCAGAATATGGCAGGAATAGGTAATAATGTAATTCTTTCACAGAGGTATGTATCTTACATTAGAAGCATATACCTTACATTCCACTTATTTTCTTCTGGAGAATAAGCAAGTGTTAATTTGTATATCATATATAAAGTGAGATTTAAACAAAAATAATTTAAAATCTTATTTCAATCTGACAAATAGCAAAAAAAAAAAAAAAAAATTCAATGCTAATATCTTAAAAATGTGGAAACAGTATTATATAGAATGCTTTTAGGACTACATTTAAAATTAACTGCGTGTTTATAACATTATTTTCTCCCAATTCATCATTCTAGTAAATTGGCATACTCAGTATTTATTCCAATCATATCTCAATTATGCTCTTAAGATAATGGAATGGAATGGAATACAAATAATTGAGCCACTGCTGAAACTCACTGACCAGCTTGGTAAGCAAATCTGATCTTGGAACGGCCTAGATATTAACATGCAATATAAAGTAACCAGTTTGCAGACTTAATTGCTATAAACTGCTATTACATGAGAAATATGCTTAAAATGAATGCCTCTTTAGAAAGCAATTGTAAAGTGAAGAGTGGAGGAAATAAATTATTAACTTCAATGTAATCTTCATGCAGACATCTTGAATGCTTTGAAGTCATACTAAACCCACTATAATAAAATACAGCTATAATATTATCCTAGTAAAGGCTATTTGGTTATTTTTATTTTTGTTTGGTCCTTCTGTCATTGCTACTTAATGCTTTTTTATTTATCTCTGTTTTATTTACCTCTTTCTTTAACTTTCTAATAAAATAAACATTTTAAAAAGTACCTGGGAAAAAAAAGAAAAGAGGTATCAGAAATATTTAGTAAACACTAATTTTACTTAGTATCAGGAATAACTCTTTTCTGCAGAGTGGAATAGAGTCCATATAGTTGTTTTATAGTCTTTGTGTGGCCTAGGTATCATATTCTAAAAAAGCTTAACTTAGTGTTACTTCCTCAAAAATTTAGTGATATCTTATTGTTGATATTGTTTATTGGAAAACTTCTCTCTGGCATTACATCTGTGGTGCTGTGGTTCAGATTTTTTTTTCTTACTAAATACAAAACTCTGTGGATGGGGAATTATTGTATATACATTTTCTAGTCTGTTATTAAAAATAAATTTCAAAAAGGAGTTACTAATACTATTGGACTTAATAGGACATAATACCAATACACATTCCAGGTGTGAAAATATTTCTCTCTTGGACAGTCTTCATAAAAGCAATGTATATTTTGTATTTGCCTCTCTACTAAGGCCATAAAACCTCATTCAACAAGAAGCAAAAAGGTGACACTTTTATTATTGCTGTTGAACAACTGGTCAACTCCATGCATTTTTTCCTCATTTTATGTCATTTTCAGGGAAGAAATGAGGCTAACTGTCCACATGATCTTTTACAGCTTATAACTAGGCTAAAAAATGAATGAATTTTAATGACAAAAGCAACTGCTGCCCTCAACCTGAAAGAGATTCTTTATTAAATATCAAATTCTGCTTCCCAATCAGGCATGTATAATCTAGTTCTGAGCAGTAACTGCTTAGCACTGTGAACCTTGACCTCCTGTGTAATCTAATATAACAAGTGGCTTGTGGTAAAGATTGTTAACAGTGCATTTCCCTTTCACCAGAATAAAAATATAATAATCAGACAATAAACTTTTATGACTTTCTGAAATTTAGCATTTACAGAGAGTTGAAAAAAGACTGCTGATGGAATACGAGTCTGTCACAAACAAAAAATTGCACATAAAATTTCAAGGACATTCACTATGGGTGATATAAGTACAATTTAAAGTCCATGTCTGAAGGTTTATTTTCTAAACAAAAGGTTCTTTGTAGCTAACAAGCTTTTTGAAACAACAGAGGAAGATAATTAGGACAGAACTATTTTGTCACAAATCGATAAGCAACAATTGCACAAAGAAAGCAGAAACATGAAGCCAAAAGATGGATCACAGAATGGTATCAAGGCACATTGTGTACCACATTATAAGATGCATGATTGAAAGCAAACATTGGAAATGCTGGCTTGAATACAGCCAACAAAAGAAATAAGAAAACTAATACCTAGCAAAGTAGGCAAAATGGCCATCACAGTCAAATGACACAATTACTCTGACTGAGCTGGCTATATCCCTTGTCTGGAACATAAACAAGAACAAATGTACTGCTATCACCAAATACTAAAACATTATTGCAGCACTGGTACTGCCTACCCAGATACATTTTCATATTCATTAAGGACTACAGAAATCACATCCTTTCTTCAGATGGTGAATAAATAACACAAGATCTTGTGATAAATTGATCACAAGAAATTGTGATTAAAAAATCACATGATCTGTTGTAAGCATAGCTACATTCTAAAAAATTATATTCTGTCATGAAACTTAGTTCAAGGTTATTAATGCATTAAATACAGTTAAGTTTTATTAGAATATGAAAGAAAAATATAAATAAATATTGTTGATAAACATGTGGAAATAATTAAGGGTTTGGAATTTTCTTCTGTGATATGCAGACCTTATAAGAGAGCAGGAAGAACATGAAGATAGCGACAGGACAGAAACAACATTCATGGACAACTTCTTCCTTCTTCTGATACAATTTTATTATATGTTTGTTTTTTTTAAAGCACACAATTATTATTTACAAGAATTTGAAACTCCTACACCCTGTCCTCTAAACAAACTGTTCAACTCTTTTTCCACAATGTCTCAAATCTCTTTAGCCAGAGTGCTTCACATTTGACCTGCTAGCAGTAAACTCCCTTTCCTTCCAGTCTTCTCAGAAAAATCTTACCAGCAGTGAACTTGACTGTCAGGTATTCTTGAATGATTGTGTCTGGAAATTAACAATTTCTATGAGAAGTCTTTACAGATGCCTTTACTTTTGGAAGGCACTCCTTGACTTTTACTTCAAATCACTTTTACAGTTTTAACTGTTAAGTTTTCCACATTAAAAGAACTCTGATTCTCCTGTTCAACACTGAAGTTTTTGAGGGTATGCAATAGAAATTATTGTCTCCTGTTTTATAAAGGACAGTTATCACATATCTAAAATGGATCACAGAACAAACATATATCCACTTTCTGTACTGATGAAATGAAAAAAAACAACTTTGTTTTGTAAAATTGTTATGACTCGGTCATAATAATACATAGATCACAAGCAAAAGAAAACAAAAACAGATTAAAAGATGGTTATTGTCAAAAGCCTTTAAACTGTTTAGTGTTTTTTGCAGTACTAGTGTGGCCTTTTGCTGTACTGTAATGTTACTATAAATGTGACAAAGAAATTACTTGTTATGTATTTTCTCAGCAAAAATATAGCAAGTTCTTTAAGTGATATGGAATTGGTAAATTGCCATCAGGCCAGAAAATATTTCAGAACATTTTTTATACTCTCCAACATGAAGAAAAAAAAAAAGGTTAACATTTAAGTATCATATAAAGAATAGAGAAATCTAGTAAAAAAAAAATCACAAAATCTGTACACTTATCAGCTTTACAATCAAGAAGATTATTTCATTTTCTAATCTATGGCAACAAATTTTACAAATATAAGGAAATTCAAAGTGCTTTGGTACAGTTTTAAAGATTAAATATGCTAAGATGGATTCTGGTGATTATTATGCCTAATTAGAATGAAAGTGATCACTTTTGCTGTTTTAGGACTTGTCTGCTTTGAGGCAGTCTAACCTCTGGGTGCTTAGTCTAAGAATTATTCCTGAAGTGACTAACAGAGATAAGAGCAAAAGTCAGCTGTATTTTAACTGTGCCACCTCTTATTTATGGTTTTCTCTCATAGCACTCTCTCTCCAGTTTTACAGCCTCAAACTTTTCCTTTCATGCCAGCGTAATATTTATAACAGACTTGTGTTAATCTCACAGACCTATGGCTTCCTTGCAATAGACCATCCAAGTCACCCTGGAAATAACAAATCTCAAGGACTTCAGACACTAGGGGCTGCAAAAGTCAGTTTGGGAACAAGCACCACTAACTGCTAGAAAAACAAAGAAAAAAAAACAAAACAAAAACCTGTTCTGTCCTTCCATAGAAAAAGGCAAGTTATAGCTGCACATATCATGGTTCTGGAACAAAGCCACTAATTTTATTGTTAATGGAGCTTCTGGAGAGACTACACACACATATATAGCAACCTCATTCCTGGAGACACTGTTTGCATTCTAGTATCTTCAAAAAAATAGATTTTGACACACTCTTTCAGACTACAGTGTACAGCAATAAGTGACAACCATTATCAAGGCATTTTGATCAGAAAACATGCTAAATATAAAAAGAAAGTGATATTCCTGCTTTATAAAAGGTGAGAATTAAAAAAAAAAAGAAATTTAAGGGGGAAACTGAGAGGAGACACGAGAGGAAAACTTAAGTCCTCCAGTCTGATCCTATGTCCTGTTGCAAAAAGCATACAAAAATATGTGGACCAGAGCTACAAAAGAAAAAATAAATTGACTTTATGCTCAAAATACTTTTCTAATAGTTCATCCGCATCAGAAAGTCATGGTTCTTACTATCTGAAAATAAAAAAAAACAAAAAAAATCTATGCTTAATCCAGTAACACAGTCTTGAAAAAATGAAAAGGAATACAGAGAAATCAATGTAAGCATATTAATTTCAATTCCAGTCTCCTGATGAGGGTAGCTCTCAAATCCCTCTCAACACACACAGAGAGACTGAATGCTGATGAATAATACATATATTTTCCATCTTCAAGTAAATCATTTATCTCTGCAATTACAAGTCTGCAAAGATACTGAATGATTCTTAACATGTGACTCTTGACATGTTGTTTTCAGGATAAGAGAAGCACATTGAACTTTTCTTGCAATAAACAATTGCTACTAGGATCAGTTCATTTTGCAACTTTGATAATACTGAAACAAATAATAATTGTATATTATTTAATGCATAAATATTGTAGTTCACACATTTTTACAGAGATTATGGAAAGAATTAAAATTAAATTGGAGTGGTGAGCTGGAATAAAAACAAGACAATAAGTAAAAGGATACAATTCAGGTTGGGTTTTTTTCTTTTGATTTTATGTAGGGAAAAAAATCTTCCCTTATGCCTCACAAGAAATAAGGTAACCCAGCTTGTTTTCATTAAGGGGTAGGAAAAGAAAGCAAAGTGAATCCACCTGAGTAATACTGATTTTTCCTAAGATTTAAAATCTATCCCCTTTGAAAAAAAAAAAAGCTATTTATTCTTAAATTCACTTCCATATAAATTTGTTTTATTCTATGCACTCAAGTGCATTCTATGCATCCCAAAGCATAGCTGATAATCAGATGTTTCTACAAGCTTTGAGGTGATGTAAGTGATTTCTGGTTAGAAAATATTGAGTCATTACTTCATCTATATTACATATTTAAAACCTCGATTTTATAACAACTCACGGCCTTCTAAACAGAAGAAACCCCACCTCAGCATTACTAAACAAGCCCAAACTCTAACACTGGCACAGGAACAGTTAAATAAAAAATAAACTAAAAAAAGCAAAACATTAATATTATTATGTCATATAAATGACAGATTCTTGAATTATACCTATGACCCCTTGGGAAAAGCTCCAACATTTGCCTCCACATTGGAGGTAAAGAAACCCCATTTCTAATTGTTTGATTTGTTTTGATTTTCTGAGAAGTATGAAGGAGGAGTTTTTGAAGATATTCATCTCAAGAATATAATATAAAAAATTTCAAAACTATGGATAAAGGAGCTGTTCTGATGTAGATAACAGCTTTTTTTGCCCTTGGAAGAATCCTTTCTCTTTGCTAAATATGTGTAATGTGCTTTTGGTTTGTTTTGTTTTGGTTTTTTTTTTAATATAACTCTGACTCTGAATTATTTTACATATATAAAACTCAAGACCACAATCAGCATTCTTTGTGCCTGCATTAACTTTGCATTTCACATCATACTGAAGAATAATTATGAATGACTGAAACTAATTTGCTTTCTTTCCTAAGTTACTGCTTCATACTTTTGAGCAACTGCTAAGTTACATGCAGGAGGTTTATTAGTATTTCAATACTACATATGAAAACATATTCCAACAGTATCATAGGAACACAAGGGGATACTGCCACTTCTTGAAAAGTAACTAATCATTTAGATATGTAAGATTTGGTTAGGCAGGTAAGAATAATCAGCTAGAATTTTTAGAATAGGGTTTTATTTTTGTCTCAAGATTATAATATATCCTTGCAAAAAGCAATATGAAAACTGTTCATCACAAGAGAAAATTGCTGGTTAACCTAAAACCCCTGTGTTTATTTTAACATATTAGGAAAATACACAATCATAATGAATTTAGGCAAAGAGTTGCAACCAGTCAATAGCCAATATTAATGCAGAATATATGGTTTTATGATCCTGTTGCATCATTGTGGAAGACAGGGGATAATATGCAATATGGCATGCAGATATATGCTGTAGAGATTAACTGCAAGTATTTAGGAGTAGGTTTTCTAAATTAACCAATGTAAAAACCAAAGTAAATAATGTATTGTCTAAAAGATAAGTGTTCCAGAGATCTGAATAGATATAATCCCAAATTATACATAGGCAGTATTAAACTGACAATGTAGGCTTGCTAAAACTCTATTACATAATAACAGCTACAGAATTAATAATTACAGAATTTAAGATGTAAAAATCATATTTTCCTCTACAGATGAATACATACAGGACAAGAGCAGAAATGTAATAAGAATGTCGATGTTATCACTGACAAAAAGACTGTTCCTAAGGCTAAGAATGATAACAAACCATTTATTTATGGCCTGCATTTAAAGTTGTAATTTAAGATAAAATTTGATAAATGTAGCTGCAACACAGTGTAACAGAAGACTACTAAACTACAGGAAAGCATGCACATGAATATGAAAAATGAGATTCCCAGATTTGAATCTGTTCCAAATTGTATTAGCAAAGCTGTTTGAAGTGGGCCTAAACTATGCCAGTGTTTTTGACTAGTGACTACTTGAGATCCAGAAATACCTTATGCAAAATAAATCAGTATCATATTCTGTATCTATTCTGTACATAATACCTTATCAAAATAACTAACATTTATTGGTAAAAAATAAATTGCAATATTCAGCGTGTGGAAAAGTTTTGCTAAAACATTGAAGGGGAAATTTTGCCTTGATGCAGAAATGTTTGTGTTGGGGGGGGAAACAGTAGTTATCAAAACTCCAGGTTCAGTGTAGGCTTCTCTCTGTCCTGCTCAACCAGACCACTAGCTTACAAGGGAAATCAATAAGAATCACACACATATATCTAGCAAGGTAATTTTGCCCATAAATTCGATTGATCCATCTCTACTGACTACCTCATAGATTAAATACTTCAACTCGCCTACAAAATCCTATACACCTACATAATAAATAATTTCAATGTATCTCCTTATAGTCCAAATGAGTGGAAAGTGCAAATCTATTGTAGAAGGTAAGAAAACTATAATAGAGAGAATTCTCTATGAATAACAACAATCAATTGTAGATATTATAATTATATGAAACGTTTTCCCCTGGTTGAAAAAATACTCAGTAATTTTTATCTTTAGGTAAAATTATAGACAGGAAAAGGATATAGTGCAAATATAATGTGCCTCCAAGTCATCACACTGACAGAGCAATTAAAAAATCGAAGTAACGCTCTATGCTTTCAAAATAGTTCTTACAAAGCATGAATTAAAATTTTGCATCATAATACCCTGGTTTCAGTTTGAGAAACATTACACTGCGAATCTGCAAAGACTTTGATGAATACCCTATTAAGATAACAGCCCAGTCAGCTGCAGTATTGTTTATAATCTTAATGGGCTTTAGACAGCAGTGAAGGAGCAATAATTTTGTTCATTTCAAATAATGTACAATTGAAGGGCATTCAAGGAAACAATTCTATTATTCATTTTTGCATCTCTTGCTGTATGATGATGACACCGCATTTTTTGTTCCATAAAATAATGTTAAGAAACCAGTCTGAAGCAATAACTTTTCTCTTGATGTTTACTTACCTACAATACACCTTCTCTATTATTTGAGTTTAGTTACATTTATGTGGACAAACCAATTTACATTTACTAGGTAGTATTTTGAGAGTTACTTAACTTTACCAAGTCTTTGTTTCCATTGACTTAATGTAATCAGGACTGAATAAAGCGCTACTTTCACTGAGAATCTATCTGAATAAAGAATGAGTAAGTTGTAAGAATCCCAAGATTCGGGCATAACATTTTCTCCAAAGAAAAAATTCAGCTATCAAACTGTGCAAACTTCTGTTGGAGTGACTTGTCATTGGTGAAATAATAATATTAAAGGTTACTCTTAAAGTTTTGCAGAACTTGTGTCCAAATTTTCTAAAGGACTAGGAGTTCACAATTGAAGTTGTTTCTACAGGAGAGCATTTTTCAAAGGTGTTACCTTTTAAAATATGGTTTTGAGAGACAGCTCACATATCAGTACAGAGAAATACTTTTAAGATAGCACATGCAATTGCATTAACCTGTTATGTTAGAAGACATTTTTTTCCTACAGATTCTCTTGGTGCTCTGAAAGACTTGTTTTATTGATGCCAACAGTACTTATGTCATTAATGTAAATACATTGGGAATGTAATTTTTATTCTAACTTTAATCTAATAAGCAACAGTCATAACCATGAGCACATAGAGTACATATGTAAATTTTTGTAGGCACTGGAACCCTGGACCAGACAGACCCACTCTTTCAGCCATTCCCGGGGATAGTACAGGGTAATGTGGGTGCAAAATCATTCCAAAGAGACAGGGTACACACAGCTATCTTTTAATAGTATTGTGAGCTCTTCCTCACTGTTGATCTCATTGTTGAAGCAGTCTTCCAAATTAAGTAGTATAGAAAATCAGGGTGGTCCACTGAGGAGTTATGTACTAGATGTAGATTATGATGCAATATGGTATACATTAAAATAAACAAAAATACAATTACAGGGAGCAGCCTGTTAAGCAGATCACTAGATCCAGTGAAGTCTGATTTAAACATTTAGCTAATACTCAGCCTTCCTCTATAAATGTGGAAAAAGATGAGGGAAGTGACACACTGTTCTCTGTAATACAGTAAAGCAGTCACCTGAATATCTAGCAACTGGGGGAAATCTGTATTTGTGGGGAAAAGTTTTCATTTGTGTGAAGGAGTTTGGTTCTTGCTACCTGTAAGACCGTGCTACCTACTGGTCTAGTGGTATTGTGGCATAGATATAAAATCTATTTTTCCTGTCCAATACAGTGAGGTAAAAAGGCAGAAGGGCATCACCTCACTGACTATTTCTAGGGCAGGAATATCCCCTATTGCCATTTGACAGGGAAAGAACTTATGTTTTCAATGTGTTTTATTTTTCCAGTTTGTTTTTTTCTTTCCTCAAAGTACGAAGACTGCTGTTGTTTCTGTAGAGTCCAAAACTAACATGAGTTAAATGCTGTTTCTCAGTATGATTTGGAATAAGTAATTCTTTTGTTCAAAACTCATTTCCTTAATTTTATTTTTCTACGGATTATTAATTTATAATTCTGGAAGTCAATTCTTATTTAAATAATTTTAAAATAAAATTGGATAGCAGCTGAGCTGTGTGGGGGTTTTGTTCTTAGATTTTTCTTTCCTTCTTTTTTGGAAAATTCTCTTATTAACATTTAGTATATTAGTCATATTTTCTGCCCTTTCACACTGAAGCAAAATGCCAAGTAAAGAATATTACTTACTGGCAAAGGTTTTCAGAGAGTGTAATTAAAAGTTTGTCTCCATTTTTATATTTAGGTTTTCCTGGCATTTGACTAATTTGGCAGCATATGGTAGGTTTGTTTATTACCTTGTGCATAGTAATTAAAGCAGTACTTTAACAGAGACACACAAGAAATGTGTTCCATTTATATTTGAGGTGAAGGCATTTTTTCTGAAATCTACACATAATGAAAAGCATTTATGAATTTAATTCGTAAATCTGGAGATATCTGGATGGATTGATATAGCTGTATAATTATTCATTCTTTATTAAGAAAGCTATTAACAGATACTTTAGTTAGTGTTCAAAAAATGTGGCCTACAGAAATAATTCACAAATTTTTTTTGCTAATTTGTACTTCAGAGACAGACAAAATATCCTTTGGCACAAAAATTTCCAATTTTTCAACAGGCTGTGTTCTTATGTAGCTATTTAGTAATTCAAAGTTGTTGATATTCACCTTGAGAAACAGATTTATGTCCATGTTAGGTGAGTTTCACATTGTCAGTATATTTATTGGTAACATACTGATAATTAGTGGCCATTTCTTCTGGAAATTTGAGTCTAATTTTTTGTGAATAATAAAATAAATTCTCACAGTTGGTTAACTCTGTATGAATGAATGCTTACAATTACATACAGCAATATAATTAACAACCCAGCATAAATGTCTATTTTATTGATATAATACTAGCTACTTATAATGAAATTTGACCATTCCAGTATCTATTAAAAAAACGTTATTTTTTTTAAATCTTCAATATTTGTTGCCCACTTAATTGCCTGCCTTAAAGGTAATATCGATTTCTATGTCATAAAGTTATACAGAATTTACATTTTCAATAAAAATGTACTCTTTTGTATTGTTGCTACTTCTTCTCTATGACTTAGTATACAGTGAAAAACCAGCAAATTTTATCCAGTAATTTCAGAAGCCAAGGTAGATGCTTAGGATCTCATCCACATTCGGCCCACTACCTAGCAAAGAATCTCAGAAATCAACAAAAAATCCCAAAAAATAAAATACAAACATGCAAAGTATTTATTATGGCACCCAGTGACAGTGAGATTGGAACCTTGAATGAAGTTACCTTGGTATGAGCAAAATGAATTGTACTAGGATGTACAAAAGATAAATTACTTTCAACACAGGAAGGATGATTCCTTCATTAACTGTACGAACACCAGGAGAAAATGATATACTACCTTACAAGACAGAACAGACTTATTTGATAGTATCTGAAAACCCTTCACAGATTATACACAAAAACACTAATGACACTTTCAATGCACTGAAATAACAGGTTACATGTAGGGAGAGCTCAATCAGGACTTTACTGTTGTCATCCCTCTTGCCAGCCCAACAACTTGCCAGGATAACAAATACAACCTAATAAGATTATATTTGCTTGCTCAGAATTCTAGGACAAGTATGTCACCCATCTTTTGGACTTTTACTACAGGATAATAACAAATCTCTTACTACAGTGATGAATGATAGACAAAATTACTTCATGTGAAACTAAAAATACATTATCCTATATGAAAGTTAAAAGCATGAAAATAGAAAAGAACATAGAAACTTCTTGCTTTCTCTTTTTTTGAGAGTCTCCAGCTGCCCTGGGGTCAATGCTTAACTCCTTAATTTTATTTCACAATAAAAAGTAAGAATATTTGTAGGTCCTTACACTACCAAAAGATCTACAGAATACTGGGTGCGTAGCCCCACGGAGACCAAAAATATTTATTAATTCGTAACTGTAGCAGTAGAACCTCAAAGTGCCAGGATTCTTTATGCTTCTATGCTGCTTAAGGTATCTCTAAATATTGCCACTACAAGCATTAAATAATAATAGCTAGAATAAATATAGATGTATTTTTGTGTAGCAACAACTACGCTCTTTCAAAGCACGAGTAGCTGTCTCCCTGGAGAGGAGTGATTCTAAGTAGCCAACCCATATTCATGAGTAAAGAGGTGTGCCAACTCTTCTTGTTTTTAAATATTGGCTTGTATGTGCAAAACCAAACTTGTACATCCCAAGAAAATGCCTCATGGGAGGGAAAAATTTAGTTTTGTTGTTTAAAGAATTAACAAGTCAGTTTACTTACAAGCGTATGTTTGAATATTCAAGAGTTGATGCAGAGGAGACTTGCTATGCAAACAAAAGTAGTTCAGGGACAAGATTTTAGATAGCACATTTGCCACAGATCAAAGGTTTTCTAATACTACTTTAAAAATAGTATTTATACATAATTCTATTCATAATTGTATTCAAGTTTCATTCTATTCTATTTCATTCAAGTCCGTTCAAGTCTATTCTATTCAACTTCTTGTCCTTAGTCCTGGGAGCTTTTGTGTCATGTGGAATATGGATCGTATATGTCTTTCTAGTAATATCAGCACTGTGAATACTTATTTGCTTTCAGCCTCAGAAATGAGGCCTGGTGTTTATAGCAGTCAAATAATGGAACAGAAAAACAATGCCCACAAATTCATCCAGTGGCAAATCCCATCTTTTTTCCTAAAAAATTCCTTCATACCATACGGAAAGCACCATGACTGTGAACATGGAGAAGGGGCAGTGGAAAAAGCACAGAAGATTGAGCACTAGATATTGAAGAAGCTCTAGAAATGACAAAGGATTCTGAAAGTAAATTATGATATACTGGAGGTATAAATTCATTCCCTCTAGGTGGTGAAAAAAATATTGCTAACCAGATAGAAATATTTAACCAGAGAATCACAGGATAACTGAGATTGTCAGTGACCTCTGGAAGTCATTACTGTCCTATGGCCCCATATAGTGAGGGACACCTAGGGAAAGTTGCCCAGCACCATGGCCAGGCTGCTTTTGAACATCACCAAGGACAGAGGTTTCATCATCTTTTTGAAGAGCTTATTCTAGTTCTCCATATAGATTTGCTGAACTTATTGATTTGTGAGAGGTGTGTTACCCAGAGCAAAAATCTAGTTATGGCCTGTGAAACCATGTTAATTTGGGTCCTGACATGAATTAGAAAACAAAGGCTAGTGTCAGCTTAAGTTGCTACTTGTAAATTTAACTACAGATAAAACAATGTGTCAGGTCACTGAAGAAAGGAAGGAAGGAAGGAAGGAAGGAAGGAAGGAAGGAAGGAAGGAA
>JAOTQP010001652.1:34940467-34970507 GCA_026413545.1 Cichladusa arquata | reverse complement strand
AGAAAGAAAGAAAGAAAGAAAGAAAGAAAGAAAGAAAGAAAGAAAGAAAGAAAGAAAGAAAGAAAAAGAAAGAAAGAGAAAGAAAGAAGGAAAGATAGAAAGAGAGAAGGAAAGAGAGAAAGATAAAAAAAGAGAGAAAGAGAGAAAGAGAGAAAGAAAGAGAAAGAGAGAAAGAAAGAGAGAAAGAAAGAAAAAGAAAGAAAGAAAGAAAGAAAGAGAGAGAAAGAGAGAGAAAGAGAAAGAAAGAAAGAGAGAAAGTGAGAAAGAAAGAGAGAAAGAGAGAAAGAAAGACTGCTCATCACTAAACTAGGCAGTTTGCATATTTAATTATGCAGTTTTAGTGCTCAGCACTTCTGATTGTAAGATTCTGAACTTATAGTCAAAATGACATATGAAACCTGGTGTCATTTTTCATATGTAAAAGGCATCATTTCGGTTATGAAACTAACTTGAACTTTTTTTTTAGTGCCTTGGTTCACTGATCTTGTGCTTTGTTTCAATAGGTTACTGCTCACACCCTTGAAAAACTACAGTTTTCAGTGACTTTACATGGCCTCAAAAAATCACTGCTAAGGTAAAAGTTTATTTTTACAATAGGACATAAAAGAATGAAATTAGTAGTATGAAAGGTATAAACTTGGAACCCAAACTATAACTTATAGACTTAATACATCACTGAAAAACTACACTTCAAGTTCACAAAATATGGTATATTCCTTTTATGGAAAACAGGTATAAGTTTATCTTTCTTCTCAGGTGCTATTGCAATGCATAATGCATTTTTTTTGGTGTGTTTGATTCTTTCCCTATTTTTTATATTGTCAGAAAGGATCACTGCTTCCTGATTAACACATATTTCAAAGTGACTATTTTGCTTATTCCTACTTGTCATTACACAGCTAAAAAAAAAAAAAAAAGGGATGGGCCGTTAAGAGAACATTTTGTTTCCCAAAAATCTTGTTCCATATGAAAACGTGAAACTCCAAAATTCTTTCGATCTTGCTTTGAGAAGCTCTGAGAAAAAAGAAATAGTGAAAAATTAATTATGTATTATACAAGACATAAGTAATTATGTTCCTTCAGTAACCGAAAATCTTCTTTTTAAGTCAAATGTCACTGTAGTGGACATTTCTTGAAAGATTCTTCACTTTTGGATCATGCAGAGCCTCAGTCACGTGAGATGTGGACACAGAAAGAACCAACAGACAAAACATTTTCTCCTTCATTGATTCATCGTTTCAGTGCACACCTTGGATTTCCTTTTACACATAAGCATGGTTTGAATGTGTGATGAAGGCTGAGACTCTAATGTGAATAGAATGCAAATATTAAGAACTCATTGAATTGAAGCTATATTTACCACTCTTATCACCAGAAGCTAATGTCCTGTGTGTTGCAGTTGCAGTTATGAGGTAAGGATATGGAATACAGCTACAGAAATTGTAAGCACCACCTTCTGTTCCTAAGGCAGAGATAGAAGTCACATTTTACAAATTTTAACAAAAAACTAAGTATCTTCCAGTGTTTAAACAAATACAGAGCAAGTTTTAAATACAGATTCTGGGGTGCTGAAGAAGAAAGTATTCACATGAATAATTAGAAAACACAATTGTCTTCACTGGATGTATTGCTGTAGTGATTTCTAAGCAGGCACGGGGGCATGTTTAAATAACACAGAAAATATTCCTTTCCTATAGAGTAAAACAAGCCTGGGTAAGTGTCAAAGGGAAGTAGAAAGTTCAAAACACCTTTAATGAGAAGATGACTGAAAAATATAATGGGGAAAAAAGCTTTGCCCTCAGCTATCAATAAATATGAATATTTTAATTGCTTTGCACTCTTCTTCAGTCCAGTCATCTTCAAGACACCAAAATTCACCTCATCTGCCAATTCAAAGTTTTATTTAGGAATATGTTCAAGAGATTTGTGGCAAGTAATATTGTAAGTGCCTAAAAAAATTAATGGTTCACTAGTTTCTTTCTCAGATGACTTCTTTTCCCAGGGCAACTGAGGATCAGGGTATTTATTTCTTACAGACTCTTTCCTAATACAATTGAAAGGCATCCAAAAATCTTAGCTTCTGTTTCCTTACTTATGCTTATTAGTGCACACAATTAGCAACATGTATACAAGCATACACATATGAACTAATGCCCTCTAGCTAAGTCTGGCCATTTAATAATTTTGTAAATATATGGTCAAACAAAAAATGTAGCATTCTAATTACTAAAGTAATAGAAGAGTGTCACTGGTTTTCATTCATATACTTAAAACCCAACTTTTTATTAACTTTTTATCATTATACAAGTATGCAATTTTTCTGAATGGAACTAGGTGATCTTTAATGCTCCTTCTAACCAAACTACTCCTTGATTCTATACTCATACATTCAACTGCCCAACTGAGACAAGAATATTTAGGAAAGACCACACTACAGATATATCCTGCAGTTTTATTGAAAATGTATTGGGGATACTATCAGTCAGATTTCTGTGTTCTCTCAACCATGTGCACTGGAACTTATTTTAATACCATACAATAATGTAACAGCCCAAGGAGATGAAGTAATTGTCACTAATTTTATTATTTCTGTGGGTTTTGGCTTTATGAGTGTGTTTATGTAACCACGTATGCACTGTGGGTGCAAAGTGATAATAGGTTTATGCATCTCCCATTGTAGTCTGCAGGCAGATACAGTCTGCAGTACTGCATGAAAATAATTTTGAAGTAAGTGAACTGAAAACCAATATACCAAGCAGACAACTGACTACCATATAAACTTGTACTTGCATTTTTCCCCTCTACAGAAAACACAGATAACAATTCAGAAGTGTATGTGTGAAATTCTGACAATTGGAACTTCAAGAAACTGTACGGGAAAGAGTCTTTTGAGAGTATTTATGACTAATAGATATTCTTTCTCAAACTGATAGAGAACTGAAAAGCTGGCTGTTGATGAATTAAGCAATGTGCTTTGCCAAGGTACTTATCCCTGACATACACTATGTCATACAGCATGATAAAGTAAGCTTTACCTATCCGTCTTATGACTCATATCTATTTAGCACTCACAAAAATAATTTGTTAGCGAAAATTATGGATGAATATGTGTTACAGAATACATGTGTGACCCTCAAAGGATGAAGGTTTCTCACATTCTCAGAGAATATTTTTCACATAATCATGCTTTCAATACTATAGACCCCAGTTCTTGCCTTCTGATTTGATCAAGAAAAAAGCTGTCAGATAAAAGAGATTGTTATCTGGGTTGAGATTTTCAGAATAATACTCCATTTGATACAAAAATATACCTGAAGGAGCGTGCATTGTGCATTCTCTCTTCTGCTAGACTCACAGTATGAGTAGGAGTATTTCCATTCTGGAGCTCTGGGACTTGGTTCCTAGTCTGATGGCTAAAAAGTAGCTGTCAAACTGCTTTTTTCCATGACAGAAACTAAGTCTTTGTTCTCCTTTGCTTTTTCACAGTATTGCAACTTGCTACTTTAGTCTTAGTTTCTAGTTAAATATACATTGTTGCACAGTTTCCACCTGGTTTCAATTCAAGAATCAACTACATTTGTCATTGCAGTGGTGCACACATACTCATGCCAACAACTTGGTGTTCCTTAATTTAGGTGGCAAAGAGTTCTACAAAAACCCAACTGACACACAGGTGCATGTAAATAAGATTTTTTTTTTTTTGCCTTTCTCTTTTACTGTCCAAAATATTTTAATTTCTTATGGTTTTGAAATTATAGACATAGCAGTCAAATACTGAGTAACAACTTCCATGAGCTCATACCCTTCTAATATTGCAGTGAATAGAACTTAAACAGGTACTGATGAAAAGCTAGTATGCAGTATAATTAATCATAAATACAAAGACATTTATTTTGGTGATATGGATAAATGATACTATACATTTTATACATCCTATACATTTATATATATTTATACATACTATAAATGATATATACATTCTTTTGTAAAAACAAAAGACATTCCTTAACTTCTATTTTACTTTGTGCTCCAAAAAACCACTGTTTTTCATAGAAACAGTACTACTGATTAGGTTTATATTATTACTATTTTCTGTACATGACAAATTAATCTTACTACTAACTTTAAATATTGACAAGAAGGTTAGGTTCCAAAAAAGGAACATAGTAAGGAATTAAATCATTATTGGTTACAGCATTCATTAATCAGTGGTAATTTACATTAATAAAAAAACATTGATCCTTCTCTAAGGGCCCTCTCTTGTGAGCAATTTCATCCTCCAGCAGACATTATGAGCTACATTAAGAACTGGCATTTCAACAAATGAGAATAGCTTAACTGTAAGAGAAATACCCATTTAATGACCAAATAGAAAAGTATTTTTTTATTTTTTAATATTTCAGTATCTAATTATATTTCAATTTTCAAAGATTCCCTCAAAAATTTCACTGAAGAAAAAGCAGTAGTTACATTCACGGCAAATAAAGACATCAGATTTCTCATGTTATATTTCTAATATGTTATTTTAGAAAATCTTTCTCCTGAACATGTATTTTCTTTGCATTAAAGGTAGAGTATCACACAACTATTTCTCCAAAAGCGTAACTACAAGAAAAAACTATAGCCACATTTGAATTGAGCTCTTCTTGAAATGAGAGACAGAGCCATTTTTATACTAACAGTTAGGCAGGATTACCTCAATGTTCTTCCTACTTTCTTACCCTCGAAAAATTATCTGTTAAGAGAAGCTGGCAGATACTAGATGTAAACCTCTCTGGTTAATTGGAAGCAGTATTACCCAAAGTGCTCTCTATAAATTTAAGTTTTCACCTCCGCAGAGACAAAAAGATTGAGATCTAAAAGAAGAAATAAAACTTCTAATGAGGGAAAGCTGGAACACCTTAAAAACTTTACTGCATACAGACATGGTAACAAGCCAAGATAGAAATGATGAGTGGTTAAATTAAGAGAAGGAATTTGGTCTATTCACTTGTGTTGTACAGTCAATACAAGCCTATAAAATACACTGGTAATACTTGGCTTCTATGCATGCCAGTTTTTATTTCTGTATAATGTGTTGACCACTACAATATAGATATAATATTCTAAGGGGAAAAAAGGCAAGAAAGAAAAATATCTTTTTAGAAATTCTCCTCAAGTGAATCAAGTGGACTTGCGTCAAAAAAGAAGCAGAAAAAAATTATATTTCACATATGTTCCTCAGATAACACCTTAGAGATAGAAAATACTCAGCTCCATTTTCCAGAAGATTTTCCGGATTTCTGTTTTTCTGTACACTTCATCTTTTCAGTCTTCATTTAAAAGCACAATCAGCATCTATCCAAACATTAAAATAATAACCCAAATCCCTAAGTTGAATACCACTATGTTTTACGTGCAGATTCCTTAATAATTTTGAAGCACATCATAAATTACAAATCCATTTTGCATAGTCAACATGAGATGTTGTTATTTAAATAACATTGAAATCATTGCCATGTGACCAATAATTGGAAAACAAGAAAACTGAGACAAGCTGTCACTGTACCATAAAATACATTATGTACATTAAGCCCTGCTCAGTAGGAAAGAAAACTAGATTTTGGCAGTTGGAAAACTATGTCAAGCAGAAGGAAAGGTGAAATGAGCATCTGACTCTGATCAATGTCATAAAGACCCAAATTACATGGAAGAAATGATTTCTACAGTGCGCCTTAGATTTTAATACTGACTGGAAAAATAACAAAGTAGTGAGATGCAAAACCACCAAAAATAATGTCCTGAATTAACACCTTCAGGAAACAGCATAAAACCAGAGAATATCACAAGGACCACCAGAAGAAAAATATGGGAAAGACTCTTTCTTCTATGGACATATACAAAGTCTGTTTAAATCTTACCTAATCACTGTTCTGCCTTTTTGTCATAGAGTGAATTTGTACTACATTCTCTTTTTCTGTGATGGGACATCTCACTCTGTATTTCCTATGATCTGCTATGGTAATCCAAGAAAAGTCTTTCCTATCAATTCAGAGATTTTCTTGCTTCCTTAAGAACAACTGGTGAGTCATTTGAAAGCACTCATCTGCCACTAGTGAGGACCAGCTCAGTGGTGAATGATGGTTATCCTCACCTGGTGATTCACTTTGACACCTCACTTGGCAAGAAAACTGAGTGAAATCTGACATAATGCATAAAAAGCTACTTCCAGCTGAAATAACACCACATGCTAAGAGAAGTTTGCCCATGTAAACTCTGAAACAAATGAAAACTATGAATGTGGCCCACCAAAGAGAAAAAGAAAAAAGCTTTGGGGTATTTTTTGCACCAAAAGACCGTATTACAAACCGGAACAGAAAGAAGAAAAACTATTCAGTATTTTGAAACTTCTGAAACTTTAAGGCTGAAAGGTGTAAGAGGTTACAGTTTTGGGTTTTTTTTGCTTAATTATCTGCCTAGGTAAGGAATGTCTTCTGACATACTCAGTTTAGTACAAGAACTTTAGAAACCCTAATGGATTCAGTCATGTATTTCAGCCAATAATAACAACTTCCTAAATATATTTACTTAAATGATTTGGTTAGTATTTTGATATTATTATTTTTTACTAATTCAGCTGAAGGAAGTAAAAAGAAATGCACAAAAACAGTGGAGAAAGTAAACAGTCCTTCCTTACATCAAAAAGAAAAAAGTATACTTCTTGAGAAAATGTATTATACATACTAATGGAAATATGATTGCCAATCAGGCTGGTTGAAACTCTAAGAATGATCACGGAAAGATTTTAAGAAGAATTCAGTAAAAGACTTTTACAAACACAGACATAGTAGGAATATACAAAAATAAAGAACAATTAAGGAAGCAATAAAAGGCCTACCAGTGAAAGGGACAGATACAATTCTTATCAGCATGAGAGAGTGTCACACAAGTACAGAGACAGTAAGGAAAACTCACTTGCCATCCATTAGTAAATTTATCCCTGAATTAATAAATAAGGAAGTGAATAAGGAATCAGTGAATTTGGATGATTATGGAACACAATATCTCTGCTTACTGAATTCATAATCAAAAAAGAAAATACTGATTATATTGTCAATGTAACCATTGAGGAAAAATGAACAAAGGAATATTTCTAATGATTGAATGTTTTCAGTCATTATATTGGAAGCTCTCAAAGGCACTAGACACCATTACTACTAATAACTAATTAGAAAGAATAAGGGACCAACTATTTGTTACTTTTAATTTTTCACAAAAAGTAGCAGGCACATCTCTGTTTTGGTTAGATTTTTATACTCACAAATAATTTCACAGAGTTCTATAACATCATGCCATAAGATAATCTGAACTTTCTTTCTATTGATCTCTTAAATAGTTTGAACACTTTGATAACTCTATTTCACTCTGCTTTCAGGATCTACTGTGGCTTTGGGGTTTATATCATATTCATGAATTGCGTAATTGCTACGGCTTCTAAATGGAATACAATTGATTATTTTAGATGAAGTCTGTTAGCTACATGTTTCTTTCTTTTTCCTCAAGTTCAGGGCATGTTTTTGAAATAGTTTCTTTTTGTTTTAGGTATTCAGACCAGTTTTTCTTTACTGTTAAATTTTCTAAGGTATTTCTAGGTGTTTCCATAAGTGGAACAGTTGCATGTGTTTTTTCTTTTTCTACTGACTGTAATAATGTTTTTCTTCATATCCTTTGCATTCTTTTATTTACTTTCAATTCTGTATGCCTCAGTAAGAAAGGCAACTTCCAAAGGAAAGAAGCTTCAGTGGCCTCTGGGCCTGTCACTGGGCACCCATGAAAAGAGATTGACTCCTCCTTCTTTGAACCTTTCCTTTCAGATATTTACCTGCACCAACGAAACATCCCCTCAACCGTCTCTTCTCTAGGCTAAATACTTCCAGCAGAAGAAATGTACGAGATAAATAAATAGTATGGGCAGGAATAAGAATGTGAAATTATTATTGTTTAATAAAACAAGAGCACAGCATGAGGTTGAGAAATATTAAAAGCAAGCAGTGATTTAGAAGCTTTTGCAAAACTGCCACAATATGTTACGGATTTAAGAAGTATAAACAGCTTTAAAAGCCTAACTGTAGAGAAATTGATGATTTTAAAGTCTAAAACTTATCTTGCAGAGTATCTGTACTAGCCAGAGATTACACATGGGTTTAAAATAACTATGTAAAAAATTATCCAGATATAGCTAAGGGAAGTTTGATGTTGCCCTCGAACACTTGACTCTAAAATGTTGTAGTCCTTGTTATGGTTACATGATTAGATGGATGTAGCTTAGCCTACATTTAGTGGGTGTCATAAGTATAGTCAAGGTAACAAGTGGAAAAATAATGAGAATAGAGATGAATACTGAGCTAATGATTAGTGTATATACTTAACTAAACTGTGTTACAAATCAAATGTATGACGAGTATTTTGAATAACTGCAGGTAGTGAATCTACAAGAACTCTAAGATTCTCACCACCTGAGGGTGGATGAGCCAGCCACAAAGAAATGTTGTTTTTTTTCAGAGCAGCTATCCATGTGACTGTGATCCTGCCAGTCTTGGTTGTGCTGATGTATTTTTTCAGTTACATCAGCCCTTTTACTGGACAATCTCTCAAAACCTGACATCCTGGTTGAAAGTTACAAACTACCATGTATAGTGCAGATAAATTTCCAGCTCTGGAAATCTCTCACTGATGTTGCTGGGAGTAGAAGGGAACACCACAAAGTATAGTTAAATAAAGTATTAGTTAAGTGGCTGCATTTTCGACAATGGTCTGAGATAAAACATACAGTGCTAAGGTAGAAAAAGCATTAACATAACAGTTATATATTTTTATATGTTTTATATAACACATTTTTATATATTTTTTTTTTATTCTTGCATTATATTTTCTTGTCTATGACACACTTTAATTCTTATACAAATGCTCAATTTTTTTTTCCCAGCACTTGACATAAAAATTAATAAACACTCTCATAAACAGAAAAATATTTTACAGATCAGCCACATAATACGGTGGTTTAAAGACTGCCTAGAATATCATGTTTATGACTGACCATGTATGGCAAAGCTGAATTGTTTAATAAGCAGAAGGAGTAAGTCTCCAGGAAGGTTTCAGTACATCAACATTTTAACACTCCAATCCAAAAGTAAACTTGAAATGAACAATTATTGATTGAAAGGGAGAGCCTATCAAATACTGGAATGTAAGGAATACAAAAGAACAACTTTAATTTTTTCATAAATTCTAGCAAAATATGATACTAATTTCTAAGAAGATATACTAGTATGTCAATAAAGCTGTATCAGAAACAAGGCCTGCTGCTCTATCCACTTACATTAGGAGTGAAATTGGGCCACAATGATTAATTTGAACTAAGTAGAGTATGTACAGTATATGGTCCAGGTATTGACCCACAGCACTCTCAGGTCCCTCTGAGAATGGTGGGTCTAGTGGTTCCAGTGCTGATGTGTGAAATGTTATAACAAACCAGAAATCGATGCAGAGTGCACAGTAAACAGACACAGTCAATGAGCTATTCATTACCTTTTGTAAACCTCCAGTAGAATTGGCATGTGGTCAATTTATAAACTGTAATCAACTGAGGCTTTATTTAATCTCTGATATAGAAAACGAGCAAAAAAGCCTAATGTTTTATGTAGTTTTAAGAACATGAATCTAGAGAGGTAAGTAATTAGACATCCAAATGCACCCTCTATAAAAAAAAAAAAAAACCAAAAAAAACAAAATCACATTTTTCTGATCTCTAACAGAAGCTTTTTAGTAAACACCTCAGAACTGTACCCAGCAAAGACAGTTTTTGGGTGTGGTACTTTTATTAGATTTTTTTTCCCAATTGGTAATTAAAACCTAATCACAGATGCAATTTTTTTAAAAAATATTGCCTTCAGGACAGCAATTTTCCTACCAAAAGAGGGTACAGAGGAGGCACATATTTAATAATTAATGTTTATCCTCATTTACTTACTGATAGAAACCTTTTTGTCATAAAACTAATTAAAGTTGGTAAATTAGAAAGTTAACCTTTTCATTTCAAATTGAAATCAAAATCCAAACCTCATAATCACATTATGTGATACTAAATGCTTGGATATCTCCTAAAAAAAATCATACCCTAAACAATGACTGCCTTCAGTAGAGAGCAACAATGTAGGATTTATTTCAAAATCCTGAATATAAAGATCAAGTCGCAAAACAGGGAGGGGTACTAGAAAATGTAGAGGAAATGTATTTGTTTCATCATTCATCTATTACATCTTTCCCATAAGCAGATGGATTATAGGAATCTAGATAACTTGTCCCTCTTTTTTTTGCAGTTTGGTTCAGTTCACCGTGCTTGGCTTCCAGAATGCCTAGGTAAGTTTTCAATTATGGAGTCCTACACAACCCCTTTTCTCCCTTCAGTGAACTTCTGAGCTCTGCATGGTCAGCAGATGTGGAGGATTTCAGTATCTTACAACACAGTTCATCTAAGTGAATGTTTACACAGTTTTCCTAGCGTGTTCATTCATACGCTGTGCCAAAGGAAACCACGGAGTGTTATCACATCGCAGAGCCCAAGATATCATACTTCATTTCATTGCTGGGTTAATTGCAGCAGTCTGGTTTCATGGCTCAGTGCACAAGCAGAATGGACTTCTTTCTGCCTGAAAAATTAGACAAGTGAAGTTGAAAATGTCTAGGTGGGCATTGCCTTTAAGTGACAGCTTCTCCCATGTAATCTCACGGGTAAGAGTGAAATAGAGGAAATTAAATGTTGTGAAATGTAAGCCAAAGAAGGCTGAGCAACTTAGACACACACACAAACCCATTAAGATCATAGCTGAATCACCAAGATAAAAAATATTTATACTTGATATCTATCTATCTATCTATCTATCTATCTATCTATCTATCTATCTATCTATCTATCTATCTATCTCTGTCCAGGTTGAATAGTCATATTAGTAGAATATTTCTTTTGTTATTTGAGTTGAATACCATGCCTTTTTGCTCTGTCACTGTATTTTGGATAACTATAGCCTATCATGCTTAGACTAATCAGAAAAGAAACATGATGGGAGATGAGAGTTACCTAAGCCATAGTGTATATGTACAGTAGCTCTAAAGTACAATTTAGAAAAACCAACTGCGTACACAGTTACTCTCAAACTTTTTAAACTACATGATTTGTATATCTACCCAAAATTAATAATCAATACTTCATTACAAAAATTAAATTACTTCAGCTACTGCTGACATCATTTCAGAGTAAATGTATGATGTGCCAATGAAGACTGTTAACTACATTAAAAAACAAAGATCTAATTTAATTACTGCTGTTACATTTGGAAAATTTGTTGATTACATTGTTATATTAAGTTTAAAAAATTGAGTAATCTTCCTGTTACAGTCATCCACTTTATGGTTACCTATTTGTCTATTAGCCCTGGTAATTGTTACTAGCTTTCTAATTCTTAAGAAATAAAGGAATTGGCTGCACTTCCAGGTTATACTAACTGCGAATTAACATGTTTGTCATAAATAAATACATAAAACATTTTCTATTACAGCTTTATTAGTGCTTTGAGCAATATTTAGTTCAGCAGTTTTTAAGTAGGAAATAAAAAGAGCACTAAATGGTGGAGTATCTTCTCTCAAAAAAGATTTAGGATTCAACTATAACATGAGTCTTGCTGAAGCAGTCAAGGAAGCGTTTTTTCCCTAGAGAATCCACTCATCTGAATTGTTACTTTCTGAGAGCAATTGGAAGACCGGAATATAATTTCATTATTTGCTAGTATGTTCAGCAAAAATCATAGGAGATACTCATTAAAGGCTGGATGGATGGCCAGATCCAGAAAGGGGTAGTGAATGGTGCTGAATCTAGTTACCATCTGGTCATTAGTGGTGTCCAGGGCACCAGAGGGTTTAATATCTTTGTCAATGAACCAGACACAGGGATTGAGCTCACTCTAAAGTAAATTTGCAAACAACACCAAGTTGGGTGGGGGTGTTGATCTGCTGGATGATAGAAAAGCTCTAAAGAGGGATCTGTACAGGCTGAACCAATGGAACAAGGCCAACAAGGCCAAGTGCCAGCTCCTGCCCTTGGGTCACAACCACCCCATTCATCAGTACAGCCTTGGGGCAGAGTGGCAGGAAAGTGACTTGTCAGAAAAGGCTTTGGAGGTGCAGCTGGATGTGAGGCAGCTGAGTGTCCAAGTGGCTAAGGAAGCCAACAGCATCCTGGCCTGTATCAGTAATAGCCTGGCCAGCAGGACCAGGGCAGGGATTATCCCTCTGTGCTTGGCGCTGGTTAGGGAACAGAGTGAGTTGCTCTCTGGTGTTAGCTGTCAGCTGGGGATAAACCGTAACAGTTGTTACTGATAGCTTACAGATATCCATACTCCTCTCCTTTACACCTTACCTTTCTTTCCTAACCACCTGCTGTTGCAGTAAAAAATCAACTTTGATGTACTGTCCACCCTAGATTTATCATTAAATAGAGCACAAAATAGTCCCCAATTCCAGATGTTGAAGTAAAACTAGGAGAGTGTCCAACACAGGAGTACAGGAATAGATGGCAAGATAGAGAACAATAGAGCTGCTGAAGACTCTGGCACTGACCAAATCCTCTGAAACTATAGTACCTCTTCGTAGGTGTTCAAAGATTTTTATTTTCTGATGAAGGTAAGTTCAGCTGCTGAAATAACCATTTGAGAAAATATAGGTATACTTTACTTAATACTGCTGGGACATTCATAATAAAGTAGTCTGATTGTCTACAAGTAAATGAAGGAAAGCAGATAAGACAACATAAAATGAAAAAAAAAATCCTATAATGAATGTAAATATTGAAAATGGCATGGTATCACACAGAAACAGAAAAGACAGTTTTGATGTAGCACACACATGCTCTAGGAACAGTTGCATACATGGACTGATATCAACATGATACTACCTATGTCTTCAGAAGAATCAGATGGCTATCAGTTATTATTCTGACTATACAGACACAGCATTTTTGGAGTCTTCAGAAGAATCAGATGGCTATCAGTTATAATTCTGACTATCCAGACATAGCATTTTTGGAGATAACTCTGTAGGTATTGTAAAAAGACGTGTCTTACACTGGATACATTAATAACAGGACTACACCACAGTTTTCATATTTATTAATTTACTTTATTTTTCAAGAAAGTGTGAATTTATCCTGCATTTTAGTCTAACAGTTTTGTGGAAATGGTATCAAAATTATCTAAATAATGCTGAAAAATATGGATTATCAAACTTAGGGATGAAACTTGATTCTTCTTTGATAATATCAATTTAGAAGACAAGACATTTAAAAACAGAAGAATTGCTTGTTCAAACAAGATGTTTACAATCAGGTTATCTGACTATTATCTAGCTCCATTAATGCTGATTCTACCACCATCAGAAATCTTTTAAACAAGAAGACAAAAAAAAAAAAAACCAAACCAGACCCTGTTGGTTACACAAATACTACACATATAAACCTTCTGCCAGGTCAAAGACAATAGTGTAAACTTAAATTTAAAAGTTTGGACACAAAAGATAACAGTACCTCCTGGAGGTCCACACCACTATTATAAAGTGATGACAAGATGAAGAGAATGACATAAGACAATAATAAATCCCAGTTAAGTTTCCCCACAGTAGGTAGCCTTGTAGGCCAGTAAATACAGTGCCAGTATCTCTTGTAACAAGCCATAGGTTTTGTTCTAAGAACAGTTGAAGTTTCCAAAACAATCACAATTAAAGATATAAAATTCTAATTACTCCTATAATCAACTTGCCTCCCTCTCTCCAACTCTCCAAGCCAGCAGCCTCAGGACCAAGAAAAGCAGCCTAGGCCTGAGCATAACACAGAGATGATGGACGGATACCAGAAAATAGTTTAAAATTGCATTACCAAAAATCAGCTGTAAAAACAGAATAATTTGTATTACAAGAATCTAGAATCTTTGTAAATGGGCTAATAATTCTCTGTTTAGATTGTTAAGACCCGTAATTAGACTAAAACCTCTCGGTTTCACATGTAAAGCTCATTTTGAGACACGAAAACTCTGCAAATTGTTTTGCAACTGTTTCTAGGATGTAATTTGGATGAAAAAAAATTGGTAACTTTTCAGGGGAAAACTGTTCAATTTACATAGTACAGATCAGGATTTATTCAGCTTTCTGATTTAGCAATGAGAAATAATGAACTAACAATCAATGAATTTTGCATTCATTATTAACACCACAACAAAGTACAATAGCAGACACAAAATGTTGAGAAACACCTCTTAATTTCTAAACCCCTTCTCTACCCAATCCCACAAAGTTCTAAGGGCACCCACACCCACAGAATTATGGAAACATAGACAGCATATGGCTTACAAGCACACCATTCTCCCCTGGGAGGGCAGGTTACCCAATTGACACAGACCTTGTGTGAGAGACAGAAGAGCTCTAGCTTTGTGTGAAGCTGTGCCTCTCCCACAGGCTGCTAATCCACATTTCAGTGTGAAAGCACGAACAGAGGATACATACACACACCTGAGGTGGGACTCCCTACTTGTTTTGTCTCATAGTGACATGATGGAAGATTGGCAGCATGAAGGAGGCTCAGCTGCCGCTGTTCCACTGCAGGATATCTCCCACATGTCAAAAGTTCTCTTTTTACATATTTCTTTTAAAGCTGACTCCTTTATTTCAGAAATCTCTTCAGAGTTTCCTGGCTAGCATTTAAGCAAACACCCCCTCAGACAGTTTTGGGTTTTCCCCTTCACTCCCACATCCTTGCCTAAACATTTGCTGTCAAGGGTGGGCTGTGCTGGCATCCCTGCAGTAGCAGATTAGTAGATGGTGTAGGCAATTGAAGGTTTAAAATATAGTGCAGAAAGAAAGTGAAGAGAACTTAAATAAATACAGAAGAGGTCATGGGAAAAGCAGTGAAATAGATAGCATCAGAGGAGCTTAACAGAGATGTACAAAGACCAAGTAGAACACTCAAGCTAAAAATTATCAGATTTATCAGAGACTGAAGCAACAAAGGAGACCCAAGTAAAGACCGACCAATATTTTTGAATGATGTATTTTATTGTAAATTACCGTGGTAGTCTTAATTACTCTAAGTTAGTCAACATCCTGTGGAAGTCTAGTTAAATGGAATGCCTTTTGGTAGATTCTGCATTTGTTTTGAATATGAAATTATGTTAATACCATAGGAAACAATCTCCTTTCACTCATAAATTATTTAGTCTACTTGTCTGTATGCAAAAGATTCTTTTTAACTCTAAGATCAAGTTTTATTAACCATTATCTGAGACTGATTAATAACTTCACTAATTTTATTTCTTAGCATGACCATTGATTCTGAAAGGAACAATGACCAGTATTACAATTACCACAGAATTCTCAGTTACAGGGAGTGTAATAAACTAAGAAAATCTGAATCATAAACTTAAGCTGAGGTATTCACATATAAATCACATTTTGTTTACATTCATTAATGAGGTTGGCTGATGATCGCCTTCTTCACAAACTTAAAGACATTCAGAAATCTAAACTGTTCAGTGGGACGAGTTTTGAGCTGGAGAATCTTCAGTATAGCTGGATAAATAACAAATTCCTTCACCAAATGTTACTATTTGGGTTTTTGATTAGGATGTTTTGAATTTCTGTTGAATTTCTTTGAAAAGCTTGATGTGGATATAAAACAGTTTTCTGAAGTATAAAAAGATAATCATTATGTTGGCCCTACTTTCAGTTTGAAATTTTGTCTGAGGTACAGATAAAGTATATTATTTTCACAGAAACATACTTTCTGGCAAACATCTATATCAAAGTTCAGTAAAATGTTTCAGAATAAAATAATGCAAGTCATAACTTCATAATGAAGTCACGTCAACAGACTTTCAAAAATTAATTCGTAATACAAAGTTATGCTCTTTGATAGCAAAATGCAACTTCTGTGAAACAAAACAAGACTTCTACTGTGAGACCACCACATATGCAAAAGCATGAGTCTGGAAAATCTGTTGAAGATCTGAATTCATATCAGACAGAAGAAATAACTGCATTTGTCTTTCAAAGATGTGGTTCTACAGAATTCAGTGCTCCCTGATAGGGTAATATATTCATCCTCCATACACAACACATAAAAAATGGGTGTAAACATGCTTAATACATGGAATTCAGAAATCAATGTGGTTAATCAGGGATTTAAACAATGGGGAACTATGCACTTGAGACAATACTCTTGAAATTTTGTGTGTTCTGTCTTCAGTTTCATGACTTAAATGATTCAGCAGGTTTCCTGTGTTTTCTTAAAAATTAAATAATATAATAAATGTATTTTCTTTGTACACATTACCAAGAGGCTAACTTAAGTTGCATAACTGATTCCATAAGTAGCTACACCAGTCTTAAAGAGAAGTTATCATTCTGTGTCACATCCAAAAGTAAAAACTCCTAAAACCTTGGTACTACCATAGGCATATTAAAATGGTCTAGCAATATGAATCTGTGGGGATATATATTCAAGGCATCATCATTTAGAAACGTATTAAGGTCTAAAATTATTTTAAATTTATGAAGTTGGAAAAAATCCACATTATCTATTCCACTGAATAGTATTTAAAATACCTATTATCTCTTAGCATTGATTTTAAGTTGCAAATATATATTCATACAGTCTGAAATGAAATCTTGCTCCATAACCACAGCGCAGAACTTAAGAATTCATTTTATTGGTTTTCCAGTTTAATTGCAAACACCTTTTTATTTTCGCACATGTGTGTGTATACATATGTGTGTGTATAGATGGATGGATGTGTTTGTTTCACCGTCAAGAAATTTGCCTTTACATAGTGACTCAAACCAACAGAAATCAGGAATTCTACATAAATCAATGATAAATTTATTCAAAACAGCCAGAAGCAGATTGGCACACTAGATAATCTGCAACTATATTATTTTCATAGCAAATGCCAAATAGACATCTGGATACAAGATGTTCTTGAAGATACTCATTTATAAAAAAAAGATGACAATTTCAAAAAGAAAAAATGTAATATTTTCCAAAGTACCTAAGTGGCTTGTAAACTACTGGCCCTAGACACTGACCATGTTCTGCAGCCTGGAGCCCATTATCTGTACAGGCCTGCATGCTGCAGCAGAAACTGTGGCCACTCATGTACTACCTTGATAATAGTCCTGTATGCAACTTTTTCCCTTCAGTGAGGTGGCAAGTTGCACAGAGTTTTAGCCGATGGTGAAGCTGACAAGTGCTGCTAAAGGTATGATGTCTTTTGAGAAAAATACCACACAGGCTTGAGTAACACAAATAAGGTTCCAGGCAGAAGGCTCAACTCCCCAGATACAGATGGTGAGCAGAAAAACTGAGGGGGTGTGACTGGCATGTACCCTCTGAGTACACTCTAGGTGCATACATACTTCAGAAATAAATGTTCTGATTAGTGTGAAGAGGAAAAACTGAGAAGTTTTGCTCAGATAACCCCAGACTTTAATAAGAAAAGATTTTTATGCAGAAATTACAGAAGTTATGTAACTTTCAATCAAAGTTCAGTCTAGGTATCCGAGACAGAAAAGAAAGCTCACCCAAGATGACAGAAAGTTAAATTCTATGAACTAATGACAAAGGAATGCCTCTGAATTCCTAGAAGCCTAACTTAAAGGCTAATTTTTTTATAATGTAACTCATCATAATATGCCTCATATTTTCTTCTATTTTCAATCATAGAATCAAAGAATCATTGATGGTTTGGTCAGGGGGAGACCTTGAGGATCTGTTAATCCCAATCTACCTCCTATGTGCAGGGACAACTTCACAAGGTTCTTTTTTGCCTCTCCAGCCTGGCTTTGAACAATTCCAGGTATGGGGCATCCACTTTTCTGAGCAACTTGTTCCAGTGCCTCACCACCCTGACAGTTTAGAATTTCTTCCTAATATCTGATTCAAACCTTTCTAATTCTAATCTTCTTTCTTCTTCTTGGTTTAAAGCCATTCCTCCTTGTCCAATCATAGAATATTTTAAATTGGAAAAGGCCTCTACGATCATCTAGTTCAACCTTGGCAACTGAATCACAGGACCAGACATCATGTCCAGTCACTTCTGTAACACCTCCAGGGATGGTGACTCCAACATAGCTGGAGTTAATCAAGCTGCTCTGTTTTCTTCAGCACTGAAATGCTCAGTCACAGCCTCAGCTGTTGAGGTGCCCTCAGACTGCTATGGGTGGCAGCTCTCGCTAGATTTTTTGTGGTCTATATGTCTCTCCCAAACCTAGACTTTTCACCAAGTAGAGAATTTCCTATAGGGATAGATACTACCTCACACAGAGACATGTAAAAAAAGCTGAACCACAGAGGCTACAACAGTTTCAGTTTTAGTATGTTCTAATTTTGGAGTGCTTGACTTGAAGGTTTGATGTTCTTTTAACTTTTCTTAGTTGTTTTTCTCTAATAACTTATTTATGTCACAAAGACCAAAATATTATCTATAAATTATCCACCAGAGTTTTGTAATGATTTGCATTATGATGTTACACAACAAATTGTAAATATGGCGCTAGAAATTACTTAAATGATGAATGCATAATATGTCTTGATACTGTAACTTTTAAAGAAACCATAAAATTAACATAAAAATGAACCTAAATGGAGTAGGCACATTTGGCTAAGCAAACTATTTTAAAATATATTTATATCACACAAATAAGAATACTTGTAATAGTTTCAGACTCTTTAGCATAATCAGCATTTTTTTGTTTGTGTTTTCTTTCTGTTAAATTAAAAGGTTTATTTACCCTAATTTATATGCCTTTGACACAATACCTGAAATAATCCACCTGTTTGGAAGTCTGAATTCAGTTCTAAAGTTTTTCTGCTTTCTGTTGGAATGGGCTTTATATTTCAGAATCTCAGATTTCAAAACCATATGCACATTTTTACTCTGTTTATCTACTGCAGCAGCATGAAAATTAATAATTAAATGTGAATTTAAAAAACAAAACCAAAAACAAACAAGTCTGCTTTGGTTTCTACCACATGTCTTTCTGCAGGCATCTGAATAGAAGTTGAGTTACCAGAAATGTATCAGAAATATGATTCCTTCCATTGTAACATCTATACCTTATAAATACTAGTATGAATACACACTATCAGAGCAATGCAGATGTTAAGGAATTTTTACAAAAAAATAAACATTATAAAAATTAAGCACCATTAAGCAGTTAACTGATCTTTTAGCTCTCACCTGACATTTCATCATATCACTACAAGTGGTAGAAATAGAGCAGAACAGATCTAGAAAAACTAATCTATGTAAGTCAGACAAAGAAGTAGCTTGAACTGGAATTAAAGCAAGCACATACACACCCACACCCATGACTGAAGTCTGTGGTATTTTATAAAATGTTATAATAGTTGCATGAGGGAAGAGCAGAAAATTAAGTTCAAATGCCCCAGTTGTTCTCTCAAGACTAAGGCCCACATAATATTCTTGCTAAAATACATACAGCACATAACTTATTTTTTTTTAAGTTTTGAACTTCAGGATAGGTATTATTCATTGCCTTCCTGAGATAGATTTTTATGTACTGTATATTCTACTGGTATTTTATAGCCAGAATTTTCGAAAACAAGTGTAAGAAAATTCATTAGAGTGCTATGTTCTGATTAAAGTAATTAAAGGGAAGTAGTGATAAAGTCATTTACATGGCAACACAAAACTCAAAAATCACCATATTTTTAATGCAACCTCCCACTCATAGCTGAAATAGAATACTTCATTGCTAACCCAAGAAAGAAAATAATGTTCAATATTTTTAATTCAAATTATATCCTTAGCTAAAATTTTAATATATAGATAGAGTTTCTACTTAATAAAAGCTGAATTCTATGATCTCTTTCCAGTAAATACAAGGCAACATAAGGTACAGGGAAAAAAATAATACCCTGGTCACCGTAAGATTTCTAAGACAATTTTCCAAACAGTTTCAAAAGACTGGCAAGGTCAAACCTGAGCTGCTCAAATTGTCCCAAGACTCCTGAACAAATTTCTGTGTTTTCCAGGAGAAACAGAAACTCCATTGCACTGTCAACTGTTTTCAATTTTGAGAGTCCTCAAGTATCAGCACTCAACTACTGGCTTTTGAGAACTGGACTATCTACATGTGATGCTAGAGCACTTAATATTAGCCCAAATCAGGTGCAAGACACAAATGTGTTGGACAAAAGAAATATTATAAAATTCTGGTGCCTGCCCACTAGGGAGCATTTTCAAGTCTTTTGCAAAAAACATTTCAACCCTTTCACAGCATTAGCTACCTGAACAAATGAATGATCAGTGATATGAGTTTTATCAGCAGGTGCCCATGACTAGGAAAATTATTAGCACTGAGCTTTACAGTCATCTCCTCACTGAAACAGTTTGTAGTAGTAAAGATTTATTAAGTACTATTATTTCTTTTATTACTTCCTATGTTAAGGGCATATAGAGTGCATTTGGTAGCTGGAGTTTTAATTTCTGAGAAACTGCCATGCAACACAGGAGCAACTAGTGTCAACAGAAGGTTCACTGTGAAAAAATAAAGCCATATGTAAAGTTAGGTAATGTAAAAAGCAAAAGCTATACAGTTCAATTTCATTAACTAAATTTGGAGTATGGTTTTGCACTTAATTTCCCTATTACTCTGTTCTTTACTTCTGGAATAGACTATCCCTTAGCCTCATAAGTACTGAGTTTATTAATGTTTATGTTTATTACAGAGTTATTAACGTTCATGGAGTACTCCAGAACTTGCATGACAACCGCCCCACTTCTCCTATTAAGGAATTAACAATTTTGTATTCAGAGCATTCTTTACATAATGGACAATAAATATGACATGTTGACACAGTGTAAGCAGTGAAGGAAAGCAAAAACTGAATAATGAATACTTTTTCCTGAAGTAATCATTGTAATTTCATACATAAATAACTTTGTTAAAAAAAAATAAGAAAAAAAAAAAGAGGGATTGTATTTAAAAACTGCTGCAATGCACATGCACAGGGGAGTTGAAATAAGGGTATTCATAAATTTAATTCTAGCAATTTCTCACCCTGGTTAAATTTATTTTAATAAAGCTGTTTATATAGAAGATAGTAATATTTCTGAAGGCGTCTCTGATAAGCAGGCAGCACATTCTAACTGTCAGAACAAGCAGTGGTAAACCTTGGCAGAAACTGCTTAGATTATGCTAAAATTAACAAAGCTTCATGTTACTCAGCTGTACAATATTGCACACATAAGGAAATAATGTCTTTAGAAAACTCTGTGTGAATCATATAATCACAGCTGTCAGTAACTCCAATAATTTCTTACAATATTTAAAGTGAAGAAAGTATCTAACATATCACATAATGGCAATCATCAATAAATACTGATTTTCTTCACATTATTCATTAAATGGAGCAGTATGAGTGCTACTAAAAATATCAATTATTAATCAGAGAAAACAAATTTTCAAAAGTTTATAGGGGAAGTGGTCTCCTCCAAGAGAGAGGAGGAGACCATTTTTTTTCTAATAGAAAACAATTTCTGACTTTTGGAATGGAGACAGATCTCTCTCTTGTATAGCTATGGTATTCTCCAGAGATAAGTGGCCTAGAAATGTAGAATCTTACAGCAGAAAAAGCAGAAACCCAAATTTTCTTAGCTCATTAATTATAATGTTGCCTTTTTGTTGCTTCTCATACTGTATTTTATTGTTGTCAGTGGTCTTTCAACACTCTGGTTTTATAAAATCTAGCATAATAGTCAAAACTATCTTTCTGGAAAAAAACATGAACAGACTAAAACTTGGCCTTGAGTAAGAAGAGCATTTGTATTGTTCAGACTGGTAACAGTAATTAAGGACACTGATCCACTCAGGGTCGAAAATGTGGATGAAACAGAGTATTCTATGCTAAGGTCTACCTGATGGATTTGTTTCAGGACCCCATTTCCTGAGATTCTTCATCCTGTGTGCACTGATCTACTGTGGGACTGAACTACTAATGCCATGACAGGATGAATATTCAGTCCAATCAATACAGATGTACTGACTGGGTTCTGTATGCATGCAAGTAACACTGCTTAAAAATAAGATGTAATTGAAAAGAAATAGATCTTTACTCAAAACCAACACATACACTCTATCTATTTCTGATATAAAATATCTGTGCCTGTCTACATTTCCTAACACAGCAATTTTCCCACAAATGAAAAATGTCTGGCATTTTGTCCTTAAATAATTTTTAAAAAGTATGACTGGGAAAGAGCAAACTGTAAGTTTCAGAGTGAAAAACAGGATAAGGTTGTAATGCAAAATATTACTTTCTCAGGACTCCATGTAAATTAACTATACCCTTATTACCACCACTAACAAATGACAGGAGGTTTAGCTGTAAAATGATGTACAGAGCCAATCAAGCTGGTATTTAACTATGTTCCAATGAATAAGTAATAAAAATAGAAGTTTGCATTTTCTTTTACTTACTGTTAAAACACGCATTATTTTCTCTTAGCCATGATCACACTATCATCCTACCTATCGTAGTTACAGTGATAAGGTAATGTAAGGATAAAGTGCTTTCAAACATGTGCTATGAGTTATGATTTGTTTAGCTAAGCACCCCCAAACCTCTCTAACAGAACAGAACATAAACCACAATTCTCTGACAAGGCAGTCACTGAACTCTGAATAAATTTCCTTAATTATCTTATAACCATAGTACAAAAACATTATAAACTAATGCTGAGAACAAAGAACATTTTTAAAGCTATAGAATTATACAAATTGAGGAGCTGTGAAATAAAAAGACCTTAATCCCTTATACATATGATAATAATTTGATCTTTCTCATAATTTTGTCATCCACACCTCTTTACATTTTTAAAGATAAAGCTTTTATTAACCTAATTATTGCTTTTATTAATCTAATTATTGTAAAATTGCATAAAATAAAAATCCAAACCTTTTATTCACTGTTTCATTGATCCCAACAATTATTTTCCATAAACACATATGCATATGTATGTGCACGTCCTGCTTTTACATTAAACTGTATTCCTCCAGTAGTTCTAACATTTAGTAAACTTTTCAAAGATTATGTGAATCATAATTGTACTTTTATGCCATCACTTCAACTGTGCTTCTAATCATAAAGGTATTTCTATTTAATTATTTATTCTTGTCTATTATCTATGTGTGAGATATTTTGCCTTAATGCAATCTTATGAGATTAAAAATGAAATCAAATTTCATATTGGTAGCAAAAATATTTTAAACTTCATATCAAACCAGCTGAAAAGATGCAGTATACCAACATTTCAACAAAATATTTTTATTTGCAATGAAATGAAACTATCAAATATGAAAAACTGAATCATAGTTTTAAAGCATAAGTCAAGAAATCTAGATAATTCAACAGCTATGTATCTTAGTTTTATGATATATACCATATGAGTATATAAGCTCTGCAGTCACATGTCTTAAGTACAGGGCACATTATTTAATACACAGGAGTAAAATTCAGATACTCAAAAACAGATGGAGGGATTTGAGGAGGGATTGAGTAATAACAAAGTCACATATCAAATTCTCCCTCTAGTGTTTTTGTGATTCCTACTGTTAGCGACAAAATCTAGCCACATATTAATTTTCTGCAGTACCTTACTGTATGCTTAAAGATAAACTCATATTTAAGTGTTTTAGATAGTGAGATCAAAGGTAAAGAAAAATTAAAAGCACATTTTAAGAAGGAAGAAACTAAAACTAATCAAAACTGTACTCTAAAATAGTTTTACAGTAATTACAGAAAATTAATTTGTCTTAAATTGTGTCACCTCTCATACCCATGTATGGATTCTTTGCTATTCCAGAGTGTCTGAAATGACAGTAGATACCCAGCTTCAGGGAGCTGAAGACACTGGATTTCTTTGTTTCATTACATCAGTAGAAAAGGAACTACGGCCAAGTGGCTGTTCACTCAGATTTGGCCATGCAGCTCATGCTGACATATGCTGGAAGCAGAGCCATTAGGTCAAACTGAGAGTACCATGTAGGCAGGACAGGTGGCCTGAAAGAGCTAAAAAGCCATAATGCAGCCATTATCACCTGCAGACTGCTGTCACCTGCAGCCATCGTTTTTGCATATTTATTGTCTGGCAGTTTCCTCAGAACCTAGTAATTTACAGAAAGGGTATAGACCGGATTTCAAAGCTGAAAGGTATAAAATATCAACTTACTCAAAAAGGTTTTCTTAAGAATCAGATCTAACAGAAGCTGGATTTCTGAATATTTCCAACCTCTCAGTGTGAGGAGGTGCCTGCATCATGACAAAGGAGGATGAATCAGCACTCTCACTGTTAGCTAGGTAACAAATTTTTTCTCACACATGCATGAATTAAGAGTTATGGGTTATAAATTATGAAACCTCATGAATTAAGTGGTAAGTGAATTCATGGGGGAGACTAATCTGTGCAAAGGGGAATTGAGCCACTGCTTGCTCTTGTTGTATTTCTTAATGAGCTCACAAAATAAAACCTAAATCACAGACAACATTGTCCTGTAAATTAGAGAGATTCAGACTCTGACACTGTGGTTGCAGTATCACATCTCCCAAGTGGGTAAGTTAGCAGTTTGCACCCCATCAGTGGACAACAGCACGCTCAGCTGCACCTATAAAACACTGAAGAATGGGTAAGCACAACTTACTGCAAAGGTGCATTAAAGGAAGGTCCAGGTTCAGCAATGGAAAGAATTAAGGGCAGCGGACCCCACTCATCTACATTATCTGCTCACCATTAGCAGTCTACGCCCATGATGCAGCTTACCAGAATTAGGAGGGCATGTGAAAGACATAACAACAGAAAGATCCTACACATTTTCTATAAATAGCCCACAGGGCCTTATCTGATGCAGAGGAGAACACACCAGCTGCTAGGAGAACGTGACAAGACAGCTGCAAGATATGTCAATGACTATATCTACTGTGCACACTCTACAGCCAGGAGTACCTCTTTAGCCTCTGGCTGAAAAGAATTCACATCTTTCTCTAATTCAACAGCCAACTTTCCTGAACAAAAAATTCTCTGAGATGTATAAAACCTTCCTGTTGCAGGAAAATTAAATTAGTATTTCAGTATACCACTTGAGCAGAAGTATATGAATTCATGTCACAGAAAAAAGTTTACAAATTCGTAAGGCTTTTCCCCCCACTCACAACTTTAGGATAATGGTATAAAACGCAGATTTTTCTCGAGAACATTCAAACGAACTCCAATCTTCACAGAGCTCAGAAGATAATTTCTCATTCATGTAGCAATGTTAGCACTATTGGTAAACACAGAGGTATTTGTGCTAAGACTAGACCCTTGGAGCCATAACATTAACAAAATTAGCTTTTCTTTAAAAGTACTTGCTAGCATGATTCAAGTATCTCTTCTTCTCAATAGCACAAGGAAAAATAAAATTTCTACAAGCTAAAGATACCCTGTACCTCTTAGATACACAATTACAAATATATATGTGTATAGTATATACACACATACGTACACATAATACACTAAATTTCAAGATTAAAATAATTTTAGAGTGGACTCACGACTTCTGAATGTTTCACATTGGTAACACTGTATTTTTCTTAGTGTTATCTTCATTTAATTCTAGGGCATATTCAGGAAGTACAGTTATTTTAGGTATCATCTTTCTTTCAAAAGATCTTACCAACAGTAACTCTGCCAAGACTATCTGTTATGTATCTTTTTGTCATAGTATTCCTCACTGCTGTTATAACCTTTCAATATTTAAAAAACTACAGATGATAAGTATTGCTGCAGGAAATATGCCTGTAACATTAAGACGCAGAGGAATACCATTCGGTATTTTTAGAGGTACATTGGCTACTGACATAAGGTCTTTAAACACAAAAGAGCAGAGATACAATAATCTTTGAAAAAAGAAATAAACTCAGTCAAAACAGTATGAGATAA
Organism: Cichladusa arquata; assembly: GCA_026413545.1. Classification (NCBI taxonomy): domain Eukaryota; kingdom Metazoa; phylum Chordata; class Aves; order Passeriformes; family Muscicapidae; genus Cichladusa; species Cichladusa arquata. The sequence goes on along the minus strand of JAOTQP010001652.1, from coordinate 34,944,432 downwards.
ACAAATTGGAGGAGATGGGGGAACAGATGATAATACAAAATAATACAGTAATAATATCATCACATGTAAGTTTTAGATGTTTATAATAAACAAGATCATTAGAGAATAGAAAGAAACTAATTTTTTGAAAGACCTCTATACTGAAACTTGTTTTAAATTACTTAGGGAAAGAACATTACTTGACAGCTGTTTAGACAATTATGGAAAAATAATTGCCAACATTTGGACAATTACAGTGACACTGTGATTGTAGTGTGAGAAAGGCATAGCTGGCTTTGTGTCCTGGTTTGGCTGGGATAGAAGTAATCTTCTTGGTAGACAGTTGTGCTTTGGACTCAGTATGAGCATAATGTTGGTAACACACGGGTTTTGGTTGTTTCTAAGCAGTTCTTACCTTAAATAAAGGATTTTTCAGTCTCTCATTCTCTGCCAGTGAAGAGCCACACAAGAAACTGGGAGGCAGCATAACCAGGACAGCTGATCTAAACTGCACAAAGGGATATTCCATACCACAGAATGTCATGCTCAGTATATAAACATGAAGAGTTACATGAAAAGGCTGACTGCAGTTCAGGGATACAGTGGATATTGGTCAATTGGTGGGGAACAGTTGCACTGTTTCATTTGCTTTTCTTGGATTTTAATTTCCTCTCTCCCTGTCCCTTTTTTTACTGTTACTGTTAGTTTTAATATATTTTTTTGTTTTTTAATTATTAAACTGTTCTTATTTCAACCAACAAGCTTTACTTTCTTTTTCTTCCTGATTCTTCTGGCCATCACACTGGGACAGGAGTGAAAGGGGGGTGAGCTCTAGTCTGTGTGGTACTTGATTGCCCACTGGGGTTAAACCACAAGACTTTTTGGTGCCAAGGCTGTGGTGATTTAAATCCCCTGGCAGCCACATGTAGCTGGGTCATTACCTGCTGGTGCAACGGGACAGAACTGTAAGGGTGAAAGTGAGAATGCTTGTGGGTTGAGATAAAGGCAGTTTAATAGGGAAAGCAAAAGCTGCACATAAGCAAAGCAGAAAAAGGAATTCATTCACTTCCTACAGGCAGGCAGATGTTCAGCCATCTCCAAGAAAGCTGGGCTACATCATATCTAACAATGACTTGGGGAGACAAATGCCATCTTTCCAAACAGTCCCTCTTGTCTTCCCCCTTCTTCTTCCAGCTTTATATACAGTGCATGGCACCTTATGGCATGGAATATTCCTTGGGTCAGTCATGCTGGCTGTGTCTTCTCCCAAGTCCTTGTGTACTTCCAGCCTCCTCACTGCTGGAGTGAGGTGGGAAGCAGAAAAGGCTTTGATACAGTGCAAGTGTTGCTCAGCAATAACAAAAACATTTCTTTTAAACACTGTTTTCAGCACAAATCCAAAACACAGCCCCATAATAGCCACTGTGAAGAAAATTAACTCTAGCCCAGCCAAATAGCAGGAAACTTTACAAGTGTTTTATCTTGACAACAGGTTGTATTTCTTGTGAGGAAAAATGGTGCCCTGATGAATTTCTACCCCTGTATTCTACAAAAATATTTTCTGTAATCAATCAAGTGCTATGGGATCAGTGGAGGTTAGTGAATCTTCTGTGACAGTTATTATCTGCTTTTCTTCCTTGAAGGGGAAGAAACTATTTTGAACTTGCATAAATTTAACAACTTAAAATTTAGTAAAAGTCCTATAATTCCCAGATTACATATGACTGATATTAATAGTGAAGATAGCAAAGGGACACAACTACTAAAAACTCTTCAATTTGGTACACACATAATTCAATAGGTACTGTGCTTACAATCAACATTAGTTCATCTTCGGTATTTTTATGCCCCTGTGCAATGTTCAGTAAGGATATGAATGAAAATAATAACATCTTATTTTTATGTTTTTTCCTCACCAAGTGACAGAAATAGCTGTGGACAGAGAAATCCTCTATAATCCTCTCGTATGTTGCAAATTAAGATTCATCTAAACAAAACAATTCGGGCTGTAGTTCATCCCTGTTTCTGGACTTTCACGCAGAACAGATTTTTTAATGGTTTTGCTCAGATATAACAGAAAATCCAACACTTGCCAAAGCTTTTCAACCTTACAATGTGATCATAACAAGCAGTTTAATAGAAGGATTCTCAGGCTTGCATAAAAATGTAAATGTGTTTCAATGAAGTGTTTTTTCAGACTAAAGTTTAAAGAAGTTCAGTAATTTATCTCTTGGAATAAACTGTAAACTTAAAGGAATTCAATGTCATTTTTTCACTTACTTAGGAGAAGCAATTGCTTCTCCTAAGCAATAAATGAATCTACCTTAAAAAGGAATACAATGAAGCTAACTGCAAAGGCTCAAATTTAAAGCATACATAGTGCATTTGAACAATCTAAGTGACAATAGAACGAAAATGGTAGTGGATTTTTGGAATAAGGAATGAACTATGTAGCTTAAAAAAAAAAAAGTACTGGATTTAAAATTCTGAGAATATCAATCCACGAAGTTAAAAGCTGCATCATATCTTCCATTTCATTAAACAGTAAAAGCTGCTAACATTTATTTTAATTATAACTCTTTAGATATCTAGTTCTGTTCTTTTAAAGCTTTTCTAAACAGTCATAGTATTGGTTTATGTCATCAGGATATTGGTTTTGTCATCCGCTCCAAGAGTTAGGATAACTCTAATTGCCATAGGGGTCTGATTTACATTCACCTAATCAGTTATTAATAATGATGGCACTTTACTTTGTAATAATAGATCTGTAAATCTGTAAAGAACAAACAGAAATCAGATAAATCAAGAATATAAATGAGAAGTGCTAGCACAATAATCCAGGAAGGCAAACTTTTGGTCCATTCACATTGAATATTCTAATGAATATCAATTTAGTATCCCAACTGTGTGATTTCCTAAATGTTAAGCAAATAGCATGATAGCACATTTGAAATTCTTTGTCCGTTTCTCATTAACTTGACAGGGGACCTTTGGTCAAGTGAGGTCAACTAATTTTGGAACTCAATTTAGAATTTTTTATATTTTTAAGTATCCATTCTGAACAATTTTTCTCCAAGTTTTTATCATTGTGTCAACAGAGTTAAACTGTGTGGGATAGAATACTCATTTTAAAATACAGAACAAATTTCAACTTCTGCAATGCAAAATAAATTGCACAATGGTCTATTATTCCTGTGTGGTCTAAGTTATTCAACCCATTTATCAATACAAAAATTCAAGAATACTGATGGTCTATTCTACTCAATATTTTTGAGTAATAGCTGAAAAGATGCACAACACAAGAATAACATCATTTATGACACATAAACCTTATACTTTGACAAACTACAGAAGCAAAAAAAAATAGAAATGCTTTTATTGATTAACAAAATTGTAAATGCCTAGTGAATCACTACTATGACAAGATTGTGCACCCAGGCAAATCCAGTTATTCACTGAGATTCTCATTTCAAAAGAATCCTTTTTGTTCCCTACCAGATATGGTATAAATAGGTTTACATGATCAGTGAATAAGCAAGAAAAGGGGAAAGAAGAGGGACAAATTTATATATTAATATTAAAGATTGCATAATTCAATATGGACAATTTCCAAAGTAGTCTTAGAATGAAAATCTAAGAAAAAGGGGCAATCCTAAGGAAATTAATGCAAAAGAAAGAAAAATCATATGGAAAGTAACAAACAACAATTTTTAAAAGGAAGAGCAGCTTTAATAATAAAGTGAAAATTCAAATTCTTTTCAGGACTGTCTACACTTTTTATAGTGGCTGCAGATACGTAAAGCAATAGCAATTTTTAATAAACATGTCGCAATGTGTAGTAGCGTGTGAATTTTTTAACTAAAAAGTACCTTTTCACCCAAAATCTTTTTTTCTAAATGTCCAATATGTTTACATTTTTTGTTGTTGTTTTTTTTTTTAGTTATGCCAAATTTGCCTGAGATATATTCTCATGCCAAATTTGCCTG
>JAOTQP010001652.1:34921881-34940457 GCA_026413545.1 Cichladusa arquata | reverse complement strand
TATTCTCGTTTCTATAGAGTAGAAGAAAGGTTGGTTTCTAAGCCACAGAACATACTAAGGAGAGAAACAATCAGCACAGAAGTTTCTCTGCCAGGAAACACAACATCAGTTTTGATAGAAGTCTGGTAGAATAATCACATTCATTGTAAAGGAGTAATTATAAGAAAAAAACCCCAGATTTGAAATCAAAAATTCTGGGTTTTTAACAGGATAATCACAACTTTCTTAATTATGACTAGAGACAAAAATGTCACTGACAGTACTTGGGGTATATATTGCAATGTAGACCCTTAAAAGAATAAAAATGGATAGCAATAATCTTGATTGCCTGATGTACATTTTTTTCTCTTAAATTTGTGTAGCTAATTGGCCAAAACTATTGCTGCTGTTAAGCTAAGAAGGAAATTGTCTCTGAAACATTTCTTGATTACTGAGGAGCATCTGGAGTTAGGAAACTGAGGTCAGTTGCCTGGCTACAACAAACAGGCTCTTTTGTCTCCTCTAAAACAGCTAATTTTCTGTTTCAAGTATTTTATCCATGATCTGCAAAAACTGGCAAACATCTCCAGGCTAATTAATAATAATAAAAATTAACAATAAAGAACTAGTAAGTAATTAAGGAATTTATTTCTATATAAAAATGATTACAGTAATTATTGCCATCTTAGATCTTTCCAGGGCAAAAATTTGTTACTCTGTATGGGAAAAAAACCTATTAAATCAGTACTGCCAAATTTAACTTCTGGTGCACATCTGTGGTCACCGTGATTCTGAACTCTGGCTATGAAGGAAGAGTGTATTAAAAAGAAAATTAAAGGCTAAAAATTCCCTTAAAATGCTTAAAATCAAGGTAGAATTCCATAGCTTTATGATAAAAGTTAATGGAATGACTCATGTTTTTCTTAGTAACTGACAGAGAGAAGAGCCATAGAATCAGATTCATTGAATGGTTTGAGCTGGAAGGACCTTTCAAGATCATTAAGTCCAATCCCCCTGCCATAGGCAGTGACATCCTTCTTGAGATCAGGATGCTCAAAGCCCCATCCAACCTGAACACTTCCAGGGGTGGGGCATCCACAACCTCTCTCAGCAACCTAAGAATTTGTGGCTGAAAAGAAATAACAAAATTTCCTTGAAATTACAAAAATAATTCATCTTCCTCCAGCAGGTGACATTCTCTCAAAAAGGGTGAAAATGGACACTGAGGAAGTTATCTGGACACTAGTGTTACCTTTAAGAGCCAAAGGTTAGGAAAACAAAAGTCAAGAAAATAACCTGATATTTTTCAAGAGGATAGGACAGACACCTAGAGCAACCTGATATTGAAAGTTTAGCTACCTTAAGCTATAAAATAACTGTAATTTTGAGGACAAGTCTGTAATTCAAAGAAGCCAAGAAGCTCTTACAAAAATTATTGAGGCATTTGTTAAATATGCAACAACTTTAACTGAATCTTGAAAAAACATCACATAAAATTAATGCTAACTGACACAACAAGGATGTTTTTCTGATTCTGTTTTGATAAATAAAATAAGAGAAAATAGCTTGATGATGGCAGCTGATAATTGGACAGGCCTGTGTAGCACGTGAAAAAAAAATAAACAATGTTCTAATACTTCTACTTGAAGTTAACAATTAAAAGATTTAATTACTGAATATTGATCTAAATATTTAAGTCATTAAGGAACTGGAAAAAGCAATGAGAATGAGCAAAAAGTAGATTCCAGGTGAAACAATAAAAGATGAAATATAATATTTAGGAAGCCACACTACAAGGCTTCCAAGATGAAGCCAGAAACTTTAGCAGTTTGTTTCAGACTTTTTAATTTGGGGATGCTTGGAGACTAGAAAGGTGGAGGAACAAAAGACAACTGTTTCGAAAATAAATGTATTGATAATAAATTTTCTCTAATTAAACAATTTTTTGGATATTTCCAAAAATTTCAATTTTATTCTTGGTTTATGTCTTTCACCGAGTAGTTTCACAAAATGAGTTTTGCCACAGCTTCTTATCTTATATTGCTATAAAGTTTATTGGGAGTACGGAGAAGCTTTTTCCTAAGTAGTTCTCTGAAGAAAGAGTTTATGTTTTTACAACTATTATTAACGTTTTCATTGTAGTCAGGACTGACTGACTCCCTACACGCTGGTTTAGGGACGTTTAAGGTAATTGTTGTGTCCAAGTTACAACATTCAAGTCTAGATGTGCGGACAGCCAAGTGGTGACAACACTGGTTGGATACTGAGACTCTAAGGGTGATTCACGAGTCAAGGCCAGCTCAGAAGCCAGCAAGGAGTGACCTCTGGCTGCAGGAACCTTTACAGGACCTGCTCTGCTTCTCACCTTTCTAATTGGAGGTGGCAACAAACGACCTGTGTAAAAAGCTTGCAGGTAACACCAAACTGGAGGGTAATCACTGTGCTTGAGTGAAAAGCTACCACCCAGGGGGCTCTAACCAGCCTGGAAGGAAGGGTCTACTAGGAATCAAGGATCCCGTGAAGATTCCTGAGCCATTAATTTTTTTCTCCAAAGTCTGGTTTGATGTGCCTCTTCATGTGCCTCTCTTATGGAGAATTGGGCCCAGCTAACTTTTAAAAATGTATTTCATTTCACCTGACAGTCTCTCTGTATACTCGTATGAATGTTCAAACCACAAGGAAAGTCAACTCTATAATTTTATTTCCCTGGGAGCAAGAACTCCTGTTCCTCCCTTGTGTCCTTGCTTTCAACACTTTATAATAAGACACCAAAGGTGCATAGCTTTCTGTATTATGTGAGTGAAATCCCTCAAAATGCATCAATAATTTGGAATTATTTAAAACATATAAATACTGAAAATATATAACCTGCTATTTTTAAAAAAATAATAATTTTATATATACATTACATAATACAATGTATCCAAGTAATGAGGAAATAAAGGCAAATAATGCATAAAATTGCATACAGAGGTGGAGCAGTAAACATGTACTGATACAGATGTACTTGAGTAGAACTATATTACACACCTGATCAATCTGGCTGCCCCCCTCTGGCACGTTTTGTACCTTTGATTGCTCCCAATGACCTTTGCCAGTTTTGAATTACTCAAGCTGCAAACATACTGGAACAAATTTGTTTTCCTTGTGTTTCTGAAGCTACTATGCTAATATGCTAAATACAAATAAAATGCTTGACCCATGAAGGAATCGGCAGGAAACCTGAAATGAAGGCATTAGCCAGCTTTTCATGCTCCTTAGTGATGCCATTTTAAATATTTTAGACAGCCTATAAATAATTAAAACCTCACCACAGCAAATTATGTCCTATTATGCAAATAAATAGCCTCCTCCCTGGTTTCATTAAAGATTCTAAAAGACAAGCTGAGCAGTTTCAACATGGCAAAATACTGTAGTGAGGCGAGAAATCTTCCAATATTTTTTTAATTGTTAGTGCCAAGTTTCATGTGGATTTTTACTGTAAAACTTTAATTTGCATGAGCAAATAAACCTTTAATAAACCTTTTGTAAGTGGTGAAAATGTATCATTTAATTATATTTGAGTTGTTGTGAAACTATTGTGCCTCATGAATATTTAAATTAAACAAACTATAGCAGAAAATACGCAATTCTGTTTTTTATAGAAAGTTCTATTTACTATTGCTTCTTTTAAATCTTTATTTGTTCACATACACTATATATATTGACAGTGTCGAGTTTTTACGTGAAAAATTGTTAAACATCTGATTTTGGTTTCCCAGTAGAATTCAGATTTTATTTCAAATGAAACGTAATTCAGCTACATTCCTAGATGCCTATAGCAAGGAGATTTACAACATTTAAAACACTTTGATATTGGATTATATTTTTGCAGCAGTATTTTTCCAGAAATCTTGATTTTTCACATCTACTAAGTTTATTAAGACCCACGAAATTATACATTTTTGTATACAGAAACACATACTGACCAAAGTACAAAATTATTTAATGAGTTAAATAAAAGAAACTAATCAAAATATAGGATCAAAAGGAATAAAAGATTATTCCCTTACATGTTCAAATTTATCTTCAAATTTACAACTGTAATCTCATTATATCCTTAAAATATTGTAGGAAAGGTAAACTGCACACATACCAAAATATACATGGTATTTCAAAATTAAAATGAAATATCTTCTAGATTTGGTCAGCTCAAAACCTTTTAAAATTCTTTATCAATAGGCTAACATGAATTAAATAGATATCATCAGAAAACTGAAAAATTAATGTGTGGATACTTAGAAAACTTTAAGGCTGACCAACTGCAACTTAAATGCCAGTTAGCAAGTCTAGTGCAAATAAAATGAGAGTCTCAGAATTATTTTTCAATGTAACCCTAAAAGTAATTAAATTCAGTTTTGGTCTGAGTAAAACGCACATATCTGTAACTCCAGTTCTTCAAGTAAGGTTAAAAATATTCATTAACAAATAATTTTTTATCATTAAATAAGCCTATTTCTGTAGTGTTTCTTATTTACTTCCACAATAATAAACCTTTCCAAAAGTTCTCAAAAGAGCAAGTTTTAGATAACACCAAAATGACCACAAATCCTGAAGTTATGGTTAGAAAATATTCATTGCATTGTCTGACTCCTGTAAGATCTGAGAGTTTCTTTACTTCTGCCATATTTCTGCCTGGTCTCTGCTACAATCATATCTCTGACTCCCTCCCTTATTAATACCCTTGCATTACAAAGCTCTTTTTTATTGTTCCTCAATGCCTTCCAAATGCTTTCACTCCATCTTACACATCAATTTCATGCTAGAATGCCATTTTTTGCTACCACCTTCTAAGAACATCAGTTGCTCAAGGGAAAAAATGCTTTGTCTATCCTCTTCTACAAAAACATTCTTTATAGTCTCAGTTATTCTGTTACTTGTGTTCATTGTCAGGCTTTGCATTACACTAAACGGTGCAACTAGATAATTTGTTTTTTATCTTTTGATATAGAGATACTGGGTGCATTACAAGAGCATAAATTTCTTTGTTGCTTTCTCAGTGTATATTCAGGCATGTGTGGTGAGCCAGACTACTCAGAATCAAGTGCATTTTAGAGGTTTAAATACCTAAACCTGTTTAACTGGCTGTGTTTTATATGGATCCCTGTTCCCACGAACGACTGAAATCAACTCCAAAGTACTATCAAGCAGAATAAATGAACTAGACGTGTCTGGACAAAGATTATAAGGAATACAATGCCAGTAGAGTCAGTCATGAAAAGAGCAACAAATTAGATTAAGCTGAGTGATGTACATAATCTTCAATTTGGAATCAAGCTTGCCTTCTGAAGAATATTAGCAACAAGCTTGTTGGAAAAGAAAAATCTGACATCAAAAATAGGAGAAGTTTTCTGCTTGCAGTTTGGGCTCTGGGTTTTGTTTTATTCTGTTAGTTGTTGTTTGTCTGTTTGTTTTCCCCAGAGACAAAACTTCTTTATATAACTGTGCTACACAAAGCAGTTGTAATACTGAAAATTAATATTAGTTGAAACATGGCAAATATCTGTATGACATTCAAGAAGGAAAACACTTGAGGAAATTGTGTTATGCAGGCAAATATTAAATCATATAACTTCTCGTCCATTTAGATCTGCAATTGGAGATCATCTCAAAGGAGAAAAATTTAGACGAGCAGTATTTTGACTGAAATACAGAATAGCATCTACTGTATTTGCACCAAAAATTAGGATAAAGAGGGCATCCATTCAATGCAGGGAAGAAATTATTACTTGAATGTTAAATGTTAATACTTCTATTTTTAATTAATTTTCATCATAAAGCTATGAAAGCTACTGATACCATGATGAAGTAAGCAGGTATATTAATATGGCAAAAATTGGAAATATTAAAATTATCCCTTTACATAGAAGTAGTATAAATATGTAATTTTAAAAGTTTCATCTACCTAAATGCTTAAAAGTCCAATGTTCTTGTAAGTGAAAATTTCAAGCTGAAATTCAAAATGTAAATGTATGAGAATTTTTGCATAGAAACTATCAGTTATAGTATAGTACTTGTTGCTTTTAGTCATTCCATTTACCCATCATTCACTCTCTAATCTCCTTTAAGCCCATGTTTCTCCATTCCATATACAATAGAAGGATTACATACATTTTACCTCTTAACTTTCTCCAGAGGATAACAGATTTAATTACTGTTCTTCCTTCCATGCCAGCTTTCAAGTCAGCAAATTTTATACAGCTCTGTAGCATAATCTTTAATACAAAAGTCTTATGTGTCTGCATTTGGGTGATAGAAGCAAAGTACATGCTCTGTCTGCAGTGTTGAATATGAATCTATTTGCTACTTTATTTCTCATAAATTAAATTTTAAAAATGCATGGAACCCAACAGTTTTAAAATTCTGCTTTCTATATTGATTCTGGTTAACTTTTAAAATAAGAGAAAATTTAATGATAGCCTTTTCTAAGGTGTTACATAGTAATAATAAGATACAGGAATAAAAGCATAATGCAGTGCATGTACTGAGCATGTGTCCCAACAGCATACTTTTCCTATGGACATGCCATGCTTTGTGACATGAAAATCCTCAGTACGATGAGACCTACTCCAAGAAAAGTTTTTGCACAAAATCAGTTCGTTTCTTCAACACAAAAATAGCAGTAGTTTTCGATGTTCATGACAAGCTGCTTAGCCACAAAGCCACAAAGGCAGAGGAGCATTTCATGTTTAGTTTCCCTTAATGTATTGATATATATGAAAACAGCTTTAATTGCTGCTTAGTGAAAAAATTTTCTTTATATTATTATACTTTTTTTTTTTTTTAAATAGAATGCTTTTAATATAGGAAAATACTTTGAGTCTCAAGAGGTATAAACTATAAAAAAAGTTTAATGTAATTTCAGCTTTACTACAAATATTTGAAAATCAAAAAACAAAGGTAACGCACAAATATCATCAGAGAGGGCAAACAGCAAAGGAAATGGTAAATTTCAAATTCCTTTTGATACTGAGATTTTGTATCAAAAAGTACTCCAGTCCAAGAAAACAAACTCAAAGTTATGTTTTCATTCATCACCCCAGGAACTGAGACAAACAACTAAGAAACCAGATGCACAACAATACAAAGAAGCAGTACTTCACTGTTGATTGAAGAATATTTTAAGTTTTTACTCCTCAAGATGAAATAAGCCACTAACAGTAAAAAAGACAATGATGAAAAACCACAGCATTCTTCAGGTACTATTAGTCTCTTCCTAAAATTCAGAAGCTGACAATACATGGGTAAAAGAAAACAGAAAACAAACAAGATAAAAAAGAACTAATGGGAGCCATGTAAACAAAGAGCATGTAATTTAGTAGATTTCTGGCTTCCTAAAATTTGAGCACTGACAGAGGGAGTAAATTTAGTTTTCAAGGTTGTAGGCTCATATATGCATGGTCCAACAGTCATATGAGATTTCATACATCCTTTGCATTTACATTAGGTGAATTATTCTATTGCATTATATGTCCTTTGAAAGCAACATAAAGCACTATCATATACCGTAACTACTTAGAAAAAAACAGGAATCATCATTGCACACTGGTCAGCTTCTAGAAGTGATCACAGTGCAAGGCTAAATTGCTCATCATCTAGAACTCAATACATACTGTGGGGTTTTTCCCATAGGAGAAATAAAAATACAACTCCGTAGAACAGATTTGTAGTTAAATCATCAGATATGCTTAGCAGCCTAAAATCCAATATTCCTGTAATTTTCAGCAGTGTTTTAATACCACATAATAATAGCAGAAGTTACTTTATCAGAAAAAAATAGCTAATTATATATTCAACTATGCCCATGGGAAAAATAGTTCTAAAGCTAATTGAATACAAGCTTTCAGCCACAAGATACATTTTCTAGGAAAATTACAAAAGGAAATCTCTGAAACAGCATCTGGAATGAAAATTAAATGCAAAAAGTAGAGGGAGGTCCCTGAAGATCCACAGCTGGAAAGGTCAGTCTGGAGCTTTCACTTTTTTTGATGCAAAAAATGCATATACAAAACATATATGTGATAAAAAAAGCTGCATGATGTCCTCTGTCATTTAAATAAGTAACTTAAATAAGTAACCTAAATAAGTAGCTTAAATTTAAAAGATATAGGCACATTTTTAATTAAAGAAATTATGTTAGAGATATTAAATTGACTGTACTTTTAAAATATGCTTTTAGTTCAACCGCAGAGAGTGTGTTAACTAAATTAAAGTCCTGTGGATAAATATTTTTCCTAAAAAACTTACAAAAGGAAGCAAAAAATACATGCAATTTTATTCTATATCTTCAACTTACTATCTATTTTGTACTTGGAGATAACGTGGATTTTACTTTTATTACTATCACTATAGGAAAATCTACAGTAAAATAACATTTAATATCTGATTTTACATCTATTACAATGTGAATTTTTTTCCTCCACTATTCAACTTAACCAGACATTTACAGATGACTTTGTTCCTTAAACAATTGTCATACATCAAAAACTAAAAGTGTGATGGACCAACCACCTCAGCCTCCCCTTATACCTGCAAATTATGTACAAAGATTCAATTTACAGCAACATATGTGTAAAAATAATTTAACCTGGGTTTGGCTTGGGGGTTTTTTTGTTTGTTTGCTTTCATTTAGCTGCCTCAATATGCACATCGCAGGTCTCCAGAGTGTAATTTGAATCTTGATCTCATTGGCTAAAGATGCTGAACTGACTTAAGCTGCAAATATTGCTAAACATTTTGAGTTATCTGATGATATCAGCTTTTACAATTTCTACATTTTCTGAAAATATACTTTTCATGCGGAAAAATACTCAAAATACACTATTTGTCTAATTTAGCTATAAATTCCTCAACCAACTCTGCTCTCAAGGAATTATGGTACCACAAGGCAATTTGGATTAAGCCCTAAATAAGCAAACCAAGTTCTTCAGAGATTTTGGGTATGCAAAGACTTGAGTATGAAACACTACTGATATTTAAGAAAAAATTTTGAATTTGTGTTTATGGTGGAAAAACCCCACCAGATCTTGAGACTAAAGTAATTTTTGAGAATTTTAATATTCTACATATAAGCATATGTTATATACTTGGATTTTGATTTTTTTTTGGCAATTAATATTGATTTGCCCTGGATAGTATGTGGTAAATAGAGTAAGATGAGTATATAAGATTATAGCTGACCTCAATCAAATTAAGTTCTGTATTTCAGTGAAAGGATTCTGCTGACAGTATGATATGAACCATGCAAGTGCAATACAAACACTTAGTGAAGGTCAACTCCACTGGGAGGGTAAAATGCAAACTTTGCATTGAATTCTCAGTCTCGGAGATGCAATGTCTATAATAAACCTAGGCACTAAGCATAAAAATGCTAAAAGGAAATTGTACTTAAAGTCCATCAAAATCACAACTAAGTTTTCTTCTATTCCCAATTTAAAAACTCTTCTCTATTATAAGATGATTATCTACTGCACACAGCAATTTTAGCCCAGCTTTCCTTTACCAAATTGCTTAGTATAATTACAAGAATACACAAATAGAATTCTATTTAAATTATGAAAGCAAACTATGGCTCTAAATAATAGGGGAATTTTCAGTTCCAGTACACTTTTTTCTTATTCAATTTCAATATAAAATAACTACATTATTTTATGCTAAATTCAGAAAATTAGGTCCAAACCCAAAGCCTTAGAAGTCGAATTTTTAAAAAATCCCAGTAATTAATACCTACACAGATTCTCAAAATATAACTGAAGATTTGCATCAATGTGTGAAGCACAAATGTGCACAAAACTATTTATGCAGATCCGTAACTGCGATGGCTAGGTAAAATAAAATCTTCAGTTCTGGATTTAGCTCTTTGCCAGACATCGCCCAGGGCTATGACATTTTGTGGGTTTGTGCTGTGGATCTTCAGTGTTGCTTCTATAGCTTGTTTTTCTTGCCTAGCTGTATAACCTTTCTAAATCTTCAAGAACTATACATGATTTAAACGGCCTGACTCTCTCAGGCCTACCCAACAGCAGGGAAAATCCTAAAGTGACCCTGTTTGGGGTTTGTAACATGCATACAGTTTTGGATTGTGGTGGGGTGAAATGCAACATGAACTAAAAACATATGGAACATATAGGACCATAGGGAACAATATTTTTTGCTGTGCAAAATACTTAATTTGTTCAATACATCGTGTTTGCCAATTTTCATATTACTATTAAGCTAGTAACTCCTTTATATAACAATGCAAAAAAGGAAAAAATGTTCCAAGTTTTTCTCAGAACCTTCTCCTAATGGGTTGCTATGGCAGGAAGGAAAATGTTCTGCTGTGTCCAATTTCAAACAACTACAAAGATTTTCAGCTTCCTCAAGTATCAAGTTGCAAACCTTTGCATATATGAACTGGCAAGAACAGCGAATATAATTTCAAAAGCATATGATGGTCCATATGTGTTAAAACTGTATACCTACATATTTTACCAAGTAAAAAATATTCACCAGTAGGAAATAGGTCTCTAATTTTTCAGAACTGTACTTATAAAATTTATATTTTCAGTACATTAGGATTTTTCCTGTAATAAATAAATTAAGTATCTTTTGAATGAAGACAGTTAAAACAATTCTGGCTTGAAATGTAGTATGATGGAAAGCTAATTTCAAACAACATTGCACAGCCAGAATATTGTTTGTTTGGTGCTCTTTCTCAGTGTGGTCCCTACACACTCATTCAATTTCTTTAAAGATAAAGAATTTCAATGAGATTATTTAGGGATTGTGGACCAAACCGACAATTTTAATAAATGTTCCATAAAATAACTCTCATTTTTAAACAAAAAATTTTATCAAGAAACAGTTTACAGCAAAAGCCTTCCACATTGACTTTTCTCTTTCATATGTATTGAGATTCCCCAACACATAGGAGTTACCTAATGACACTTGAGTGACTACTGTCTTATTCAAGGCCCAGTTGTGTTAGAGCAAAATAAATCTCATAACACATTGGAAAAGTTTACAATACTTGTTATGCTTTACACACACTACAGTTAATGCTCTTGGAAATAAATTGCCTCATAGATTGATGAAAGTGACAGACTCTAGCACACCACTGTTTGCACCCAACTGAGGCCATTATCATTCATTACAGGGTATGGGGTTTTTTTTCTTTTCTTTGCTAAGTAGCAATAATTTTCTCTAAACAATTAAGGCTCCTGTGTATTTTTTACTCTTTAAATTACTTTCAGCATTAAAGGTGTCACAGGATCATTTATCCTCTCTTGAGCAGTATTTATTTCAGAAATGAAGTGAAGAAGACACAGGGATGCCTTTCCCTGCTTCCTTTCAACATGAAACTCCTAAGAAGGATGAGTAACTACTGCACTGTGTACATTCACCCTGCAGCATTGAGCACCACTGCTCCAAAGGCCTCTGAACAATGAAGAGGTGGAAAAGTTTTAACAGTGCAAGCCAAGTATTTGCAGCCTGGTGGTCTAGCAAATTTGGTGCTGCCATTATTTGTCACAGACTTGTGGTTTGCTCTCTATCCCTTTCTTCAATAATTTCCACTATTTATTTTGCTCTAGGAGTTCAACACTCAGGCAAGGAAAAACCTCCAAAAAATTCTAGGTAAGAAAAAAATTTCTAAAACTTTCATATTCTAAAAACAACAGCTTAGATATTTTTCTTTTCAAGTGAAACAGAACACATAGTTTTGTACAAACTCAAAATTACAAACAAAAATCTAAGATAACAGTAATCATAATATGATAGGAATTATTCACTGGAATATGATAGGCTTTTGACATAAAACTGTTATGCATACAGTTCTTTATGTGGAGCCAGAGCTCTCAACTGGGTTTAAGCTTAGAAAGGTTATTTTCCTAGATAACTGGGGCACCATTCTCTTCCACTGCAATTTCGTGCTTTGCATAATTATAACATTTTTACTTTCTTACATACAGGGAGATAAATACATCTAATGTACAAGGTGTAGAAATTATGGCATTCACATGACTTTCATATAAAATTCTGTTTTATAAATATGAATTTTAATAATCATGTATAAATTTGTTGTTTTTTTTTTTTCTGGAGGCTAAAAAAACTGTAAAATATTTATAGTATTTTATCACAGAGGAGTCAATACTTAGAATTATATATTGAGCACTTGAAAACACTTGTATCTAATTTGTAAAAATCCTTTCTTCTTGAATTTGTTGGTAACTACATCCAAGGGAGCAAGCCAAAGGAAGTATACTAAAAATTATATGTTTAAGGAGTGATATAATATTATTTCCTCTTTGCAGCTCACATTAATTTAGCCAGCTGAGCTGCAAAACCTTTTTCCAAAGGTCATATAAAGGATGTGCTGATGCTGCATAAGGAAAGAGGCCAACTCTCAGTGACCAAAAGCAGGAATAAAGTGAAATGATAACTAAAAGCAACATCACATGAAAGCTCACTAATAATAGTAGAGAAAGACGATATCCTCAGATTAAATATCTCAGGCAGCATGAATAAGCATTTAATGTTCCTGTGACATATCCAGGTGCATGTAAACATACTAAAAAATGCTGCTTCATCATCAAACTCTTCCAAATAAGGTCATCATAATTGCAACTAGGATTGAAACAGAATTCTTGATATGATAACCAACATGATAACCATTACTATGACAAGTAATATTTTGCATTAGTAGTTTTTCTCTTTGCTATATTTTCTTTAGTTTTTCTAATATATCTTCAGAGTTTACTGCCTAGACGATGTTCTTTTTAGGTTATTTGAACTTGCAGATCCTGAAACCTACACATTTAGAAATGCAATATTAAGTAAGAAAAATAGGATATACTGAATTTTCATTAGAAAGGAATTCTAATGCATTCTAAAATGAACTTTCAAGGGTTTTACATTTATAAAAATATAGATTGAATTGCATTCTAGCATAATTTTCTAATAGAATCCATCACAAGATTGACAGAAAAACCATGTGATAAAAAGCTATTTCTAGCTTTCTGCATTTTGGTTTTGTCACAGATGTATCAAAAAGGTAACAAAATGAAAGAGTATCTATTTAATATGTTGTGTAAACAATACACTTGTTACCTTCTGACACTTTCAAATTTAATTTTTAGAAGTTTTAATAAATTGGATAAGCTGTGCCATGTTTCCCACTGGTTGGTCTGAGTGCATTAGGACCCACCTTTTTGGCATTTGGGAGACCAACACGGACACACTGCTCCAGCTGCAGCCTCACAAGTCAATGAGAAAATCAATGAGAAAAATCAATGAGAAAAATCACTTCCCTCCACCTTTTGGTTACAGTCTCCCAAAGCAAACTGATATGGTGCTAACCAAAAAGGTGGACTGCTGACTCACATTTGTCGTCCTTCAGGATTCTCTGATCTGTTTCTGCACACTTGTCAGTCCAATCCCAGGCTGTGCTGCTGCATAAGGTTAGTTAATTCCGTGTAACTGATTTTTAATTTGTCCTTATCACACTCCACAACTTCTCGAGTACTCATTTCTCCAGCTTAATGAGATTACTTTGAATGGCAGTTCCCCACAGTTGGGTGTCATCTATCACACTGCTCTGGTTGTAGTCCATCTCATCTTTCTCATTGTTGATAAAAGTGTTAAATAACAATGGTTGCAGTAGAGAGCTCTGAGCAATGCCACTAGAAAACCACACACCTTGCACCAACATCTTGACACAACCATTCAATTTCTTTTCTATTTGCCTAAAAGGGTACCACAGCTATAGGATATCATGCCAAGGGCCCTAGTTAAATCAAGAAAAATTACATCCATTGGTCCCTCCTCATTCACTCAATCATCTAATCACAAAATTTGACAAAGGTGAAATCTTTGCAAGTTGCTTCCAGTCATCTTCTTGTCTTTGACATGTCCAGACATTTTTTTTTTTTTCAAGAGAATTTGTGATCATCCTGGGAATTGTTAATGATCTTGGGAATCAAGGTGAGGCTGATCAGCCTGTGGCTCTCCAATACTTGTCCTATCCTTCAGGAGGATAGGCATGACATTTGCCTTTTTCCACTCACTGGGAACCTTTCACAGTCAGCATGAACTTTCAAAAAAAATACAGTGTGGTCCTGGAGCTTCAAAATTTGCTTTTGTTGATAGATATTGACATATTTCCTTTCCTTCTGTTTATCAAAAGCTACATTCATAACGATGATTTTAAGAAGTGTACTCAAGGCACATGAGAAGAAAACTGCTTTAGAAATACCATTTTTTTAAAGAGTTGCATTCTTTTTAATACTGTATTAAAACTGAACATATGTTATCTAGTTGAACTCACTAGGAGGTAACTTTATTTTCACTATTATTTTTATTGCTAGCTTAAGAAAACTGCAGTTTAGGCTTGAATTTGGTAATCTTCTCCCAGAACATCCACATGATCTTCAAATCTTTAACTACAGAAATCGTATGAAAATGGTGTCTGAATCTGTGGTCTTACGGAGGAGCATTGATCAAAGCAATACTAATAAACATGGCTTAGGCTGAGAGGATCTGAGTATGGAATTACAGATTACAAGCAAAATAAATATGATCACAGAGAAGTATGTCTAAAGTAAAAATTTTAGGAATTTTATTCAGTAAATTTGGACCTTCCTCTAGGAAAAATTTCATCTTATCCACACACGCAGTACTCAATTTACACTTTCTAACTCATTTAGCTCTCTTCAATGTTTATCTGCAAAATATTTCTCAACATAAATAAAGAAAAAAGTTTTTCTCCCTTCATAGATCAATGAGGATGTTACTTTGTATCTCCTGGAAGTGTGCACTTAGTAATTGGATAATTTGTCTTCCTTTTCACAATCAAAGTGAATAGAATTAGTATACTTTCCATTGAGACATTTTCTGATACAGGTAGGGAAACTTTCTGATTCAAACTATCAGAGCAATCACTTTTTTCAGTATGCTACAGCCTGCAACAGAATTCTGATGTGAACCCTTTGTTGGGTCAACCAGTTGATTCCATTTCATACACTCACGTCAGCATCACATGTGTGGCCATGACTAACAATACAGCACTAATTTGTGGCTTAGACATGCGGGAAAAAAATGTACAATTAAACCTATGCTTCAGGTGTTTTTAAACCATACCAACTTTGCAAGGAGATGCTGAGGCTTTGGCTTGGCTTCCCAGTCAGCAATTCTCCTTGTGTAGGGAGCCCCCCATGGAGCCCAGTTCTAAACAGTGACTGTCGTTCCATTCTGCTGAACAACAATATGAGTGATACAGAAAATCCATTCCTTTCTGAGCCCTGTCTATTGCCAAATTAGCAGCCATCCAACAGATTCACGATAGCCACAAAAGCAGGTACAGGTTCTCAAGGACTATGCCACTTCAAAATACACCATCTCTGTTAGAAAACTGAACAGCCCCAAAACAATATCTACTCTAATTTTCCAAAATCCTATATTAATCATTTTTCAAAAAAATTCACCAAACCCCATTTTGCCCTTTTTAACATTTTGATACAATATGTGCCTGTGTGATACATATTAATTTCCAAAATTCATGAAGAAAATGAAAGTGAATAAATGACTTTCAGTGTGAATCAGTATGGGTTTTTTTCAATGACATGTGAGTGTATAATATTCACTTTGTTGCCACAGGTGCAACGCCTACTCTGATACCACAATATCTCAGATATAAAAAAAACCATTATATCTGATTTTTCTCTCCCTCAGATAGCTAGCTTCCACCTCTTTGACATCTGCAAGAAATGCCAAGATGAACTGTCACTAGGCATTGTCTTCACAATTTGAGTTTGGCTTTGTGATGAGAAAAATTACACACTCCCAGCAAATTGGAATTTCATTTCACTTTATCCAGTAGCAACAGCGCATCCATGAAACCTCCCTGCAGGGAATTTTATAGAAAACTTCAACATCCACTCATTCCAAATGACCAAATGGACATATGTTTAAGAATTGTAATAAGGCTCTTGGAGATACATTTGATCTTCTACCCAGTTTCAGTATTCTGAATGATTATAAGGAGTTCTTCTAGTGTAGTCTCTTCTAGTCTTGCAGTACATTGCTCACATTGTGGTATCTTAAAACCATAGTCCAAAATTCCTGTAAGTACTGCGTCCAAGTGTTTATTGTTAAGTGTTTCCTCTCCCCTCATAAGCACCTAACTAGAAAAAAATTGTTTTATTCCTCCCAATGGAAGAAAAAACCTATACAAAAATGGAGCTTTCTATATTAAATGTCAAAACTACACAAATTTTAGTAAGTATATTCATCAAGAACAAGAAAACTCTTGAAGATAACATATAAAGAAACCTTGCTAAAATATACTGTTGATAAAAATATTTCCTTTAAAAAATTGTTTTTTGAGGGCTTTAAAAAAATTAAATTAAATTAAATGGCAAAGATATCATTAATAATGAGGAGAATCACAGTAGGGCTTGTGTATGGTACTATGTCCTTCTCCTAGTCACCCACCACAGCATCTACAACACCTCCACTGCCTTAACCTCATATACCAGCCCATGTGTCTATCCTGCTGTATCCACCTTTAAGACATTTTAGCAATCCTGTAGGCTAACCCATAAATATGAAAAAGTGCTTAATTGTTTAGTTTCATTGCATACCTCATGAAAAAGAACATCAAGATAAAAAATCCTATGAGTATTAACCATTTCTCATTTATCTCACTGACCTGAACCCAATATTTTGACTGATTTGATCCATCCCAATATACAATATATCTGTTATATCATTACCTTCTTCCACAAAACTGAATGTAGGAATCTCAATGTTTAGATTCTGACAAATTAGAATCCATTGGATGTACAGCTTTTCAGTGTGTTTTTTTAATTTTCCCAATACTATATATATATATATATATATGTATATGTATATATATTTGGAAATATTAAACACTTTTCCTTTATGTTGTCACCTGTATTTTTTTCAATAGAAGCTAAAAAATACAGGTTGCAAGTGCCTCCTAGCTTAAGCTGTATAAATATTTAGAACTCTTACAGCAAATTCTTATCTGTTCTGATAAAATCACACATCTAAGTTTGAAAAAATCATTATTAATTCCTGATTCAAATATAGTTTCAATTTAGTGTTGCCCAGTTATTTTCCCTACTTAAGGCTCTTAGTGCTAAACAAAGTGTGTCTTTGTATTTTGTCATCTAGAATGTTCTAGAATAACATCATAATCTCATAATTCTAAGTCTTTAATGACAGAAGGACCAACATTTCAGCAGGACTTTCATTTTCATCACAGAGCTAAAGTGGGGCAGGATGAATAGTTCAGGACTGCCCAATTACTTTTCAAAATAAAATTAGTAATATAATTCAAAACTCAATTATATTGATAAATAATAGGTTTTGTCCCTTCATTTTTGTACCAAAATATATTTAATGTCATGTTTCAACAAGTGCAAAGATTATTGTCAGTCTGGAGGAAATTAGCAAGGAAAGAAAGTGAAAAACTGTAACCATCAAGCATAGAATTTAATTATTACCCTTTAGGAGAAACAACAAATATCTGAAATGGGATTAAAATACTTTGTATTCCATACTAAAAATGCATTAAAATCTTAAAAACTAAGCAACAAGAATATCTTTATTTTCTTCAAACCAATTTCCCAAAGACTATGAGGAAAATGTGACATCTACTATGATGACATATGGTCAATTTTACATGAGTAAGACAGGTTATGCTTTACATCCGTGCCTCAAGGAACGAAGACTACTAATACTTGGTTATTATCAAGTAATTTAAATCATGCTACAATTATAAAAGCATTCTAGCTTCCTTTAAGCATTTAAAATGAAAAAAAAAGATAAACTCAGATATTTTAGTTAGAAAATGCCTAAAAAATAATAGATGAAACCAACAAAATCTATAAACTAAGCTTAACAGAGAGAGTTTAAGAAAATCAAATTTCACAGTACTTTATTCATGGTACAAGTTAGCCTTAGAATAACGTTCATAGAAGTAATTAACCATTCAGAAAATTGGGAGGAAAAGAAAGGTGTTCTCTTAAAGGTGTCACTTCATCTTTGTGGCTTGTTATTTATTTACTACACATGTGTAAATTCCATTTTCAAACACTGCAAGTTAATAAAACTATTTTCCCTAAAACTTTATTTTTATTTGCTGTAAAGTATAGCATGCTCATAGAGGACTTGGAAACTATATTGTTAAAAGCATGCATGGAGAAGCTTAAAGAATCCATGAATGAAAAAAACAGAACCCTTTAATTGTTCTTGGGTAGTATACAGGAATTTCATTAAAATCTGACCATCAGAGAGTTGTTCTAGAACACCAACTTGAATATAGTTAATAGTATAGTTAATACATTGGAAAGAAACAATTGCACAGCCAGCATTGTTTCCTTTCTTCTTTGTGAAGTGTCATTTCCATTACATTTGTCTTTGCAAATATCCTTGTTTTGCAAAATATTTGTAACTAGGTCTAGCAAAAATGTTTTGTCTTTCTTTTGACTTGATACTTCTTAGAAAGGTTTAAGAGTATGATTGCTCTGGCTATCTCCTTGGCTTTTGCTATAG
>JAOTQP010001652.1:34883935-34919912 GCA_026413545.1 Cichladusa arquata | reverse complement strand
CATTGCCTTGGAATGCCTGAAGGAATACACAATTCATATAAATATTAGTAGAATTTGAACATACACAAGTAATTAACATCATAAAAAATCTATTAATTTTTAAAAGCATATTTTTCCTTTCTTACAGAATGTTAAGTAGGACAACTTAAATTTACTGCATGTTACAGGCAGAATCAATACAATACCTACAGCTCAATTCCACCAGTATTTTCCAAAATAAAATGTGCAAGATTTTCAAACAGTGTCTATATAATTAAAACCATGAAAGAACTTCTGCCATTACTGCTTCTGTACTGTGCAGCTGCCCCAGAGTGCTCACAATAACTAGAAAGAAAGGCCATATTCAAGTTTAATCTTCTTTGTGGCAACAAGGAGATTGGGGCGTCTCTCTGACCATACAGATGAAACACTGTCATGAGCACACAGAATGAACCCACATAAAGAGTAACCCCATGGCCACTCAGGATAGCAGGAAATAAGCATGAATGACATGGCCAAAGAGACTACAAACAGTTTGGGAGACTGCCCTATGTACAGCTTACTCTATGAATTCCTGTGTTCCAAGCATTCTTTCCATGTCACTTAGTTCTCTGCCCTTTCCTTCAGATGGTGCACAAAGTACTCAAAAGCCCTTCATATCTTTTTGCTACCCCTGAATCTGTTTTTACTGCTTATGAGTCACATATCACTATACCCCAGGCCTTCAGTATCTCATATACACAAACAAATTGCCGTACAATAATCTAAAATATTTTATATGCATCCACATTGACATTTTAATTTTGATTGGGAGTGGATTTTTGAAGTTTGTCTCCTTATCATAGTTAATTCTTACACTTCGCTTTTCTTGACAGAAAAGTCTTGGTTCATTCAAATCATTTAGGATGAAATTGTGCTGGAGAAAGTGTGCTGGACAAAAGCACTAAAGACATTCCAAATGCTACCAGGTATTCAGCCCAAGCTGGTCTGAAGTAAAACTGGACTGTAGGTGCTGTGACTGTCAAATTCAGATGTCTGGCCCATCTTTCTATCCAGCCATTAACTTTTTGAAACCTAAAGGAACATAACAATTTTAAGACATCTATTTCATTATGACAAATTTTTGAATAAGCTCAAAAATTATTAGATGGAATAGGAAGAGCATTTATTAAACCATGCTTCCTTAAAAATTAGGCTAAAATTTCTGGGGTTACACAATTTCTGAAGGGTTATAAAAACAGATCCACTTGACCCTTTTGTTATAACTGAAATCTGATCAGCTCAGGCTCATCACCCCCTTTCTCTCCTGTTGATGGTTGCTTTCCCACTCATCTGTAAACTGAGGATGGTCATCAGCACCAGGTAATCAAGCACAACACCTTATGATGCCAGTTACTTCATTGTCATATGGTATTTATTAAGCATGCAGGCCTGACCAATCACCTTGGCTTGGATAGAATTTTGACCTTGACAAATGTCTGAAAGGCCTGCAGCAAGATTAGAATTTTAAGCAGTCTCTGAAGCATCTAAATTCTTGAGCGACTGTGATAAAGACATAATGAAAAGCCAAGATAACAAAACCACAAATAACACTAGATTCATGTACTAAATTTAAATGAATTTTTATGAGAAAATTAAATTACCTAGATAGTTTTAAAATAGATTTAGGAATTAATTTTTAGCCAATCCTCTTTTAAATTTATAGGTATTTCCTATGTATTTGAGCAAGTTTTTAAAAACATGCGAGGCACAGTAAGAATTTGAACATTATAGGAGTGATTTAGAAGTCTGATATGATGAACTATACTTAGAAAATTAATACCTGTTATTGATTATTTGAGCATAAACCCGGAAATTTTAATATCATTAGTGAAATCACCTGAAACATGTAAAGCCAGGAAAGAATTTTAACAATGTTGAGAGCAACTAAAAATTAAAGACTGACAGAGCTTTCCCATGTTCTTTGTGAGCAGAAATTTGTCAGTATATTCTAGAATACACAACACCATATATTGCAAAAAAAAAGTCAGAAGAGTCAACATTTATAAACTCCTGAAGGGAGGGTACAAAGAAGACAGTCTCCCCTCAGTGGTATTCAGTGACAGGAGAAAAGGAAAAGGGCACAAACTGAAACACGAGAGAGCCCCTTGGAACAAGAGCAAACATTTCCACACTCTGAGGGTGATCAAGCACGGACACAGGCTGCCCACAGTCCCCATCCTTGGAGATATTCAAAAGTCATCCAGCCACAGCCCCTGGCAACCAGCTTAGTGGGACTCTGCTTGAAAAGGGGTGTTGGACCGGAAGACCTCAAAAGATCCCTCCCATCTTCAACCCATTCTCAGCAAATACCTAAAACTGAGAAAGATGGTACCTAAAGGTAACATACTTCTTTGTGACTAAAGCAAGTATTTGGCTAGAACTCTAGAACTAGGAAAAACAAAAAATGTCATAAGTAGATATGCTGATTTAATTACTTTACTCAGTCCAACTAAAAATACACTTGAATACTATTAAAATACTGTGAGTTATACCAGACTTCAGGAAATGAAGACCAAATATAAATATCCACTGATATTTAGAATAGATTAGTTCGCATTAATACTTGAGGATGATAGATATTTAAAAATTTAAGGCAACAGGTCATTAGCAGGCTAAGATTTGGATTACCTTATTATAATTATTCGCTGTTTATCCTTGGAGCTACAGGAATTTTCTTTCTTAAAAAATTACTTTTAAACCAGAACTTCATTAATCATTACAAAATAAAATGTAGTTCTGGTAAAAAAAAAATTAATAAAATAAAAAAGGAAAATAAATTCTTTACTGAATTGTAATTATTAAAGGTAAAAATCTAGATAACTACACAAATCTTAGATATTCTTTGCATGCAATCATGAAGGGTTTTTTAATAATATAATCTGTATTTGCAACAGTACAGTAGCTTTATAATCCAGTATACGTACATAATTTATAGATGCATTAATCTGTCAACTGACTCAGGACCTTCATTTCCATGTTTCATGTTTTAGGGGGGCATTTATGATTGTCTCCTTGATGCTCTTGGACTACCATTTAGACATTTCATTGCACCAGAAAACACATTTTTATTGGAAATACTAAATAAAAAATATGAACTATATTTAGGTATATGTGTGTGTATATATATATATATATGTATGTATGCTTATATATTTATGGATGGATATATAAACATATATGTAAGCAACTAGCCATTGGTTTAATATCCTGCAATGTTCATCATGGAGTATTGTTATTCTATCCAAGAACAGAATACACACATTTAGTGTATCCATAATGTTTTCTCTTCCAAACGGCATTTATTAAACTTTGCAGAGTATTATCTTGGAACAACTTTCACAGCACTACAATAAAAATGCATTGTTAACTCTTCTATTTTATAATTATTTCGGGTACCTAAACCATTTTTATATACATACATATACTCCAAAAGAAGTATTGAGACATCTCAGCTACCTTTAAACTTTCTTGAATTTAATTTCTTGAAATTAATCCAGCTATTTTCTGGGTATAGCTGCCTGTGCTAACTAATGGTACATTAGAAACACATTCTTTGTCTAATAAAGGAGGGACTGAGTTGCAGTCTGAATCTTTCAGGTAACTTCCAAGAGTAATTTCTACATGCTAAACCATGAAATGCAAAATCCCACTCTGCATCTAAATGTCAGGGAGAATGTACATGTTTCCTGAGAATGAGCAGGAAAGCTCTCCAGCTACATGGTCAGTGAGGATGGTTACTACTGACCTCATAACTCTTGGTCATTCTATAGCCAACACTGCAAACTGCCATGTTCAGAGAGACAACAACTGCTGGTGGCAGGTGCGTGGCCAGAACGTGAAAACTGTCAGCAAACTTCCCTTTTCCTACAAAAGATGCACTGGAGTTCTGATTGTCAACCACAGGAATGTTACTGTATCCTCCTTAAGGCTCCACATTACAAGAATTATTATTCCAAGTGCATTCCAAGTGGAGTACCATCCTGTTGCCATCTTAGCCAGGTGTATTACTTACTGAATAGCTGGATGATGTGGTATTAGGTTACACTAGCTGACACTTAGTTATATTTTGTTTTAAGATTACAAATGCATAGTGACAGAAAATACAAAAATACTTTGTCCCAGTAAAATACACATGGAAAACCGTATTTATACTAAAACTTACAGTTCTAAGAAAAACATGAAACATAAACAGAATTTCTTCAGAGACCAGATGTGAGTTCAACTCCCCTGATCAAGCGAGGTAAAGTGAAGATGCATGTAGGCCAGCCAGCATATCTGAAAGATCTTTTAGTAGCTAATCTCCTAATTACTTACACCCAGTGAGGTCAATTGTGGTTGTGCTTTTCAAGCAGCAGTGTCCAGACTTTAAATCGTGTTTCTCATCCTGCCTGTGGAAAACAGGCAGACATCCAACTATACAAACTGCCTATGCACCTACAAATCATATGTAATTATAATGTGCTTTGCCTGATTAAAATGGCATACACAGAAAAAAAAGACTGGGTTTAAGGTACTAAAATTCTGTTCTTTTCCCTCTCATTTGATAAACTCCAAACAGTATAGATAAAAAGTTATGAACATCTCAGATTTTATTTCTCTACTCTGCCTATCAGCTTGTAAACAAGCATAACCAATGTTTACTTAAGATATTAGATAAATACTTAATAAGAAAAAAAATCTCTTTTTTTTCATCTCAGAAGTTCAAAAGAATGATGTTTTTTGATAGAACATAGTATCGAAGACTGGGTCACTTCACATGAAAGTCACACAAACTCTTAGAAAAAAGGTGCTGGAGAATTTTTCTTTGATTATTCAAATATCAAACATGCTCTCCAAGAAACTCGTTCAAAATAGAGTAACAGCACTGAACCTAAACTGTCATCATTTAATATGAAGTGACAAGAAAGTGACAGATAATAAAGAACAGCCTGAAGATGGAATTGCTTGTCATTAAACCTTCATTTCCTTCTCAGCCACACTGAGAAGATCACGAGACTCCATTGTGCCGAGAGAAGTTCCCTAAAGAGAAAGTTACCTAATCTTATTCACATAAGGAGACGTGATATATTTCAACTAGAAAATACTCTGAGTAATCAGGTAACAGAAGCTCCCTTTAGAAGATGGACAAGATTTAAGGAGGTCTGTTGAATTTTCAGGGAGGGTAATGCAGGTTATTTTGTTTTCTCTTATTGGCTGTATTGAGAATCATCATGGACAGGCTGCAGAATCCAACCTGTAAGTACCACATCATCAGAAATAAAGTATCAGTTATAGGAAAGTCTATAAGTACTAGGGCTGCTGAGAACTTTTCCTGCAGGTGGTAGTTAACCATCAACATACAGATTCAAAACTAATATACTCTTCAGGTTATAGCATTTCCAAACCATTAAGACAAAACCTCCTATTTCTAAGAGGTCCAATAGGACCTTGACGTACCTTTTATTTTTGATTTGGTTCATATATCCTGTGTAATAATATATATAATACAAAGTAAAATTCATTGCAACAGCATTTATTCCCTAATAAAATGCAAATTTTTGATCCATCGGTATTAAATTCAACCATTTTTATAATCAGAAAGTACCACTTAGTTGCAAAAAGCTAAAACTTAAGGGTTACATTATTGCCTGAAAAGAACATGAAAAATGAACCATAAAAATAGGCCTAGAGGGAATCTTAGTAATTAATTTCGTCCATTCTCCTGCCCAGACAATCATCAAGCAGAAAAGAAAGCTACATTCTAGGTAGGGCATCACTAGCCAAAGAATTTAACAGTGCAACTGCAATGAATTTTTTATATTTAAATAAATTTGATAACTGTCTAAAAATTCTGCATTTGTTTGCCATTTGCTGTTACAAATTAAAATATGTCGCATTTGGAGGTGTTTCAATAATTTAACACTTTAGATTCCCAAAGAAGAATAGCTTTACATTAAATCCTTTGAAACGATGAAAAATATCGAAAATAAGTGCAGGACAAAGAGCACAGAAAAAAAAAAGAACTAGGAAACCACTGTCTACACATGGTAAATTTTGGCAGGAACTTTGAGATCAGTTTTTCCAAGTGTTATACTCAAGGGAAAAACAATGAAAGCGACATAGGTTGGAATCTTTAAACAGACCATTGTAGAGTAAGAGAACTTATAAAAGTTTTATGAATGTGCTAGGGCAAATGGAGCGAGGAGTTGTGCTAGTATCTCCCTTAATGAGCTGATGTGTGATATATGTTGTGTAGTTCTGTTATTTGATTGCTGTTCAAGAGAACGGTCCTACTGAATTCTAAGAAAATGTTATGTAATCACATACATATAAAGCAGTTACATTTTCAAGTGAACAAGTCCTAATGAAATTGGAATTGCATTTTGATTAGATTTGGTAAAAAATGCAGAAAAAGAAACAAAACCAAAACCAAAATAAATACAAGAAAAAACATTGTTCCACCAGTAATCTCATTATTAGCTGGAGATGTAATCTTAATTTTGTATTTATGTGTTTCCCTTCCCAATTGAAAACATAACTTTAATGGTGTCTGCAAGCACATGTCTTCAAATTCACACAATATCTCAGTGTGTGTATTCATATATGTGTGTTCATGTGCTCATCCTTACTGAGGTCACCAGAAAGCCATGAGAATATGATCATTATCCTTCTACAGAGACATACAGAACTATGCCAAGCAATTGCATAGCTCCTTTATTAAAAATTTTAGCATTAACATAAAATGACAGCTTCTATCTTGCTGCTAGAAACTGAAAAAATTTCTTGAAAAGATGGAAAGTCAGAGTAATCAAAGTAGCTTATAAAAACCAGCTATGATAAAAAAAAAAAAATATTTATAGCTTCCACATCTCTACATATTTGTGGGACTGAAGCTAAGTTTAATGAAGATGAAAGACATTTATATAGAAAAAAGCAACTGAGATGTTTTTATTTAATGTGAGATTTTTGAATAATTAACTTTCAAAATTTTTGATTTTTATCTTCCAGAAAGTAAAACAAATACAGATGCTTGTGTGGTTGAATTATTCTTGCGGTTATTTGTTATGATAACAGTAATGGAACTCCCTACCTCAGTATTTTCTTGCATGATTATTTCCTACTCACAAAACAGATCTTAACACAGAGAAGTTAATTTTTATATATATATTTTATATATATCTATATGTGTATATATATATTCTATATTATATATAGAGACACATAAACATGCCTATATACTGTATGAAATTTATCTTTATGTTGGTGCTTAACATAGAGCACACTAAAGAAAATGCCTTATCCAGTTTAACATCTGTGAAATTCCATTGCCTTAACAGCTTTTGTATGTTTGCTTACTCTACAAACTTCAAGTTATTCCTTATTATGATCTTCTGTTTTTTACTCAATAAATGTTTCCAATCAGTGAAAAAATAAGTTTGCTCTTAAGATCAGTTATGAAAGTGTTAGCCCTTTGAGCTGCCTTTCTCTCCTGTTGTGGCTTAAGCCCAGCCAGCAACCAAGTACCACACAGCTCTCACTCACCCCTAGCAGCAGGACTGGGGAGGGAATCAGAGGGTAAAAGCCAGAAAACCTGGGTGGAGATAAAGACAGCTTAATGGGAAAAGCAGGAAAAGGTGCTCTTGATTAAATACAGAATCAAATCCTCTCAGTATAATAGGGAAGCCTGTTTTCTTCAGTAAAATATTATAGAAACATATCTTCTAAATATGAAATGGCTATTAGTAAGCTCAGGTCAAACATCTACACCAGACTCTTGTCCATCTAAATCTGCTTTTCCTTAGAGAGGTTACGCAATCCATTTCATGTTGCAAAAAAGTAGAAAACACTAATTTATTCCTTTCAGAAATTAAAATGCAATATTTTTAATTTTAACCTAAGATACCTTTTTTGTCCTTGTTTACCTCTCAAATTAATTTCAAAAAACTAAAACACTATGTATTTATTAAACATAGCTTGGTCTGGTGCAGCTGATAACAAGGGGAAAATACCATGTATTCTGGGCTACTGTGCAAGCACTTCCATTGCAATGGAGGAGGAATGAAGGGAACCTATTGCAGGTTTATCACTCAAATATAATGAAAAGATGCAAATGTGAAGTGAAAAACTTGATTAAAGTTCACCAGAAAATGAAGGTAGGTAATAAAACCCAGTTAGTAATGATGTGTGCTTACGAAACTATGAAAATGGATGTGTATTTAGATACATATAAAAAGGATACAAAATATATACATCTATATATTTAATTTTATTTGAACACATTTTTAGAGAACTAATATTTACGTTTGCTTTGCTACTACCAAATGATGCATCTCATCTGGATTTACTAAATATTGAACACATACTAGTACAGCATTCCTACACCAGTTTTTTTCACCTTTCATTTCCTAATTTCCATTCCTTTCAGGTGAAAATCGCTTCAGTAAAACAGATAATTGCTTCTGCTTGGCAATGTCAAACAGTTTGCCTCAGGTTATGGCAGTGTCTAAAATTAAGATGGGAAAGAAAGTTCTCATTATCTTTCTCCATTTCGAGCAACCTTTCATCTCACCCTCTTCGCTGATGTCCAAAGTCACACTCTCCCTATTGTTTATCCTTTCCTACTGTTTTCTTGCATTTAGTTACAATTTTAGTTCTTCTCTTCCCCACAATTCTTCACCTTCATTCTCAGTTACGAATGTCCACATTTTACAATGGCTAAAGAGGAAACCTAGAATATGTGCAATCCAGTTGCTCAGTCCACACCTTTTTCAGTACCAGTCATAAATCTTTATGTCTTTCTACTTAGTTTTTATGCTAAAAATTCTTCCACATCTCGAAACAGAAAAACAAAGACCCCTTTGAGACTGCTTATAGATACACTCTATTCTTGAAGTCTTGAAAAGACTTAAGATAAAACTGTCACTCATTCCCATATGCATATTTTCCATAGTCTTGCCTTAACTGTCATCTCTTGGCAATGAAGTTCTAAAACTGTCCTCGCTGCTGAAAAGACAAAGTACAGACTGACAAATGTGAGGCAATGATAACACACAGTGGCTCCTGCTGCTGGGCTATCAAATTTTAAAAGCATCAGTGAATCAACCAATCATTATGAGTCTCCTTCCATGGTTACCATGAAACTCTGCTTTTATGTTGGAAGGACTAAAGAACAGTTTTCAGGTTTTTATTCAAGGAAAACTAGGGCATGGTGCTGATATTGCCAAGGTTGTGGGTTTGATCCCTCTATGGGCCATGCACTTAAGGTTGGACCAGATGACCCTTGTGGGTCCCTCCTTACTCAGAATGTTCTGTGGTTCTGATGTGTAAATTTTAGGCTTCCCATGCTGGATAGCACGGCATTACTGGGATCTTCTGCTGAATATGTATTTGTGGGTTTTTTTTCAGTCTAACCCAAACAACCCCCAACAAAGACATTATGTGTAAGCTTATCCATACATAGATTTCTAACTTCTATATTTGTGTAATTTAGCAATATTTAATAGAAACAAACTAACTAAAATTATCTCATGTAACATGTTGCCTAAAAAAATTCTTTGCTTTTCCCAGATGAGCACTAACATTCTTTATTTTGACACTAGATTTGAAGAATGACTTCTTGGTCCCATCAGAATGCTCTCTTACAAGTGAAATTCCATTGTAAAAGCTGGAGATGCCAAGCCTCAAGGAATGGGCTCATAAGACTCTTTTTACTTTTGTTTCACAAATCCACAAGCATCTTGTTCATAGAACTTCAGTTAACCAAAAATATTATGTGTTTTAAAATACTTCCACTAGAATTAATCACAAATCTAATTGTTTGGTTACTTGAAACAGGTATTAATTACATATTATTATTCTCATGGGCTTATATTTTAATTTTGTACTCCGCTAGCACACTCACACAGCAGAACTTGGATCATACAACTGTTGTTCAATAATATTTAAACATATTATTCAGTTCTAAAAATAAATAGCTGAAATAGTTTGACAAGCATCATAGTACTTCTGTATTACATTCTGCAAAGGGATTTCTTTGAGTAAAAGAGAAACAACATCCAAGTGATCTCAATCCTTTGGCAATTAGAAAAGTCGTAAGTTCAGATAAATATAGCTGAAAAGAGCATTAGATTTAAAATTATGCTTCTATTTGTAGATTAACACTCGGATTTAACTGATATATAAACAAATAATGCTAGTGATATCTAATGTTAAGCTTAGTGAAAAATTATCCAAGTACTCTAGTAGAAGTACTAGAAGCAAATTGAAGTAAAAGTCGAGAAGTAGAAGTAATAGAGAAGCAAACTGATTTTAAAATGCAGTGACAGTGCAATAAAACTCTCAACATAACATATACATGTATTTTCAAATTAGTTTTCAGTGATATGGATTTTCCTTAGTGATATGACATAATATTTAATGAAAAATGCATCATTCTTCAGCAGTTTACATAGATTTCATTATACTAAATTTATTATTTTTTTAGTCTAAACAGAAGTAATGAGGCCATGAAACACATTTCAGTATGCTTTCTTATCAGTTAAAAATGTTTAGTAAGACATTTCAAAGCAATTTTTTCAAACTACTGGAAGCAATTACATTATACAGAACATTATTAACATGTAGTGGTTTTCCTAAAAGTAAAATGTATCAAAAATTTTTTTTTGTATTGCATATCTAGTCCATATTTACAAGACTAAATACACTGTGTATACTTTGCATATATTTAGGCACTATATTTATATAAACTCTACAGTGGTATATGCATATTAAGAGTATTCTTAAAACTAGTGAATAACTTGACTCATCAAATAAGTGCAATTATCAGAAATACCATAAAAGACTAATTTCTAGTGATTTACACCCATCATATAGAAACATACTGGATCATATAGAACTAACCTCAGAGGAACAGACAGAATTTAATTTCAGATGCAGCAATCTCTGATCTCAGTTACTTTATTTGGCAACATGCAGGCTCTAAAGGTTGAAGAAAAAAACACTGCTTTGGTTCTTATATTTTCAGGTATAAAATGTTCAAACAGATATAATTTTAGGAGATTTCTATAGAACATATGTTGCTGTCTTTTGTTTTGTTTGTTTTTTTGGTTTTTTTGTTTTTTTTTTTAAGATATAGCACACGGCCCAATTTTGTTATCTGTCATGTAAAGGTACATGTTAGATGTCTTCACTTTTTTCAAAACGTTTCAGAGATTGGCTCAACGAGATAGTCAAGACACTTTTGGAAATGCTAGTGGCATCTGACATAAGAGGGATTATTACACAGCTGAGAACAGAAGAAGTGAAGAAAAGGGAGCAAAGCTTAAGCCAGGAAATGCATAGAAAATTCTTTCTAATATAAATGTTTGTAACTCTACTGGGTTGCAAAGAGGAGATAAAATTCAGCAATAGTTTTAAGCCCTTCATCATTTAATGAACAGAGGGTAATAGGATCATACTACATTTCCCTAGGCTTATGAACTCCTCCTTACTTCCAAATTCTGGCTATATGAGAAGTCTGTTGCAGTTATGGATCATTGCTTAAATTCTCTCATAAAAGTATTTACTCTGCTTCCCCCACTGAGATGATATTCACATTTGACATCCTTGAAACTGAGCTACTCTACATGAACATACACCAACACCTATCTACATGAAGAAAATAATCTAGATTTAATTCACAACAGTGAAAACTAAGAACAAAAAAAAAAGTACAAGGGAATAAACTTTACCTATTCCTTTAAGAAATCAGGAAAGAGAGGGAGATTATTCCCTAATTCAAGGCAAAGCAATAAAGAAACAAATTAGCAAGCACAGTAGCCTGGGAACAATAAATATGTCCACTAAGTTAGACACAGTGCATATGTGGCTGATAATTTAACACCATGAAAGGGGATTACAAATCTGCAGTGGTGCAGTGAAACACTAAATTCCAAAAAGATTTAGTGCAAGCAACACAAGGTAGTGTTAAACAGTTGACAAAAGATAACAAGGAAAAAGCACACACAGTGTCAGAGATTCCATAATACTAAAAGACATAAGGCAATCTAAACCTGTAGACATTGCATCACTCTTAGTGTTGGCTTAATCTCTATTCTTTGAAGCAGCAGCTTGGCTGGCAGCTAGAAAAAAAAATCATTAAGGACAGGCTATCTCAAAAAATAAAAAGCTTTAGAGTAAGCTTTGACAATTTGAAAAATCAATTCATGTGTCTAGATTCATACTTTAAAGAAATATAAATCCCTAACTTAATCTATTACAAAGTAGGATTAGAAACAAATCAAGTGGTTTTGATAGTTTCCTGAACTACTTTAATGCTGATCTCTGTTGAAGAGTTGTATTATTGTGAATCTCACACAGATTAATATTTTATAGTTCTAGGAGTAGCATTTCAGGCTAGGACTGAGACAAATAGCCTGGAAATGAAATCACAGGATGTCCTAAAAGTATTTGCTATTGCTAACCAGGTTTCATTAACTACTTCTGATCTTTTTCCATTAAAATGACAAATCTGAAAGACTAGAGTTTTCTATCTTATCATGAGAGGAAAAAAGGAAAGGAAACAACAATTAAAACTAATTTCATAAAGTCAGCAAACACACACAGTGCTGACATTTATCACATCATGATTCAACAAATATTTACCAAAAAATATTCCAAAATAAGTGTGTTGATGGAAAGGCACATACATAGATTTTCCATCAAGTTATAATACTGAGTGAATTTTCTTGAGTGTTTTAAATTACAATTTTCTAAATTCCAAAATGTTCTCTTGCCTACCTAGGCTTTGTCAATAAAAACCAAACAAAAACCCAATCCACCAGACTATAACATATTGGCAATAAAGCTTCGTAAGAACAAAATTATTTAAATGGCATTATCTGCTATTTGTCTTATTCTATATTGCCATTTTTTCCCCACTGAGTGCTAATAAGTGCTTGCTGTTGAAGAGGTTTACATTTAACATCTGTCAGTTGTATCCAGAAGTAGCACCTACAGGGAACTGTCAAATAGATTGCTATTCTCCTCTGTAGCACCAGCAAATCTGTCTCACATCATTTACATACAGATAGTTATAAGCATTCATCATTTCATTATGCTGACTGCCTCACTATTCTAATGTATAATTTCTCTTTAATGAGCCTCAAAAAATACAATATTCCTTGATTTATGACTGCTTAACTGAAAAATTATACAGATTGACAAAAACTCATCATAAAGCTTTTCTTGTGTTCCCACTACCTTGCACTTTAAATTTAACAATTACTCTCAAGCTAATCTCATGATTTGCTTCTTTGACAAAAGAAATTATCAAATTTTACCACACTAGGCTTCACAGTCATTGCTGTTTTAATAAATATACTTTCACTTCCATAAGAAAGCAGTATAGAATTCGACAAATTAAAATTGATCAGTTTTTGTCCAAGAAATAAATGTATTGGGCAATCTGTTTCAATATTATTATATGCCAATTACTGTATACATCCTTAATTATCATGTGGAATACTGCTGTACTAGTCATGCAAGAGTGACTCATAAATGAGCCAATTTACATGTTCAAGTAAATTGAACTATGGTTTATTTTATGAACTTCAATTATTTTATACATAAATGCTTAGCACTGAAAAACAACTCTGCCATTAAAAGCACACTGAAGTAATAGAAACATACTTAAAACACCAAACAGAAAGCTGAGAACAAGAGGCAAACACTTTGTTCACTTTACTTCACCCAGGCATTTCAGTTTCCCAGCTGCATCTCCCTGTGTTTATAGATAAATCAGCATTCCTCTGGTTTTGAATACCCAAGTTGAAAACGTTACAAAATGCTCATGGTGGCCATTAGAAGCAACAATTTTCACAAAGCATGAGAAACCTTATGATCCCTTGTTTCTAACATATCTGCAATTACAGCTGAATGTTTTTAGCATGTGAGAAAGTGTTGAGCTCTGACTGAAGCTTCTTCCATAACAGAGATAACTGTAATTTTTACTCCCTCATCAACTGCAGTTTAAGCTTACCCTATATAGTCAGACAGTTTGCAACTCCCTCCCCTCTGCTCAACCTTTCTTTTGCATAGAAGTTTTAGAAGCACCACAGTGAGACCTTTCCCTCTTTCCAAATGCCCCTCCTCACAGAGGGTTCAAATGTAATGAGTGCAGATATACAAATAAGCACTAATGTAATCTTACACTGCCTTATCTCAAAGCATCACATCCTATTGCCAAATCCTGAAACCAGGCTACAAAGACTATCCACTCCATGCAGCAGAGATGCACAGAGATCTAAGCAACAGATGGAAGCTACATTCCCTAGATCCCTGCAAAAAAGTCAACTAAAAGTGAAAAATGAAAGAAAACAATACAGTACTACTGAATATTCAAGAGCTGTTTCAGTAGATGCAAATGTGTTATAATATGACAGAAAATAAAGTGCACAAATGACACTGATATGTTTGACAATGACAAGATAAATTCTCAATACAGTAAAAATTTTTATTTTATCATTTTGGACTCCTTTTTCAGTTCCTTTGCACTGAATATTCCAGTCAACATTAACATCTGAATTTCAGAGTCAAAATTTTAAAGAAGTTTGGTATATCATAGGAATACAGGTATATCATTCCCTAATCAGCACCATGTGTTTTTATCGAGGAGAATTCACATATCTACACATTTCAACAGTATAAAATGGCAGCCTATCAAATAAGCCAATTAAAAAAAAAAAAAACAAACTAGAAATTTTCTTTGCATCAATAAATCACAGCGATTCAAAAAAATTGTACTTTGCATGCGGAACTTATAACTCTGAATCCAGAAAACTAATACTTCAATCCAAATACCTGTTGCCAATAGAAGGCCTTAATTTATAAACCTGAATACTTAATAAATTCAAAATATCTCAAAATATCCATTTCTTCCCATAACAATAGAGATTTATATTTCAGCTTGTAGTAGTGATAAAATCCAATTAAAGAAATACTCACTATTTACTAATCACAACATATCCTTAGACTATCACTCTGGCCATCTCAGAACTATATTTCTGAGTCCCTTGACAATAACTATGAGGCAGAGAGCCAAGGGCAGCCATGGACAATGTTTACACTGTCTGTTAGTGCTCATATTGTGTATCTCTAGCTGGAAGATACTATGACTACTTGTTATCTTAGTGACACAGAGAGAAGTTGATAAGAAGAAATACAGATACCCCAATAATCCCTTCATGTTACAATTTTATTTCTTGCTTTTCTTGCCTTACAAATCCATTATTTCATCTCTTACAGGATACAGTTACCATTCCCAAAAGCTGGCTAATAATGTCTGTGACTCATGATTTTCCTTCCTCAATCTGAATTTCAGAAAAGGCAGTGGAGGAACATCAGAACAAGCTTTAAGCCTTCACACTGTTCTTTCTTATGTGTGCATATAAATATTTGCAATTCTTTCTCTGGTAGAATACTAAATTAACCACTTTCCTTGTAGAGTACTGAATTACACAGAAACCAAATAAAATTTTATAATATGTTTGCCACTGATTGAACCTACTTACAGGAAGGTGGTGTTGCAAAAGGATTCAATACTTCAATCAATGTAGTCTGTACATCAGAAGAAAATCCAGAGTGTGTTCTGTTCCTGTGATGAATTTTCTATCTTTCTGTAGCTACACCTAGGAAATAAGCAGTAGAGTGTCAGTACAACTAAATACACACAAATGATCAGAAATGAAAAAATGAGAATATATTGAACAATAATTTATTGCAAAGTCCATACAACTATTCATCAATATGGAATTATAGAAAACAAAAGTTTAAATTTTGTCTTCATTTATTTCTGTAGTTCCCAAATGATTCCAGAGTTCTTCAATCTCAAGACTGCCAAGTAGAATCAAACAGATGTTATCATTACACCTAAACAGCCATCTGGTAGCCTGAGAGGAGAAACATAATGACTGCAGAGAGAACTGGTCCAGCCATCCAAAACAGCTCAACCATGTTTCCATTCAGCATGCAGAACAACTAGAGTATATAGAATATATGAAGTAAACAGTCATGTTTATTTAACAGTAGAGTTAATTCATAATTTTTGTCTTTCAGTAGAAACAGAAGAAGCAGCTTCTCTTCTTTCTGATTCCTATTTACATACTTGGCAGAATTCTATAGAGAGGAAAAGAGCCAGAAATAAGGCATTAAGATGGCCTGTTTTGGTATTTTTCAAAGGGGGCTGGGTTCCGATATATCTTCACATCCAAACCAGTATTGACAAGGGCTGGTACTACTCCCTTTAAGAAGCTGGAGGCAAAGCTAAACCACCATCCAAAAAAACAGCAAAAAACTACCCCAGGAGATAACCACTATCTTTTACATCTAGGCTTTGCTGCAAATTAATCCCTTGCCATATCTAAATCAGTTTATGCTGATCTTCTTTCTTAATAATTTTATATATTGCTACCCTAATTCGTCCCATTTTTTACGTTGAATAAACTTGGTTCAGCCTTTTTTTAACATTTAATTTAATTTAATGAATGATCAATAACCAGGTACATTTTGTTTATCCTTTTAGAAACTTAGACAGCTTGACCCTCCAAGTAGTTTTACTGGATCCTTACACATTATGTTTCTAACAATCTGTAGAGATCAAGTGCATCAGTTTCTATCTCTTGTGCCTTTGCCACAGACTATCAACCCAGTACATAGAAATGTTTGTCATGCCTCAAATTCATAAAGGGTGATAGAGGCATGAAGTGTTTTTAGATTTGTCAAAAAATGTCTGCCAGGCATTTTAGCACACCTTGAGCTCCACTACTACTGAAAGGAAGGAAAACACTTGTGTAAGAAAGCAAAAAATCTGGAACTGGCCACACATGTAGCACTATGGCATGGTAAATATGCTGTCCCCATATTCTTCCTTGAAGCATTAGAGGGAATTCCCCATCTTGCATTTGTGCTGTTAAACATTCCTACTTAGTGCCTCTGCTTGCTCTCACCAAATTGAGTGTCTATTATTTTCTAGTATTTTTACAATTCATCAGGATTATTTTAAGCCTGGGACAGCAGCAATATTAGCATCTACTCTATTTCCAAAACCAACAGTGCCATAGAATAATATTACACCTAGCACAGAATTTTACAGAATTTCACTCTTACCCCACCCCACTCCAGTTACTGTGAAAAAGAGTGACTGCAGATAAATATTACATCTTTTTAACCCAAAGAAACTTGAGTAATACTTCTAGTCTAATCTTATCTAGATCACAATTCCCTAGCTTGCTTAAAAGAATGCCATGCGTAATTATCAAAACTGCTGTTTACTAAATGAAAGTCATGTCTCCTTACCCTTAAGGCTTGCTGCAGTTTTTGAAGAGACAAAATTGGACTGACTTATTCCCTAGAAATCTGCACTGTTCAATCTCAGTATTTCTTGCAGATGCCTACAAAGAACAGTTTGATAATTTCAGGTCCCTCAGGGAAATTCAGGTAAGAAATTATGCACAATTCTTTGGATATCTCTTCAGGTCTTACTGTCAGCCCTTTTCTGAGCTTTTGAAATTTCACCATCCTTAAGTTCTCAAATATGATGTTATGATACAACACATTAAGATTTGTTTATTCCTTCATGCATATCTTATGGCTTTAAAAATCAAATAATCTTCACATCTAAGACCCAAATAAAAGACAGCTAGTTGAGCTTAACCTTGCAGCTAGATAATTTGTATTTATTTTTATGAGACGTTGATCATTTCTTGTGTAACTAATTTGTTATATTTACTAAAATAATTGGATTCTAATATCACCCATCCAATACTCCAATACTGACCCATGAATCTTCCAGCTTTCTATAGAGAATCAACTAGGTTGGAATAGACACTTCTTGCCTCACACAAAGACACTAACAGAATGTGAGATAGCTAAAGTTTTTACATAATTGTATGTAGATTTGTCCCACCAGCTCCTTTGATCTTTCAGTGAAGATTTCCTTTAAAAGCATCTTTAGCTGTTTAACTTGCACTGATTTTCATGCACAGAAGGGATTTTCCAAATTTCTGAGTATGTTTAAAAAGGAAAATGCAGTCTGTTATGTTTTTTAAATATAACTGATTTTCAAAATGGATGTTTCTGTTTTGGGACATCTATATTAGATTGCTGGGTGAAGTTCTTTAAATAGAGAAGCATATACATTAGATTACTGAAAGTATTTTAATTATAGGGAAGAACACATAAGACAAAACCAGATAAATCTAGGATCACTCAAAATAAATGTCTCATTTGCCCAGATTCACCTGGGCCAGCTCACAGGAAAGATAATACAGAGAGGTCTCAATTAACCACATGCATACATGTGTTCATGAAGATCTAGATGACATAGCCTATTCCTCAGCTGATTTTCCTAGCGAGCTAAACTTAATAGCAAGTTGTTTACACTGTCACAGAAACTGGTGGAGGATGTTGTTCCTCTTGAATAAATTAATGAACATGTTCACTGTAGCAAATTATTTTACATGCCTTTATTGCCCATATTTTTCAGCTTCTCTGCTACTCCAGCTCAGTTGTTCCCTTCTTCTTCTCAACACTTCATCCTCTCTGATCTATAAGCTTAATCTGTTTTTTTTAATATTAGGATGGAAATTAGGGACTACAACTTTCCACAAACCATAGTGGGCATTTTATACTTTTAGAGGATTATCAACAAAAATACAGCCCACCGTCTAAGAAAAATTTAAAATAGGACAATAAGTCTAAAACAAATGTGCTGCTTAAACAAAGCCTTGGGATAGTTGTCCCTTCGACATATGAAAGCAATGAGAAATATCAGCTATCCCTGGTGAGAAGACTATGTTAACATCTGTATCTCATTTTAAGTACTAGATTAATTTTTTTCATAAGACTTTCTCTGGTTTCTCTGCTCTGTAATATCCCACCCTTAACATATAAAATGACCCTAAGAAAAGCAGTTCAGCCCTGTAATTCTACTACTTCCATGATAATAGCATCCCAGATAAGGAATATCTATCAAATGTGTCAGAACATTATCTGCTCATTCCAGTCTCCTTTCTTGCCTTATTTTTCTTATCTTCCAGCAGCACATGCCTTGGCTTCTACTCAACATCATTCACAAAGCTCATAGATAAATAAATCAAATAAATAAATAAATAAAACCTAAAAAAAAAAAAAAAAAAGTTAAAAAAATGCCAGCACCGAACACACCCTCCTCACACACTCTTCTTGCAAGTTTCGGGTTTCTTAAACTCTATTATTTCCTTTTCCGTGACAAAATGCAACCTGACTAGAAAAGTTTACAATCTTCTAAAAGCCTTGCAGTGAGAAAGGGAGGTGTGGGGAGGTAGGGCAGTATGGGACAGGGCAGGGCAGGGCAGGACAAGGTGTGTTGGCTCTGGCTTTGCCGGGAGCAGCTGTGAGCCCTCGGAGGGCACAGGAGGGTGAGGCTGCAGGGAGCAGTGGCTGGGAGCAGCTGCACACCAGGGACAGGGAGGCAGCACCAGGGGGTGACTGCCACTGCCCCGTGGGACAGCAGGTCCAGAGACAAGCCTTGTGCAAAGAGCAGTGGTATTCCACGCCTTATTTCCACTGGTAAGGCTCCTCCTAAAGCCTCCAGGGTCCCTAAGCTTCTGAAGAGATTCTCCAGACGAAGCAGCACCTGCAGGAGATGAAGGAGGGGTGGATCACTCACTTAACACACTGAGACTTTTGCAAGCTCACGGCCCTGGTGCATGGCATCCCCAGAGGCGTTCGTGGAGCTGGCAGGTGTCTCTGTGAGACTGCCTGTCCTTTTTGAAATGTTTCTGATGACTTGAAGGCAGTTTCTGCCATGCTCCTTTTTATGACAAGCAAAAAACAAGATCCAAGGAACCACAGGCTTGTCAGCCTTAACTGTGTCCCAGAAAAGTTGTGGACGAGGTATTTGTAGAAGCCATTTCTTCTTGCCTGAGCAGATCACACCAGACCAACCTCAGTGCCCTATAAACTATGTAATATGGTTATTATATATTTAAAACAGATGGAAAGATAAAGCCCTATGCAAAGAGGGATTGCTGGAATGGACAGCTGAAATGGACACATTTCAGATCCATGCAAGTTATGGATCGCATTGTACAATAAGTGGATGTAAAATTTGAGAAACTGTGTCATTTAAAATCTGAAAATAGTTGCTATTTATTTTAGCAAAATGCAAAAAAAAAATTAAATTTGCTTAGATTTATTAAAAATGCCTACTTTGATGATTTCTTACAATTTTTTCAAATTGTTTTCCATGAAGATAATTAAGGAAACCTTCAGACACATTGCATTTGTTTACAGATGTATCATTTATAGAATACGTAACATATTTTCAGAGTTTTATAAAATCTTATTTATTGTTGCTATCATTTTTTGCCTTATAAAATATGAAAGATATTATTTACTTCTCTAACAGCTTATTTGTACAGTGCATGTTATAAAAAAGCATGGTATCTCTAGAAAAATTATAGCCAATGATATGGTAAAAATATGAATCTCACTTTGAATAAGATCTATGAGAAAATGATGTGAAGAAGCATGAACCTGAAAAAAATTGTCATCTTAAGGTGAAAAGTAAATTCACCTTAATTGCTTGAAAATATCAAATATTCTATTCATGAAAAATCTAATCATACATCCTTACTGCTGCACAGCTAACCATCACACTTTCTGAATTGTTCATGTGGTATATGGTCTCTGGAGGTCCACGCACCTCACACATGGATACTATAAAAATATACAGAAGAGCTTTTAAATAATATGTATGTTGTAGGAGACATGTATATGGATGTTGAGATGACACCATAAAAGAGTTCATGACCTTAGAACTCTTTTCCAGCCTTAATGATTCTATGATTTTATGATGCAGTTAATGCTGCCTAGGAAGAGAGTTAAAGCAATAGCAATTTAATCAATATCTTATTATAACTATAATATGAAAACTTGTGAAAAATGCTTGCTATCCAACACCCAGAAAAAAAACATTAACAATCCTTACTTGTAGACTCTTAGAGCTTATTAAAACTAAATATGTTTCTCTAAATTAAACCTTTTATGAAAAACAGGAGGAAAGTTTTTAGGCATTTCTTTCTTCAGTAGATTTTTAATAAAATCCAAGTATGACTGAATGAATCCAGAATACTTCATCTACCATGGACAATGTATTTCAAGTAGTGTTCTAGCTGGCTTTTAGCTACTGAATCTAAAAGATGTATTAAAGTGAAAAAAAGTTGTTTTTTGTTTTTTTTTCAAAGTTAAGTTCTTGATTATTGCAAATTCCAAGGAAGAATATGAAAAGCAATTTAAAATATGCTTGAAACTAACAGCACCTTCAAATTATTAAGTAAGACTTTGCTTTAATCTAAATTTATAATTTAGACTGATTTTTATCACATATAGCAAGAATTTTCCAGGACCTCTGGCAGAATGAGAAAATAATGCCTTAATACATAGGAAAAAAGGAGTACCGGAAATGATTGTAACAAAAGACCTATTTTTTTAGGTCCAAATCTCTACAAAAACTGGCTTCATGTTTAGCTTTCATGTTTTAATGTTCACTGTTTTGTGCCAATTTATTGTAATTTACACTTTTAATATACTTCTTTTCTCTGAACTGAACAACCACTTCAATACAGTAATACTGTGTTTCACTAACTTTTCTTCTAAAGATTTTAGGGTGAAATAATTATAGCCAACACACCAAATACAAATATCCTGGTCTCACTACCATCAGTTATTTTATCTTTATTACTGAAGACCTTTGCCTACATGCAACAGTACATCACGATTTAGTTCACCAAGACTGACAGGCTACTCTTTATGGTTTGACATGATGTCACTGTAGTAGGTATGTTGACTATTTAATGGCTTTAGAAAGTCTCTTATGGCCTTCACTAACTCATAAAATTAACTTTCATTGTCC
This sequence comes from Cichladusa arquata, assembly GCA_026413545.1. Lineage (NCBI taxonomy): Eukaryota > Metazoa > Chordata > Aves > Passeriformes > Muscicapidae > Cichladusa > Cichladusa arquata. Next base: position 34,897,981 of record JAOTQP010001652.1, on the reverse strand, counting down.
TCTTGCATGAGTACTGATGACAAAGTGTAATCTTATTACATGAGAGAAAATGTCTAATAGTTTCTTAAGTAAAGCATTTTTCTTCAGTGATTTAATGCATAAAGTTTTGCCTTGCATGAATTACATTCAGTGCTTCAGAGCACATAGTAACCTTTCATTATTTCAATGGTCTTCTTCTGGTGTATTCTACAAACCCTCAGAAGTGACATTGTCAAACTGTCACAAATCTACTTGATGCATGTCAAAGCCTCACTATTCAGAACTGGTGACTAGACACCCGAGCAGTAAAAAAACACAGTGAATTTTACTCTGTATCTTCTCTACAATGTGTCCATGTATGACTAAAGTAGTATTAGCTCTTGGCAAAAAGCATTCATCTGGGCTGAAAGGCTGTCAGCAGCAGTATGGTAGACGTCAATTAGAATAAAGTATGCGATGCAAACACATTTGCCAATTACATGCATTAGACCTCATAATGGCTGATGTCACAAATGTAGTTTGGTGATAAATTATCTTAAGGACAGTAATTACATTTTTCCATCAGTTGAATACACCCATTTTGAAGTTACAAAACAAGATCCACAGAGAAAGTCTCCCATCAGACAACAGAAACAATGAAAATGTCAGGGTGTGTGGTCGTTTGCTGTATGATTTTTTTTCAAGTTAGACCCAGCTTTGGCTTCTAAATATTCAGAATTATTTTAAAGAGATTGAAGAATAAATAACTAACCAAAAATAGGGACTGCAAAAAAAATTACATGGACCAGATCATCTGGATCCAGTCCAGCTCCCCATCCAATATGGGGAGGATGGCATCCAAGATAAGAAGAGATGAGAACAGTGATGGAGACAGTGGCAGTTGCATATAAAGCTACCTGGCAGAATATCCAATATTGACAATTTTTAGGTTATTAGTTAGCTCAAGATGCAGAGTTGGACTCAATGATCCTTAGTGTCCATTTCAACTTGAGATAGTCTATAATTCTATGATTTAATACTTTCCTTAATGTTCAAATCTCAATACGAACACATTAGTTTAAATAGAACTTGGAAAGATTCTATGATCTGTTTTATCTAAATGATCAGAACTATACTTTTTTTGCCTAAATGTATATATTTTATTTCATTTTTAAAATTAAAAGTATCATGCAATACAATATCAGACAACTGTAAAAAGGTTTCTGTCATGAATATAATAAGTGTAAAGCTTGCAGAAAGGATGAAAGTTGTGCAGCTCACTGTTGAGGAAACTTCCCAGTTTCTCATGAAACTGAGCTCCCTCAGTTACATTCCCAACAGCAGACACTTCTGTGGCAGGGGCTCAGCCCCTGGTCTCTGGTCTCACCAGCCAGGGCTCAGCCTGCAGCCCGAGATACCTGCACCAATGGAGTCCTCAACACCTGCCCTACAGCGAATGGAACTGATAGTGCAAATGGTGGGGATATCCTGCTCAAAGGAATCAAAACTCTAGGAGTTCAAGGGAACCAATTCCGTACTAATCATACTGTTTATAAATAGGGTCATTTTCACAGTCAGATCTTTAGCCTTTTATTAATCTGAATATCCCCCAAAGTTTCAAAAATCATTGCCTTCTATTGGCAGCAAAGAAGAGTCTCAAAGAAACATGTACAGAAAACCACACTACAAAAAGCCAGACTCCATAAAGGAGACAGAGGAGTCCTGCAACTTTATTCAAATAAAAGGAGAGAGTCCACTGGGCACACGCCTTCGAGGTTTCCTCTCTCCACGTTTTGGAGGGTGCAGCCTCCTTTCATCCTAAACTCCCAGCTGCATGGTGCCCTCTCCCTTTCCCCACTGGCTGAGGAACTGGGAAGGTCCAGCCTTCCTGAACTGCCTATCACATATGCCCTCTTAAACCTGTAATTGTACCCCAAAGCTCAGAAACTCAGGCTTGTGCAGACACATTTGTCCATTCAGGACAAGTTGTCTGGGCTCCGTAACAAACCTGCTGCTTGTAGTTGGTAGAGACATGAGGAGCCATTTCAAAGACGTTAGCACCCACACCTTCACCCGTGGAACTGTCAGTAAAGATGCTACCACACGTCTTCCCTATCAAGAACTTAAGCCCTACATCTGCTTGCTTTCAGTGGTTCATCAGAAAAGACATACAGGAGGAGTTTCTCCTCTCCCTCTGAGCTAAGCTCAGCTATACCTCATAGATATCTCACCCTGGGTGAAAGCATATCCCTAGGTAAAACTCAGTAATAAGGCTAGGACACATGTTGGCTTTAGAAAAGAATAACATTGATTTAATTGTAACTGAGTACGAGAGGTCTGGCTAGCCAAAATTCAAACTATGTAAAAATTACATTTTTTAGGAAACAGCTATTGCAAACTAAGCAATAGCATTTTAGTGTGGGTGTAGTTATGGCGTGCTCAGACTTATGGTAATTAAGGCATTTGTAAAGATAATATGCTAAAATCATGTCCTTTTTTCAATGAATGCTTTGTCATATATGGCAGGAGTGTGACCCTTGCAGGGGAATATAAATATGTATGCACACACACATGCACATATACACACATCTACAAACAAAACCAGGGTTTAGGGTCTAGCAATGGCAACTGCTGCCACAAGAAGTGAAATCCAGCAGGTATGAAAATTAACTGTTGGCAAAAACAATGGGGTTAATTATGTCATTGATTAACTGCATCCATACAGAATGGAAATAACTGTATTCAGAAAATAATTTTAAAAAATTCTTATCTACCACAAAAATGGAGCACATAAAAAACTTAGGCCTAAAAAAAATTTAGGCCTAAAACTTCTAAACAAGTGGTTAAACAGAAACGAGGCAGAAATTATTTGTATTATATAGTATGTATTAACATCACTGATAATATACGAGGGAGTGTAAATTGAGCATCTAAATTCCCTATATCATGAAATGGAAAAAGAGTGCCTTTGAAAGATATTGAAGTTTAGGACTGTTAACGTAGGTGCCTCAAGTTTGGACAGTGGGCTAGAACTCAAGGTATATTTCCATCTACTGTTTATTTATTGGCATATCCTGATCAAACTATTTAAAAACAGGAAAAGTCTTCCACAAAAACAAATACAATTTAAGATCTGAACTACTAAGTTTAGAAAAAATACTTAGGTAGTTAAAAAAAACAAAACAAAACAAAACAAAACCTTAGAAGTTATTAGAATAAGATTCAAAATCAGAGCTAAAAATATTTTATTTATTTTGTGGGTTTTAATAGGTACTAGATCTGTGTTAATTAAGGAAGGAGAGAGACAAACAAGAATAAATTGAACACCACTTCTCAGAATAAAAATAACCAAAATATTAATTCTGAGAAAACTATCGGGATTCATATATTGCATTTGGAAAAAATCCAAATGAAAGAGCAAATATCACATAGCAGAGCAAATGTACATACAGGAAAAGCTAAAGCAAATTCTGCAGTACTGTCAGGTAATAATCTTCCATAAAAAACTTGAAGTTTCCAGAGAGTTTCTGTCTGTATTCATGCTCTCCCAAAGTATTTTACCCAACACAGGTCTTGGTCACTTGCCTCCTCTATCTCCAGCATCCCTTTATGGATCTTTCTGCAATTATTTTTTCAGTCTTTCTGTATCAACTAAAGCTTATTACCAAGTAAATGGCAATTTCTACACTTACTTTTAGTTTTAATAAATGTAATCTGCATTATATAGATTACATGCTAATTCAGAATATGTACTGTTTTCTTCTAGGTTCTCCTAAACTTTGATGCAATTTCATTTCTGCACTAAAGACAAAGTTGGGAATTCAGAAGACAATTTTAAATTTTATTGAAGAAAGTAGTCTCAGGAAGGCTTGCAAAATGCCTATTCTCAACTTCTTTTTTGCAGCAATTTCTAAATCTAACTCATGAGACCATTCTGTTGTTTTTCGGGGTTTTAAGAATGAGAACAGGATAAAAAGATAAAATAGGTTAAAAGAATAACCTCTTTCTGTAGAACTCTTAACATATCCCTGCTGTAGAACTCAGCATGGAAAGAGAACAGCGATTCCATGTTCAGTTTCCTACCAGATTTAAATTCATGCATTTTTAATAGGAGTACAAGGACAGATCTGCTCTTTCCATCCTTAAGAGTGATTGTAAGGACCTGAAGAGGGCTATTCCCTGGATGGATTTAAGTCACACAGCTAAGGGGGATTTTCCTACATATTGTTCAACTTAGAAGTAATCAAATCAAGTCAAAGTTGGCTGAATTTTTACAGAGCTTAATTCAAAAATGTGACATTTTATGGATGAATACATTATACCAAGGTAGAACAGTTGAAGAGCAGTTCTGCTTTTGGAGAATGAAATCCAGGTGTTTTCTTTAAATTTAAAAGGGGTGGCAAGATTAGAGGGGAAGACAGGAAGCAATTGAGTTAGCAGCTTTCCACCACTTGAATAACATATAAATAGGTAGGCCTAGCTTCCTGAATGTAAAATCTTTTATCCTAAATCTATTTAAAATAAGCATTGATTCATTCAATCACACGTTATCATTCTCAACATGAACTTAGGTGAACTGTTTGCCAGTGATTTGACTATTCTCCTCCAAAGAATACACCAATAATAATCTAGCATATTTTCTTCTAATTCCTGCTATGTTTCTCCATTGATATCACTTCTTTTTACAGGCATAAAAAAGAAAGGCTTTATTAAAATACAGCCAATAGACTGCTGTGTTAGTATTGACATAACCTTCTTGATCTCCCTTCTATAAACTGAATCTAGAGAATGAAGCAGAGACAGAATATACGAGATATTATGAAGAGAAGTGGAAAACTAAAGAAAGGCTGGTCAGTGGAATGCGGGTATCACCTGAACATGGTTTGAACACACCTGTTAATTTCATAGCTGGAAGAAAAAATACTTGTGTTTAAATTTACTCATGTTTTAGTATTCAAAATAATCTGTTTAAGCTAATAAAACCCATGGAGAGTAAATCACATTATATAGCTGAAGTGATGTATTTGTGCAACACTCCATCTTATTGCACAAGTTCTTATATCACATAGGGTATTTCTAAACCATGGACATTTGACTCTTACTCTGGTTTGTGCTTTTTGCCTCCTTAGACTGCAGAGTCACATATATCACAGTTTGTGGGTAAAGAAATACATTTTAGCCACTTTTCTAACTCCTTTATCATTCTTTTTCAGAATGCCATTAAGATATAGTCTGCTGATGGCTATAAAAATGAGAAATCTGAAAATGACTGTATGTGTTATGTCTTGAAGCTATACTAAAAGTCATTAAAATTATCCAATAAAGAATGGAGTTAATCATTAGTTTCAGGTTTGATATATTAGTGGAATGCTCTGTCATCACAAGAATCTTTGTTCTTTTTATAATCTATCCCTATGAAGTTTTTACATTAGCTGCAAAATTGGTTGTCTCAATGACAGGTACAGTCTTCTTTAAGGACAGGCAGTTTTTGCTCTTAAAATATACTTGTCTAATCAGAATTTTGCCGGGAACATATGAACACTGGGCTATAAATAGCCACAAAAATTTTGAGTAAGCACAATAATTCTAAAATTATTATTTTTTTTTTAATTTAATGTTCAAACTATGAGAAATTCCTTATCTTTGCTCTAGGTATTACATTCTTGCTTAAAATATTATTATTTGTTAAGTCATATGATCACACCTGCTGTATTTATACGTCAACTTCACATCAATCTGAGGAGGAATACACAGAATACTTTCAAAGAAAATAGAAATACAATAAAAACTGAATTAATCTACAAATTACATTCTGAAATAACCAAGAGTTATATTCCTTTTTTTTTTTTCCTCTTTTTTGGTTTTCACTGTCTAAGAAGTAGATGTATCCAGGTTCAATTAATTTTACATTGGAGAATCAATTAGCTTGTATAAAAAGTCTGCAACCATACAATTGTGGAAATATTTAAGCAGAAACTGTTTTCAAAAATTATTCCCTTCTAGAGGGCCAGCTAACTTTGAGTACTAAGGAGGTGAAAAAACTTGATACCAAAAAACTGAACCTTCATTGCCAGAGAAAAATAGTCCAATAGATACAATTGTAGCAAACTGCATTTATAAACATGGATCCCACATGTCCTAGAATTAACATCTCAAAACATTTCACATATCAGCCCACAGAATTTGGTTAGTTGTGACTATTTCCAAACAGTTTTATGTGCTTTAGGCAGGTAATCTACAAAAAAAGCAACACTGAACATTTAGTATTATTTTGTTATTTTGCCAACAGTGATCTCAAAAGAAGTTCATCATTCAGAAAACAGTAAATCTTCTAAAATAGGATTGCTATTTATACTAAAGGTTTAAAATTTAAATGGATTTCATCACAGCATATGAGTAATAAGCATGTACTTGGCAGTACCTGTAAAGTACTTCTTAAAAAAAAAGAAATTTCTTTACCTTTTGCCTTTTTTTGGTGGGATACTGGTTTCTTAACAAATTATTTAAAATATTTGATAGACAGCTTCACAGCAAATAAGGGTCAGAGAAGCCAACATGCTGTATTTCAAAATTTCCTCAAAACTGATCATGTTAGTTCAGTATATTTTGTGACAAAATCATAGGCAATGATACAGTCAATTAAAAATTAATAGAGGAAAAGTTTAGATTACTAACACACTTCAAAGGCATCTAAATTAACTGACTAGAAAGCTGAGAAGCAATATAGATTTTTTTGTTAATTTTCCTGTGTTTGGGTATGATTAAGAAAGCAACGAGCCTATTAGAATGCATGAAGAATGACTTGAAAAATTACTCAGGAAATGTCATCATGGCACACTCAGAGATCATGGATATAATCCTCTCTGGAGCTGGCTACACAATATCGATCACCTCCTCCAAAATACCACAGTTCAGAGAGGAGAAATTAGAAGTGCAATTATTCAGTCTGTAGAATTTGCAGGTAGTCTTGAGGCAAAGAATATCCAACAACAGAATTTGACATTAGTGTGGATAATAAAAAGATTCAGTTCTCAAAAGTTTGAAAGAGGCAAACATGAAACTCTGATAACCAGTTTTGACATAAAAACTAGATTTGAGGCAACTTTACAGCAAAAATACCCAGAAGATATCCAAATATTGTGTAGGGTGTAACTCCCACTTAACATGAGACATAAGCAAACATCACTCTAGGCATGTTATTAAACAGCAAAAGTAGATTCAGTTCTTCCTTTTCTTACTCTTTGATAGCGTAAATTATGGGAAATAAATCTGTAAACTATAGATTAATAATTTTAAGTTATGTCTAACTATCCCATTAATCTACATAAACATAAGCAAGGCCATCTATGTTTTGCCAACACATATATGTGATCCACTAAAATGTATTTTTTTTGCTTGTGGACCTGAAATGGCTTTCATAGTTTCTACTCATATGGTTTCTTGAGTCAATATATTGGAGTTTCCGCTTACTACAATGGGGTTTTGAAATACAAGAAGTAATGTTGTATTTTCTCTGCCACTATCCAGCCAAGTAAGAGTACTTAGGAGCCTGGCACTTAATCACCTAAAAACAGAGTAGGGGAGGATAGGGAATAGCCTTTGATACTCTGCATTCATTGTCTCAAACATCTCTGATGCTCTTCCTGTTATGTGAGTCACAAAAAGATTTATTTCCAACACCCATACATGTTTTATACACACAGATACATAAACATATATTAAAATTTATATTTACATTTGAAAAATGAGAACTTTATATTAAAAAAGCCCTTAATAAATGTGCATTTCCTATCTCCATCTGCTAAGAGAGTCATTTAATGAATGCCCCAGAAAGCAGGATTTCAGGCAGTTCAAAGTACCCTCTTGGAATGCTACTTCTAGTACTTCTCAAAAAACCTTTAATTTTATTAATACTTCAGGTTGACAAATTACAATTTTACTCTGCTAAATATAGTCCTCTAAAGGCAAAATAACAATGTTAAAAAAATAAATCCTTTTACTATGCTGGCTTCTCTTGTCAAATCACACCCTTCTATGTTTCTCTGAAATGTGCAAGTACAATAGCTAAGTAACACACACATTATCTTTCAGTCTCTTATTTCACAGAATATAACTTCTCCAGGAACCAAAGCTCAGCATGTTAATGTATTATATATATGTGTCCTTTAGCTCATGGGTCAGATGTAAACAGCTACAGTGAATGGGGTGGCATCAGACCGGTGACCTGTCACCAGTGGGCCTCCACAGGATTCCATCCTCTGCCCTGTGCTCTTCAGCATCTTCATAAATGACTTGGACACATGACTGGAAAGAATATCAAGCAAGTTCACAGATGATACAAAACAGAGAGGAGCCGTTGACTCTGCTAAAGGCAGAGAGGCCCTATAGAGAGACCTTGATAAATCAGAGGACTCTGGGGAATGAGATACTAGAAGGCAGTGCCACAGAAAGGGACCTGGGGTCCTGGTCAACAGAAAGTTGGACGTGAGCCAGCAGTGTCCTGGCAGCCAGGAGGGCCAACCCTGTCCTTGGGGCATCAAGCACAGCATCCCAGTCAGGCAAGGGAGGGGATTGTCCTGCCCTGCTCTGAGCTGGGGCAGCCTCACTTAGAGTGCTGGGGGCAGTTTTGGGTGCCACAATATAAGGAAGATATTATACTACTAGAGAGTGTCCAAAAGAAGGCAACAAGGATGGTGAAGGCCCTTGAGAGGAAGCTGTATGAGGAGTGGCTGAGGTCACTTGATCTCCTTCAGCCTGGAGGAGACTGAAGGGAGACCCAAACAGAGTCCACAGCTGCATGGCCACATCACCAAGCCTGAGAGAGCTCCAGAAGTGTTTGCCAATACTCTTGGGCACACGGTGTGACTGCTGGGGCTCTTGTGTGCAGGGCAGGAGTTTGACTTGATGATCCTTGTGGGTTCCTTCCAACTCAGCTTATTCTTTGATTCTGTGAATACTGGTAGCAGTATAGGTCTATTTGCTCTATGATTTCAACAGTCATTTCTTCACAGTGAGGGATCTTCCACTTAAAGTAGGAGTTAAATCACAGAACCATTTAGGCTGGAAAAGGCCCTACAGATCATAAAGTCCAACTGTCAAGGTAATGCTTAACCAGATCCACCACTAAGCCATGTCCTGAAGTACCACATCTACCCATCTTTTAAATACCTTCGGGAAAGGTGACTGAACCACTTCCCTGGGCAGCCTATTCAATGTTTGGTCACCCTTTCAGTAAAGAAAATTTTCCTAAAACCCAATCTAAACCTACCATAGTGGGTAATACTAAAAAGATGAGCACTGGAGGAAATATAAAGAAGATTTGTTTGAAAACTACTTTAAGGTTCTTTAAGCATTTTTTGTACCAAGGCAAATATTTAGCGTTACTATAAACTATTTTCTTTAATGGTACAGTGCCCTGAATTCTCCTCTTCCTTGTGACAGCAACACATTGCTCACATTAGTTTCTGAAGAACATGAATATTCAAAAAATTGGTGCAAGAAAACCACTACTTTCACTTGTAAGTGAAAAGCCAATAGACTGTTGAGAAGAACTGTGGAAAAAAGCTCCATAGACCAACTACTCCACATGAAAAGTAAAGTTGAAGTATTCTTGTCAGTACAGAGCATGAGTATCAAAATTTGTACAGTAAATTAATCTACATAAAGAAAACTGTATAACCGTAGCATGATAATATTTCCAGCCTGAAATTACTTAAAATGAAATTAAACTTCAATGATATTATATTCTTCTTTCATTGTATTTTTTAAGTCAGTGCTTCATAAAAATAAATTCTTATTTAAAATTTATTTAAGAAACACAAATATTTAGCAGGAATGTGAGGCATGTTTCTTGTATCTTATTTTTTCTCATCAACGTTCAAAAATTTCCTATTTAAGGTCAGTAGGTGTATATATATATATAAATAAATATATATATATATAACAGCTGAGGTAAACTAACTGAACATAGAGATGTGTGCTAGTAGCTCCTTTCTTAGCAACAAGGAAGACGAACTAAAAAGTCTGCAATTTCCTCCATATTAAAAAAAAAAAAAATGTTACAGAGAGAGAGCATGCATTAATATGTGCTTTTTATTATAGAACTTCACTTATATTAAATATAAAACAAATTTATTAATAACACAGAATTAATAGTGACAAAGTATTTTTAGAGAAAAAAAATACAACTTCAAATCTCAAATTCTAAACCACAGAAGATTCTTAGTTACAGTCATAAGTCACTACAGAGATACAGTTGACTGACAGATATTTTTCGAGTGTTTTTAAAGTGCTCAATGACATCTGTGTGAATTCTATTTCTATGCTGAAAAACAAAAGATCCACACATAGTAAAAATTACAGTTCTGTGTAATGAAGCTTAACATTGTATGGCAATTCTAATATTTAAAATTACAACATTAAGAAAATTTACTGTAGTTTTTCAAAAGCCATTTAATGGCTTCTCCCACATTTTTGGTGTATTTAATTTTGCTCCAGCATATTTATTTCTCCTTGACTGAATTATTAAAAAAAACAGAAATATGGAAGTAATGGAAATAAATATTAAGCATTCAAACATAAATATTACTCGGTGTTAATGATTATATTACGTTTACTAATCTAAACATTAAATTAACAGGTCATGTTTACTTGTGTTTGCTGTTTGCTTGCTGAAGATAGAAATTATAAATTTTACCTACATTGATGTTTACTCACCCAGTATTAGTTAATTGTATACAGTTGCAGTAGATCAATGCACCCAAAATAAAACTACTTCAATCTCTAGGGAAAACATTAAATCTCTAATTGATGTTTGAAGCAAGAGAACTGGCTGTACTTAATAGGTATTTCATCTATTCTGAACTAATTTCCTGGGCTTCTACCTTTGAACCTGTAATCAATCTCTCTTCCCACAGTTCCTTTTTCAGCACCTAAAATAGACCACATACTTTTGGTCAAACCAATGCTGAGTAAGAAGGCACCATAAATATCCTGGAAGGAGATGCAATTTGCATTAACACAGAAAATGAGTTACTATGAGATTTCATATTTCTAGTATTACCAAACCTTTTTGAAATGGGGAATTTTTTAGAGTTGGCAGGGGATTTTGCAAAATGAAAAAGGAGATCATAAATAGGATGTTCTTTACACCAAAGTGCTTTCCCTTTGACATCGTCAAGTAGTTTCTACAGTATGTACCGCTGTTGGCAGGGGTTAAGTAGGAAAGAACATTTTGCACACCAGTTGTCTAACTTTTCTGATGGAAAAGCACTAAATGTATGGTTTTGGGAGAAACAATACTACCCAGTCAGGGATTTTTATATTCTTCAAAACATAGAAACTACTCAGGAGTTTTTACAGGAGGGGCTTTTTTTCCTGAAATGGTTACAGATACAGAGATAAAAATCAGTTTTATGGAGTGGTGTAACCCAGAGTAATCTACAACCTTCATAATCCTTACAATGGTTTCATATACCTAATTGCTTTCCAGTTGACTTTTTTTTGTTTGGTCAGTAATTTCTATCGTGATTTTTTTTTGTCATTGCTTTTTTTGTACAACCAATAATGATTAAGCCAAGAACAACAGAACCACTTGTAATGACACCCAGAAAATATTGCATTATATTAATTTTCCATGTTCAGAAACAATCAGTCCCCAAACAAAAAATTGTTCAAGCTAAGTTACAAGGCCAAGTCAGTTGTATATACCTAATGTGGAATATTTAGTTTCATGGATATGATGCTAGTACAGATCTGTCCACATTATTATTAAGACAGTATTCCTATCAAAAGGCATCTTGGCTGCTTTTAATATATTACTTGGGCAAATTCAGCAAATGGCTTTCTTCTGTTAAATAATGAGGGGTTTAGGAAGACATTTGCTTATACTCAAGGATGTAAGAAATACATTCCACTATGAATTTGTAATTTTAATTAGCTATTGTGGATATCACAATTATTTTCTTAGGGTCTGGTCACTAACACGAGATAGTGAAATCAGTAGGAATATATTTCTGTACATATGTACATACTACATACATATGTAGTATGCACTATTAATAGATGATGCAATGCTATGGTCATTTATCAGACATGGCACGAAACTACAAGTATTAAACTAGATTTTTGTGATATCAGAAAAACCCAGCTCCATCTAAAGGTTCATGTGCAATGTGTTCTGCAGGCAGGTTGCTTTCATGAGTGTCCAAAATTAAGTGTGCTGTCCATATGAGAACTTGAATGTGCAAATCAGCATCTATCATATTCCTTCTGATGAACCACTGACAATGAAGGAGAAACTATATCACAATTCCGTTTCTAAGGATTTTGCTATGAACTTGAAAGATAACAGGATACCAGCATGAAAAAGGAAATATCTTCTTCTGTAGTGCTATTGCAACACAAAGGAATTAATTCCTAGTACTCTCCTTGCTGTACTGTGGCCACAAAGATATGAAGTACATACAGTTAGTCTATAGATGGAAAGATACTTTAGACATGTGTACATAGTACAAAGGTTTCAGGATTAAAGCTATACAGGAAATTTGATCAATTTATGAACAGTATCAGAGGATAGGTTGATCATTACAATGAAGCTTTAGATTAGGTGACTTACAATCCCTTTTCAATAGCATATCTTGAAAATTAAGGTAAGAGCTTCCACGTTTCTAAAACACTATTTTCAGTTGAAGTTAACATGGCAAGAGCAAACAGACTCTCACTGTGTTTTTCAGCACATTTATTCTCACTTCATACTGTGATTCATCACAGTCTGGGTGCAGTGATTTGAAAGTCCTATAATGCACTAATGCATTACTGATAGCTATTTTCATTTATTAAAAGCAGTACCAGAATTCTTAGAGCATTTCAAAGCCTTGTTCCTCTATAGCAACTTTGGCAGAGACCCTGACATAGCTGAAAGTAGCTGAAATACTTTAACAAAAAAAAAAAAAAAAAAAAAAAAAAAAAAAAAAGGCATCCACATGAAATGGAGTCTTTCTGTTCTCAAGTTACTGTATATAGAAAGTATTGTCTGTTCTCTCTAATTAACAGGAACAGGCCTCCTCCTTCCTTAGATAAATATACAATAGAGAGAAAAGAAAGCACCCTGCTACACAGCGCCCTCATAAGGGAAGATAACCACACAAGACATCCCTCCTTTATCCTGCAGTGTGAGAGAACAGCTGCACTGAGGGGAAAAGGGATACTGAGGACCTGTGGTTGCTAACTGTCCATGGCCACAGAAAGTGGATGTCAGTGCTCAAGATCCAGAAAGCATTTTACAATTTTTTTCCCCTTTAAGAACCTAACAAATTCTAGTCAACTGAAAGATCTTGTATGTTGCACATCCAGGTTTCATGGGGTTCTATGCGTGTTGTTATTGTTGGTTTGTTTTTTTCTTACACAAACCTTGACACTAGCGTAAGTCCTTAAGTAACACAAAATTAAAGAAAAGGAAGTGTTATAGTGGACCATCATTACACTCTGTAGTAAAGACACGAGGCCAAAATAAATTTTAATAGAAACCTTTTCTGTTCCATTAATGAGGTACAGAATTGTAAATAAGAAAATATTTAACAAATAGACTTATACAAATATCTTTATATATCATGAACCTAAAATGGAAGAAGTCAGGATAAAAATCATATCCCTGTGACCACTAGACTAGTCCACAGTGATGAGGAATGTTAGTAAAGCAAAGTAAAGGCCAAGGTAGAGTCCTACAACACATTTTAGGAAAAGGCCACGGGTATGAGCTCACAGCTGTGTCTTACAACAGAGCTGTTTCACAGTGCCTAACCCAAGGCAGCTGTGCCAGCTCCTGGGCAGCTGTACCCATGCTGGAGCTGGACACAGCTTAGCCCTGGACCTCAGGGCATGTGGGCAGGATTGTGTAGACCTTGGGGGAGAACTTGGAGTGCTGACAACAGCTCTAGCGATCTACAGTACCTCTAATGCTTCCTACTTTTTAACATTTACTTTAGATCATAAAATCATTGCAAAATATTGGAGCAAAAGTCTCTGTGTCTTAGCTAAGGATCACCAAATACCAAATGCAGTCTTCTCAATTTAACATCTATTAGCATG